>VBSM01000605.1:24171314-24252775 GCA_008086735.1 Cheirogaleus medius | reverse complement strand
CCTCGGCCTCCCAGAGTGCTAGGATTACAGGCGTGAGCCACCGTGCCTGGCTGATTCTTTTTTTTTAAATGGAAAAATATACAAGGTCAAGGCAACTAGGCAATCCCTCAAAAAAAGAAGAGCAATGATGGGATTGGGGCAGAAAGGGACTAGTTCAAACAATAAATGAAAATATTGCACATATCTCTTATAAATAAGACCATATGATAGTGACACAGAAATAAATTGGCAGAAAAATAGTATACTGGTCCCCAAATAGACTAAACATTTACTATATAATAAAATCATATTTTAATTAGTAGAAAAGATTGTTTTTTGAAATAAATAATTTGGGAATGATGGGTACTTGTCACTTGGAAAAAATAAAATTTGGGAGCATACTTCATACACATCATAGAAACCCAAAATTATTGGAGATCTAAAGTTAAGAAAAGAAACACAATATCCAAATAAAAAAGATTTAGAAATAATCAGGTGAATTTATTCATATACTATAAATGCAGAAATTTTTCTAACTGGGATGCAAGACCCAGTAGCAATTAAGTAGATTATTAAGTTAACTATAATGGCATTGGAATTGTTTACAGGCTAAAAAATTTAAAAAAACAATATCCATGATAAAATAGAAAAATTATTTGCAACTTATTTCAGGTAATACTTAAATCTTCTAATATAAAGATCTCCTGAAGTTAAAAATAAAAAATACTCAAAATCTTAATTAAAAACCGAGGAAAAGATGGAAAATTATATTAAAAAAGAAAATGTAAACATATACAAGATGCTTCATTTTCCTTACCATATGAGAAATACAAATAAAATTGTATTCCTCGTCTGCTACAAACAAAAAAATTGACCTCATATTCTGTTGATAAAGCCATGAAGAATGTAGTAGTAGGTAATGTAAGCATACTTTTTTCTCACTTTGAATTTACTTGTAATATTAAAAAATTGGAGATAAACTAACTTTGCATTAATTATGAATGGCAAATAATAAGTGATGGTATACTCACAATATGCAGAAATATTCAGCTGTAAACAAGAATGAGAAATCTACATAGTGATAGAACGATTTAATGTTGTATAGCAAAAGAACAAAATCAGTAGAATGTATACATTCTGCTACTTTTTTAATTTAAGAAGATAAATAAATATATATATTTATATGTGTATCTCTCTATACACAGATTTTCTTATTTTTGGAACAATAAATCCAAAACTATTTTATATGGGAAGGGAGAAAATGATTAATGTGAGATGTATCGATAGCATATGAAATAGCTTATGAAACTTTGATTTTTTTGAATACATATACATATATTTACATATTTGGTAATTAAGATAAATAAAATTAAGAAAAATCAAACTGTCCCCAAAATTGAAACCAGGTTGCAAGACTTGAACCATCTTATAGATGAAATTAGTAATTAAACTACATTGAGAAACGAACTACTTCAAGAGGTAGAGAATACAGTATACTGAATCTACATCTTTATGGGAGCAAAAGAAAGGAAAATGAAAACCACAAATAAATCTTCAATGATATTTGGATATATTTCACAGTGATAATATTGGTATAATTATATTGAAACTCCATATTTCTATTGTAGAATAAATTTCTATGTAGAATAAAGCAAAGAAGTGTTTCTGCTAATGTTTTTCAATACAAATTATTTTTACTATGAGGAAAAAAAGAAACAAGTATACCTTTAAATGAAAAGAAATACCCCATTCTACCAATTGAAATATCACAAGAATGGAAAAACAAGCACCACATGTACTCACCATCAAATTGGTATTTATTGAGCAACATATATAGTAGTAACATTCAACAGGTGTCAGGCAGGTGGGAGGGGGAAGAGGGAATGAGTATATTCACACCTAATGGGTGCAGTGTGCACTGTCTGGGGGATGGATAGGCTTGAAGCTCTGACTCGGGAGGGGCAAAGGCAATATATGTAAACTAAACATGTACCCCATAATATGCTGAAATAAAAAATAAAAAAATATTTTTAAAGTAGGAAAATAAATAACTAGGACAAAGTAACCCAAAATAAAAAATAAATTTGAGTTTAAAATATTAATATGAATTAATTGATTTTAAATGTCTATTTCTTAGTTCAGTCCCCTGTAAACCTGGAAGGAATTGTCATATTCAGGGCTCAGGTGGTTTACTCCTGTTTACTTTATTTCCTTTTTGGTAGAATGAAATTCAAAACAGAGAATTGTAATTCCTTATTTTATGTTTTGTGGCAAATACCACATCATTTATCGGTATATGAGAAACCATAGGGATCACAAACATCTGGGCTCCCAGAAGTACTGGAAAAGCTTAATTGAAACAATTAATGAGCAGGGACTACATGGGGAAGGTTTTCCATTTCAACTTCTACTTTCTATTTATTTGATAGGGTGTTTTCAATGAAGTAATTATTGCTAATCGTTAGTATAGTTCTCATAGGCAAAATATGCATGTTCTTTTAAATATTAATATAAATAAAACATTTTATAATTTTATGTTTTAAGAGAATGAAAACATGCTACACTGTTAAATTTAAAATCAAGGAAAATTGTGAGATTTCCATCATTCATCCACTATATAGAGATTTATGAATATAATGCATTCAGGAAAAATAATTAATGTTAGAGAATTGGTTTGGAAATGGGCATCTTTTGTTTTTCACAAAACTATAATATTTAGTTCCCAAATGCTCTATTTGTGAAATTCTCCTCTTTAATGAGCAAAAACAGGGGAACCACAAGCTAAAATTATGTTTTGGATATCATATGTTTGAGTGTATTTGTGTGATAAGAAAGGGAATTGTGACTATTTAAAGCAATGAGAGATGTGACATCTCTTCTTTTACTTTCCAAACATCTATTTGATGAGAGCTCTACCTAAATAGAATATAGTTAAAATTATGAAAATTATAAAAACAAGCACATTTTTCAATTAGTCATTTCACAATTAGAATGAATTTAATTCTAATTGCCATTATCCCATTATTCTCTTTCAATATTAAAACAATTTATATCCAGTGTTTTAAATGAAGTAAGTTTAAAATGTAGTAGTACAGTTTGAGTATATCTTATCTGAAATGATTGAGACAAGAAGTGTTTTGGATCTTCTACTTTTTGGCATATTTGTATATATATAAATAATGAGCTATCTTGGAGATGGCACTCAAGTTTAAACAAAAAACTCATTTAAGTTCATATACTCCTTATACCCATAAACTGAAAGTAATTTCATAAAATATTTTAAATAATTGTCTTTATAAAATAAAGTTTTGATTGCATTTTGACTACAACTCATCACATGTGGTCAGGCATGGAATTTTCCACTTGTAGTGTCATGTTGGTGCTTAAAAAGTTTTGAATTTTGGAACACTTTGGATTTCAGATTTTGAGATTAAGGATGCTCAAACTGTATAATATAATTACTTGTAATTCATTATTAAATATTTTAATTCTGTTATTTTTATTTAGTCAAATTATTTGCATATTTTATATAAAGTCATATAGAAAATACTTAACTGTTTTCATAAAACACACTGATACTTTTCTCCATATTACATAAGAAAAACTTTAATGAATAGAAGATTCATGTAATAATTTTATAAAAATTCTTAGTTATTAATTATAATAAAAGTCACAAAACAAAAATAATATACATGGGAAAAGTATAATCAAATACATATGTGTGTGTTTGCATGTGTTCACATGTGTGTCCCTCCCTGCAGTATGACAGCAGATAAAATTACACACTAAATGTCTTCATATATCAAAGTGCATGCGCATCATTTGAGAAAATGTGAAAGATGTTTTTCCCTCTATGTGACATATGAAATTAAAAATAAACTTAGCATTATTATATTATCTAGGTAAGTCTTTACTTGAAGTGTAGCACTTTGAAAGTAAATTATGAAATTAGTTTTGTATGATTGCTATTTTTAACATCATGTTAGGTATAGAGAGTTTACTATGGGCGTAGTTAGTTCTCATGAAATAATTAAGCATTAAATACTGCCTCTGAGAAATACTACAAGTGTTTTTGGAAGACAGGATACTTGACGATTAGATATCCCAGTACCTTTAACTTTTTCACTAGCAAGAACAACAGTTTTTAAGAACATATAACTGGGAAGCAAATTGAGAAACATATTTTCTTACAGAAATCAGAAAAGACTATCTTGTGGAGTTATGTGAGTTAATATGTGGAATGCACTTAGAGTGTTTCCTATATGCCAGTCCTGGCATACAGAAAACAAGGACTGGCATATGGAAAATACCAAAAAATATTAAATATATAGCAAATTAGAGTCACTTCAGAACCAACAAATAACACATGATTGCATCTTAGGACATTTAAGTCTCTATGAGTCTCTTACCACGAGAATGGCTATTACGGCTTATTTCGGTGTCTTTTAAAAATTGCTTTTTGATTTAGACAAATCAATTTAGACAACTGAACAACACATTTAATAAAGTTATACATATTCTTTTTTTTTTCTTTTGTAGAGACAGGGTCACACTCTGTTGCCTAGGCTGGAGTGCAGTGGCTATTCACAGGTCTCATGGTGCAGTGCAGCCTAGAATGTCAGGGCTCAAGCAATCCTCCTGCCTTAGCCTCTTGAGTAGTGGGGACTACAGGTGCAGGCCACCATCATGTATGGTTGTTTTCATAGCGAATACATAGCAGTCTAATTCTTTTAATCAATATATATTATATTACATCAAAGCTCCAAATGACAGACAAATGAACATATAAAATATGTGTTTGTAAATTATATATTTTATATATATGTATATATATTTATTCCCATTGTGAATAAAAGTTCTCTGAAAAGGAATTTGAAAGAAAGTGACTTTATTCCAATGAAGAGTTTGCAAACCAGGGACATGCAGCCTTCAGCCTAAAATGGAGGCGTGTTCCAGAGAACAAATGGGGGACTTGGCTTTTATAAAGAAAGTTCCTATGGAGGTTTCCAATCAGGTCTGTCTATACCAATGAAGGATTTAAACTTGCTTAGATCTGATTGGTCAATGCAGCTGAATTGTGATTGATCAATGTAACTGAGCCTTAATTGGTTGACGCAGCTGATCCTTGATTGGGTGAAGCAGGTCATCTCTGATTGGTTGGTTCAGGGGAGCTCTGAAAATCCTAAAGTTAAACAGAGGTATGGGTTTTTGGGGAAGTCAAAATATGTGTGTGACCATTAGTTAGCAAATAGCCACTTGATTCTATTTTAAATTTAATCCCAGTTAGCCAATCAGAATCCATCTTGAAGGATTGGCTTTTTCAAGCTCACATTTGTTTATGACATATATGTATGTGTACTTGTAGCTTTATATGTATGTATTCATTTATCCATAATTATAAGTGAAAGACTAAGACTAGGTAAGTATTAAAATAGTTGTAAATAAATTAATCTATATCTACTTTGCAATCACATAATCACCATTTCCTATTTTTATATGTAATATTTCAAACTAATTTTTATCATGTAACCTTATAATAATACCTTGGATCAAAATTTATACAATATGTTGAAAAATTCTCAAATTATTTGAGCCTTACTCATTTGCTCTTATTTTATAAATTTGGAATAATACTCCAAATAGCTTTTGATATTAGTAGAAGGTAAGCATCACTGTATTCCTCAGGGAAATGTGTACTACTTGGGTCTGGCTCTATTTCCCACTCATCTCCATGATTTTGGAGGTGCTTCCTTTTGGCCTAGGTGATGCTTCACCAACAATTTGGAAAGGGCACTGAGAGAAGTCTGTCTTCTTTAGTTGACTGTGCCCTAAATTGTAAAGCTTAGCACCTGCTAGTGGACACATTTTCTGCTATACACACCTAAGAAATTGAAAAAAGAAAAAAATGAAGAAAAGAAATAGAAAAAGAGGAGGATAGGCAGATGAGAGAGAATATATATGCATAGGAATGAGCAAGGACAACAAAGAGAGAATGACTTTTAGCTGTTGTCTGTATTTGTTCCACAATCACACTTCTGTCCAATTAGTTCCAAGTACCAGCTGAGGACCTTATAAAAAACTACTGCTAATTCTTAGGCTAGTTTAGGTTAATATATCTGTCATGTGCAGTTAAAAATGCCCTTACCTATTCAGAGTTATTTTAGAGATCAAATGTTTTAAATTAGATGAAAGCACCTCATAAACTATAAAGCTCTATACAAATACATGGTGTTATTATCATAATGACATAATACTTTACTCATGTGGACTCAGTACTTAGGATTGTCTTCTTCCTTTTGTTTGGAGATATTTAATGACTAATAAGATTCACTTAATGGTGAAAAGAGACAATGAAATTATTTTGAGAACTCTTCATATCCAAAGAAAAAGTATAGCTATGAACAAATTTAAAACCTGAGAGTTTCATTGTAGTACCACCTTATGAGTAAAAGTGAGATTTAAAAATTATGTATTATCTTAATGATTATAGAGCTATGAAATGAATATTCTTGATGCTTTTGGAAAAAACAAAATTATTTTATATAAATTATAACATATTAATATAAAATGCCATGCTAAGAGAAAGAAACATTTTAAGCCCAGTAATGAACAGTAAGAATCATTTTGTAAGCATAGGGAATAAAGTGCCATTGTAGAGGACTTTGTAAAGCTATCTTATTTAATAATAGTTTTATAAGCCATAATAATCAAAATATTTTTGGTCATTATTTTGTCACTTTGGCAGAAGTAAAAAACAAAGTATTTATATTCACACAAAATACCTATAACATTCTTTACTCCTTAGTCTTCATAATGCAACTCAAATATATAAGTCTTTTTTTCAGCATATTATGGGTGTACAAATGTTAAGGTTATGTATATTGCCCTCTGTCCCCCTCTCCCCTCAAGGCAGAGCTTCAAGAGTGTCCATCCCCCAGTTGGTGCACATCACATACATTATGTATGTATATACCCATTCCCTACCCCTCACCTGCCCGACACTCGAAAAATGTTATTCCTATATGTCCACTTAGGTGTTGATCAGTTAATACCAATTTGCTGGTGAGTACACTTATGTATTGATGGGCAATTGAGTTGTTTCCATATCTTTGCAATTGTGAATTGTGCTGCTATGAACATTCGAGTGCAGCTGTCTTTTTCATAGAGTGACTTTTGTTCCTTTGGGTAGATGCCCAGTAATGGGATTGCTGGATCAAATGGTAGATCCACTTGTATCACTTTAAGGTATCTCCATATTGCTTTCCACAGAGATTGAACTAGTTTGCAGTCCCACCAGCAATGTAGGAGTGTTCCTATCTCTTCACATCCAAGTCAACATTTATTGTTTGGGGACTTTTTGATAAAGGCCATTCTCACTGGAGATAAATGATATCTCATTGTGGTTTTGATTTGCATTTCCCTGATGATTGGAGATGTTGAGCATTTTTTCATATGTTTGGTGACCATTATTCTGTCTTGTTATGAAAAGTTTCTGTTCATGTCCTTTGCCCACTTTTTGATAGGGTTGTTTGATTTTTCCTGAGTTCTAAATAGATTCTAGTTATCAGTCCTTTATCAGATGTGTAGCTTGTGAAAATTTTCTCCCATTCTGTGGGTTGTCTGTTTGCTCTCTTGACAGTTTCTTTGGCTATGCAGAAACTTTTTAATTTGTTCAGATCCCATTTATTTATTTTTGTTGATGCTGTGATTGCCTTTGGGGTTTTCTTCATAAATTCTTTGTAGGTCTTAAGAAGTCTCTCTCTTCTTGTTTCTTCTCCTTTATATCTAATTTCCGATCCTCCTTCAAGGAGGATCATATTTTCTTACAAACTCTAACTCACCCAACCCAAAACAATAAATATTATAAATCTTCTATTTCTCAAGAAAAGGAGATTTAAGATTGTCATGATATAAAATGAGGCCATATATATTTGTAAAATGTGATTTATATTTTAATTCTTCACATTTTATTCCAGGGAATGCATCAATGTAATAATATGTGTTTATTGTTTCTAGCTCACTACATGCCAACACCCATTTCTCTCAATAATATCTATTTAAGATACTTTTTAAAATTCTAGTTAAAGATAATCTATTAATAAATCTAAGCTATTTTAATAGAGTATTTTATGAAAAAGGAGCACTTCCTGTGAACACTAGTAACAGTGCTGCTGATGGTCGTTCACTGAATCAAATTCTCCATTTTTTTCACATTGTATGACTGTAACATACTTTAGTGGACACAGAGGGAGCCTAGATGAAAGGTAGATAAAGAATGAGGTTGAGTAAAGAGATATTCAAAATGGCAACAGATATGGTAGAGCACAAAGCAACTATATCCTGGAATTCTCCAGTTACAGAGAAAATAAATGCCCTTCTTTCTTCAAAAAAGTTTAATTTGAATTTCACTTAACTACTAATAAAAATGAACTGACAAAGGCCACTGTTGCTAACATTTATTAAGTGCTTATAATATGATAGATGCTGATATATTCACGATGCTGTTTTATATATATATCATAGAGATAATATCTATTATAAATACCATGTAAATTGAAAGTATTGTAGAAATTATTGGATTTATTGTAATAATCATAATTATGATTTCTCAGAGAACCTTTGGTTTCTTTTTTGACTTAACATGGAAAATTGTTCTCTGTAAATAGAATCAAACATTTTAGCTTCAATTTAGGTTTACCTTAGCTCTTGATTACTCAAACCTTTTTTTATCTTTCTATATTATGTCATTACCTACTTCATGTTCTTCCAAAATTTCCAGTTACAATGACTTCTTCTTTAATTCTGAATTATAAATTTAGAAAACTTTATCTTATATTACTGGAATTATCCCATTTTCTTGATAACATTTTAATGATAGAAAATAACTTAATTTCTATGCCTTTAGTTTATTGATTATATAAATTCCTAAAATAAAAGTTCAAGGATAAAAACCAAAATACAAAATAGTTAAATAAAACATGATTGTGTGTATGTTTAATCTTTAGAGGTGAAGATTAACAGACTTTTTGAGGAGGTAAGAATTGTGATCAACCAAGCAAATGCCATTTAATAGATCTGTGTACAGTTCCAGATATCTTTAAATCTTTATTTTTATTAGCAGTTTCAATTGGTATGTTGGTAACAGTTTTAGAATTTCATTATACAGGCATATTAGCATTTGCAGATGCTAATTATGCATCTGTATATCCTATAAATCAGAGATAAAATGAAATATTATTTAATTAGGAATTCATTGATTCTCTAATAGTGATCATTTGCACCATAGTCAAAAATTTTTCCTTAATGACCACTTGGGCTCCACATTTTCAGAACATATGCTTGTTTATGAGCTGTATTTTAGTCTTCCCACCATCTGTAAACCAACACAATGTCCAGAGATATTAAATAAAGAATAATATGTTCAGTTACTTTTAACTTTTTAAATATAAAATCCTCATGAGACAAATCAATTAGCAACTTTATTACATTTACTACAAACGAGTCTGGATTAAAGGGAGTACAAATAAGCCAATTTAATCTCTTCTTTCTGGAAAAGCGGTATGAGTTTGTAAAAAATGTTAAAATACATTTTAGACATTTAAAATACATTAAATACCACACTAAATAAAGATGGGCTGTCGGTAAAGCTTTAAAGTTTTTGAGACTAGATGTACCTTAGATGATGTGAACACGGTGGCCAAGGAATGGGAGTAAGCATGAAGCAAACAACAAAAGCCAAAAAACACACAAGGATTTTTTTCTGACCCCATTTCAAAATAGGCATGCAGCTGGGCTTGTATTTTTCATCATTTCTCATCAGTGTATATCATTGGGCCTACTATGTAAATACAGTTTTTGTTTTCAGCAAAATTATACCACTGCAAAAGGATAGATCCTGTTCTCAACTCAGCAGGTAGACGCTTGGCTAACACCAACCAAAATTGCACCACTGATACAACATACTCGATGATGCAGCCCTCAAACCTGTGGTTGAATGGGAAACATGCCAATGTAGAGTCTCACGCTGAGGTTTCTTGTGGCAACAGGCCACTCCACGTGTTCTGCAGGTGGTGGAGACTGTGGACTCCAGACCATGGGCCCAGCTTTTCACAGGGGTTTGTTGGCAGGCTAGCAGTTTACCCTCATCACACACACACCTTGTTTTCAAATTAGATTTAACTAATTCATGGAGTAAGTTTTGAATATGATCACAAATTTTAATGATCTAAACTCTGGAGTCAATAAATGATTTTATTTTAAAATGTATGTAAAAAGGAAACTTTTATTATAGGGATAAATTATTGTATTTGGAGGTAGAAATGGAGGGCTAGAATTTATAACATTTTTTAAGAAGTCAAGAAGAAAGAAAACACTCTGGTTTTATGAACTAAATAAAAACACAAAGAGAAGATGAAAAGACTTTAGAACTAAATCTCAAAATCGGAAATCTATTAAGTAATTTTTTCAAAAGGAATATTAAACATTAAACACAAAGAGGCAATCTTAAATTGTAAGAAAATTATATTAGAAATGGTCCGAAGAGGAACAGTGTGAAAGAAAAATAAACTTGAAGAATGAATTCTCAGCCTTCTGAAAAAAAAGACACTTTTTGTGAAAACCAGGGAAAGTTAGGACTATACAATAGAGAAAACTAGTAAAACTATTTACTTCTAAGCCATGTTCTAGGTGACTATGCAGTGTTATTAATATGTTTTGTTATATTTTGGAGGCTGTGCCAAAAATATATCAAATACAAAAGGACACACAAAAAAATGGTGATCTAGCACCTCTTGTATTATCCTGGATAGAGCTGGAACCCATTCTACTAAGTGAAGTATCACAAGAATGGGGAAAAAAAGCACCACATGTACTCACAGTCAAATTGGTATTAACTGATCAACACTTATGTGCATATCATATATTAATAACATTCATCACGTGTTGGGCAGGTGGGAGGGGAGAGGAGTTGATGGGTATATTCACACCTAATGGGTACGGTGCACATCGTCTGGGGGATGGTGGACACACTGGAAGCTCTCACTCTGGTGGGGCAAAGGCAATATGTTTATCCTAAACATTTGTTCTCCAATAATATTCAGAAATAAAAAAATGAATATAAAAAATACAAAAGGAATGAACTAAAAATAAAACTAGAATGAATTGATAAGATAATCTAAGGTAACGGCAAAGTTTGGAAAGGAATCCCTTAAAATACAAAGGTAGTAAAAATAAAATCCATTGAGGGTAATATTGTTGAAAACTGGAATAAATATGTGTTTTACACCCATTTGATGTTTAAGATAGATTTGTTATAGAATCCTCAGACTTTGATGGAACTTAAGTAATGTTTGCAAGTGTGTAAATAGAATTATATATTTTCTATGAGGAAACATATTTAGGGAGATTTTAGAGTTGTAGCATACGAAAGACAATAACAGAACTGCAAAATCATAATAGATCAAGTATAGATTTGATTTATGTGTTGGATTGATAAGTAGAGATAACTTTGTTTTCAAACATAACCTATTCCAGGTGAAAATGGGAAAAATTTCTTAGAATTTAATTTTTAAATTTTTCAAAAAATTAAATGTTTTAAATTACATATCATAATTGTACATGTAGTGATGTTTGATACATGTAATGTACAATTAGATAAACTCAGGGTAACTAGCATGTCCATCATCTCAAATATTTACCATTTGTTTGTGTTGGGTACATTCAATATCCTCCTTTGAGTTATTTGAAACTATCTAATATAGTGGTTCCCAGCCTTTTTGGCACCAGGGACTGATTTCATGGAAGTCAATTTTTTCACAGACCAGGGTGGAAGTGGAGGAGGTGGTGGAGTGAGTTTCCAGATGATTCAAGCACATTATATTTACTGTGCAGTCAAACCTCTTTGCTAATAATAATCTGTATTTGCAGCGGATCCCCAACGCTAGCATCACCACCTCAGCTCCACCTCAGATCATCAGGCATTAGATTCTCATAAGGAGTGCGCCACCTAGATCCCTCACATTGCAGTTTTCACTAGGGTTTGTGCTCCTATAAGACTCTAATGCCACCGATAACCTGACAGGAGGCGGAGCTTATAGGGTGCTGTGAACAGTGGGAAGCGGCTGTAAATACAGATGAAGCTTCACTGGCTCTCCTGCAGCCCACCTCCTGCTGTAGCAATCCGTGGACCAGGAATTGGAGACTGCAGATCTAATTATCATGATTAACAGTAGTCATCCTACGGTGCTCTAGAACACTAGAAATTAACCTTCTATTTAGCTGTAATTTTGTGACCTTTAACAAATCTAGAATGTTAATTATAGTTACAGTAGAAACAGGACTAATTACACAATTTCTGGAGCCCAGACAAAACAAGGTGAGACTCCTTGTTCAAAAATCATTAAGAAATTTAGAATGGCAACATCAGAACATTAAAACAAGTGCAAGCCCTTCTAAGCTTGAGACTCTCTGTGACTTACTACAGAGGATACATGCCAATGAAGCCTACTTGAGAAACAGGAATCATTGTGAAGATTTGCCTATCAGATCTCTAACTGTGGAGGTAGAAATTGACCATTGGCCCCAGTCGCTGTGCACTGAAATCCCTTACTGCACACTCAGTGAGGTCATCCTTTCAATAACGTAGTCATGTCAGCAAGACCTGCATGTTTTTGTCAGGGTTACTGAAGCTAGCTGGTTCCTGGGAGATATGGTACATTTCTAATAGATGAAATTGTCCTTGATATATCTTCCTTAAAACTGTACCAGAGTCCAAGATTTTTCTATCCACTTTTCTCACTCCCCTCTCTCCTAACTGCAATCAGACCTGCATTGCAGTTTGATGACTTTCCTGACATCTTCCTTCTCCCTCCCACTCTTTGTCACCCATTAAGTCTATTGCAGTTTAATCCTATCTTGGTGTTTGCTTCTTAGAGGGCTCACACTAAAGCATATGGCACTAGTGGCAGTCAGAAGCAAAAAAAGCTGCATTCTGAGATCATAAACTCATCATTTGATTGGCAAACAGAATAACGTCCAGAGCTGTGTGTATGGCACAAATCGTGTAGCAGGGGAGGTTTGCTAAATACTTCACTGAGGTGCTCTGGGAAATTGTCACAGATAGAACATTGTCCTTCAAGATGAAATGTTTCAGCCACTTGAGAAATATGAACCAAAGCATGGGTGGCTGGTTATTGCTGACACTCTACAGAGGGATAATGAGAGACTAAAGGTCATGAGTATCACATAAAGATTAAATCTGAGAGTCAAAGGATCTATTTTGTAGCTTCCAAACAGAACTTTATCTCCTGTAGTGGTAGATGAGCAGAGCTGAGCAGAAAATAGAGTGCCAAATAATTAGAGGTACAGAATCAGGAAGTATTTAAGTACTCAGCCCTCACATATCACAGTCAATCATGGGAGTGTTACATAAATTGGTTATTGAGGCTGCTTAATCAAAGGGGTGAGAATACAAAAATATGTAAGTATGCTCTGGCTGCCAGTAGAGGAAAGAAGAGAGAGGCTTAGGGAAATGTGCATGCTGACATTCTTGACAGCCTTGGGGAATAATGTATCCTTTTTGCCTTCCCATGGAACACAATCTTCTGACAGTTTTCTTTGCTTTACTGCCAGAGAATTGTATTTAATGGGAAGGCAAAACAAAAACAAAAACAAAACAAAACAAAAACCACCAGTCACCAAGACAGTTAAGAATGCGTTAGTGAAGAAACACAAACATCACTAGGAAGTTCACTGATGCCTCTCTATTGCAGGACAGGTATAACATTAGGAGTGTGATTACAGTGCTGAGTCCATCAATATCCAGAGACCCCACACTTAATAGAGGCCAGATGATAGCACTTAATTACCAGAAGCCAGAAGGCTGTAATTACTGAGATGGATAGCAAGGCTGGAGAGGCAGGCAAGACTTCACTAGCTGTGGGCCAGTCAACAGTGCTAGAGAAGGTGGCTGAGTGTGGTTACCTCAACAAAAAATAACATTTGCTTGGTTCCCCAATTTTAACTGATTTTCACTTCTGGAATCCATTGAATAGGAGGTGGCTGGATTTTTAGGAGGAAGTATTCTCAACTATACAGAAAGTTTATACCACACTTATTCCTCCAGTCCTTCTTCATAAAAAGAAAAACAAGCAACAACCATTGCTATTTACTCAGTTAACTGTACACTGAAGAAAGGAAAATCTTCAGACATTTTGGAAACTACTGAACACATGTTTCTGAGATGACATGGGTACCAAGAGACCCAAGTGTGTCACCATGGGCTGGCCTCCTATTAGAGTGGGAGCTTATGGGGACCAAGTAATAAATGTCATCATGGTTTATGGTGGATTCCCTGGGTCAACAGACACATCCATTGATAATTTCCCTTGAAATATAGTGTAGAAGTAGACTTTATAGACTCGACTGTTGAGATACCTCCCACATTACAACCCTGCATGTGGAGTAAGAGCTAACATAGTAGAAATAGGCAGTCAAAACCTGGGAAACTGCCAACTGCCATCTCTCAACTCCACAAAGCTATATTTGGTGTGATTTGTTAGGAAAATTAATGTACTGGCCAATAAACAAAGAGAGAGGAAGATACTCTGAACCAGGAAAAAAGTGGCAGAGGTAGAATAAGGATAAATTGAAAATTAAGTTAAAAAATATCTTTAACAGCTGTGTCTGCTTCAAAGGATTAGAGAAACAACAGAGGGAAATTAAGCATTAAAAAAAGATTAAAAGCATATTTTATTGCTATCATGAAAAATGTTGCAAATAAGGAATGTTTTTTGCAGTCACTGATGTATTGCAAATTATTTAAGACCTGGAACTTAAATGCTGGAGGAAGGCAATGCTTTGAGGAGGACCACCTGGCCAAGTACATGTAGCTTTTACAAGATGCATAAGGTTACAGAATTTGGAAGCATCAAGAAAGCAACGTCAGTTCAGAATCTGTTAATGATGATTCTCCAGCTGGTACAAATGTTCCAACAAGAGGGAAGCCTTTTAAAAAGGCTGAATTTATGGACTAAGAAACTCAGGTGGAGAAAGGAAGATGGAGAATGAAGAAAGACACATAATAGAATATATTCCAAAATTTCTTGGGTTTCTCCTGAAATTGAAGCAATACAGACAGAATAGCATGAAATGGGACTAGAGTAAGACCAGAAGTGGTCACTGTTGGCTGTTCTAAATTTGGCATGTCCTGGTAGTAATATTTTAGAAAATAGATTCCACCTGGCAGAACTTCTCCCTTCACTTTAATTCCTGCATGTAATTGTTCAAGAAGAAAATGAAAATTAAGTGATTTCAAATATCCAAGAGGTTCATTATGGGGAGATGTTGCCATCAAAGGAGTTGTCATAGAAAATGTGGACACAGGAATAGATCATAATTAATCTTCTGGTAGATGATTTCTGTTACGTGATTTTAAAATTTCTTCATAGGATCTGTTCGAATGTCATAAACTGATTAGATTTGATATGAAACTAACATAACTTTCTCTGTTTTCTATTGTGTTCTCTAAAATAAAATGTCTAATAAATATTAGGTAGTGATATTATTTGACATAATATTTTTGCTACATTGACTTGAAATATAAGAATGCAGACCTAGAGCCTTTATATCTGTCTGTCCTTTGGAATTCTTAGGGAAATGTGAGGCAAATGAGGACAGTTGTGGATAAATTTTAAAAATCTGAGTTTGGGTATTCCAATACACCCTCAGCTATTATAAAGAATAAAATCCAAAATGAAGCTACAGAATAGACAGCCTAAATAAATAACCTGGAGTTCAGACAATTACCTGAGACCTATAATGCTTCCTTTGCTCAACAGTTGCTCTTCAAAGACACATTGATTTTGCATGTGCACTTATGGTTCATATGATAATTATTACTTTTAAAATTCTTGTCGCCTTGACTGACCTATTGATTGCTCTTGGGGTCTTCATTTCACCAAAGCCAGACTAAATTATTTTCCAAAGCTAAGCAAGAGACCAAGTATTTCTCTGGAGACAAGCATGCTCAGTTTCTGCAAGTGGCCTTCCTTCCTGATGTGTTGGAAACTTGCCTGGGAGAATGAAGCCAATAAGGAAAAAAAAAAAGTCACAGTGAAGATTCAAGTTTCATTTGATGCTGAGGATCAGGATCATCTACTCTCTCACATTTTCTAGAATTATGTGAGTTTTCCAATACATAATATTTGGTCAAAATGGTTTGATTTGGGATTTCCTCTAGTGTTTCTATTGAAGTAAAATAAAAGAGATTAAAAAAAGAGAAAATTTAGACACTTTACTTATTGTAAAGAAGATTTTGATACTACCTTTTTCAACAGTAACTTATTTTAGACATAGATATGACTTGATATTGAATAGAGAAGAGAACATTAATATCGCAGTGATTTAGCTATTGCTAAAATCATTTTATTTAAGATTTACTATAACTAATTTCACTAGACTATAGCCCCATAAGGGAAAGGAGTTTGTTTTGTTTTCTGCTTATCTTTAATATCTAGCCCAAGAATAGCTTAATACATATTTTTTTTTATTTCATCATATAATGGGGGTACAAATATTGTTAGGATTACATACATTGCCCCTACCACTCCTCCCCCCCACCACGTGCCAGAGCTTCAAGTGAGTCCAGTCCCCAGGTGGCGTGCACGGCACACATTATGTAACTCTACACTTCCTCCCCCACTCCCGCCTGCCCTCCATCCAACAAAAGATTTTTTTTTAACACTTTGGATACATTGTATAACTTTGCCTCACCCTAAGAAGGGTGGAGGGGAAAGGGCATACCTATTTTTTTGAATTCTTAAATGCAGTATACATTTTCTTAAAATCACTAAGAGTTAGGATGGATGCAGTTGACCTAGTAACAGGATGAAATCTGTTTAAAGCAACGTATAACTTTGATAATTGTTTTTAGTAATGTCCACTTATGACTTTTAGACACTTCTGGATCTAATAGTATATGAATATTTTCTAAGAGTATGAGCTGTCCATTTTACTGGTTGTAAAAAGGTGGCATTAGTTGAAGTTTTTAAGTGTTTTTACATGGAAGTATCATATTTTTTTAAATATATTCAGCAATTCTTCTCCCCTAAGGAGAATATAATGAATAATAAGCCAAGTTATCCAACACAATGAATTAAACAGTAAAGAATGGGAATACTTTCTTCTCTCCACGCAACACAATCATTCATTCATATCATGCAGTGGGTTACGCACAATGTACATTAAAGAAAGACACAAATGGGGCAGGCTTTCTTTCTCATATCCCACAATGAAAGCTGCTTTTTAATTTATTATCTCTTTTCCTTAACCAGTATCTCTTTCCCATTCTGAAATTTCAAGTGAGAAAAGATCTTGTTTCCTAGCATGTAAATCTATTATATATGAATTATTATATCAACAGTTCTGAAAATAACATGTAAAAATCCTATTATTATTTCTAATAATGTTAATGAGATTAGGTAGAAAAATAAAATTATTACTTTAATCAAAAGAAAAATATATTTGGTAACCAAAAGATATATATGGTAAATAAAACATTTTGTCGTGATTTAAAATTAAACAATTACCTTTTAGTAGAGTAAAAAAAGGATACTTTCTTAACTGCTATCTCTGGCTCAAATAAAAAAAATATTCTTAATGGAGGAATTCATAATAGTCATTATTACTTAATATTATACCGGAAGTGATAGCAAAAGTACTTTTAAAATTGAGTAGGATAAATGAGATTATTTGCAGATGATACTATATTCAAAATGAATACTAAAATAACAAAATATCTTAATAAATTTCAAACAAGGTAAAACAAATTGAAGTGTGTTTGTTTGCTTTAAGCTTTATTATGAAGAGCCCTACAAATGCAGCATTAGCTTAGAAAAAGAAAATAGATCTAGGACCTATAAAAAGAAAATGCAAAACTCTGCTAAGGGACATAAAGACAATTAATTTTTAAATTCTTAAATAATTATACATTTTATCTGCATAATGAAGCATACACACTAACATATACAGACATACACATATGTCACACAAATAAATCATATATATGTATATAATTTTCAAAAAGAAAATTAGTAAGAGGTGTTGAGACTTTTTAAGGACAGGGTAAAATAATGGTAAGAAAAGGAAGCAACCACAATATAGCATTACTTGGTACACATGTTGGGATCTGTTAGAAACTTACTCCTCATTGGCACACAGCCAGTACCATCACAGCCCTAAAAGGGAACTGGCTCTGCTATCACGAAATTCATTCTCTAACAGTGAAAAAGAACATTAGTCAAATGGCATGGGAAGGGGGAAACAAGTGTGGGGAGCTAATAGGTGTAGTTGTGCACATCTTTCCTCTTTATAAGATATGACTCAAGGTAGAGAGAATGCTAGAAGGAATATTGGAGAAAAAGGTGAATCCCTGATTGGGGGAGGGAAAGTACAAGAGAAAGAAAAAAAAGAAACCTGGAACATCTTGTGCCTGAATGCAAGAAAGTGCTAAAAAAAAAGAAAAAAATGAAGCAGAAATGTCAAATGGAGATAGATGTCAGTTTGAAGGCACTCCTACTGGTAAAATTAGGGACACTGTAAATGTTAAAATAAATAGTAAGAGTAACACAATATAACCCAATGACCAAATATGGAAACCATGACTCCATACTATATAAGACAGATCTGAGGCACAGTGACATTTTAAAGAGTATTCAAGAAAACAGCAATTCATGCATTGGTAAACATCTAACTAAAAGAGATTTAAAACCCAGATGACGAAGTATTAAAGACAAGTATTTATAAAGTAAATATAGAAGCAAAATTAAAAAAATATATTTCATTAGTTTGAAGTAGACAAAATTGATAAAAGTTGATAAAATTGCCTGTCCTGGTTTGCCTTATTGAAAAGTCCCTACTCACATAACCATATGTTGTTTAGCTACTTATGATTGGCTGAGGTTAAGTTTTGTCCTAACTCAAACATTTACAGAAATGACCTAAGTTAAATTTTATCTATATTTTCAATTTAAGCAAAGTTAAGGCTACTTTTAAAGTCTAATTAATTTTGTTTGCTCAGGAATTTTTCAGACTTGGTTTCCATTTTAATTTTGCTTTAACAATACTAATATAAATTAATACATAAATAAGTGTGTATGTAGTTTCAGATATTACCTATGCAATATACCTACTCATCACAAAAGGGGAAAGAGTACTTTTATGGTGAAGAAGTGATAGCAGACAGCACATTAATCAAGTGTTCAATATGAATATCATCAGCAATGGAACCAATCAAAGTCATGTGCCATGTGATAGAATGCAATGAAAATAACACAAGATTACTTCTCCAGCCTTCTTGTGAAAGATGCATAAGCAGAATTTAATCAAAATGGATTTAATTGAAATGTATGCTACAAAATAACTGACCTGTAATCCTCAAAAATGTTGAGATCTTAAAGGCTGGATAATTGTTTCAAATTGAAGGAGAATAAAAAGAGACATGGCTACTACATGCAATGCATGATTTTGAGCTGTGCCTGGGTCAGCTGGGGCTTGTTTGATCTAGGCTAGGCCCCACTGGTCTTAGTTCCAAGCTATAGATTGAGTCCAGGTCTGCACTCCATGCCTCTCATCCTCCTGGATCAGCAGGTAACTGAGACACATTTTTCCAATGCCTAAATGCAGGGCAAGCTCAACTGCACAGAGATACTTCAAGTGCCTGCTCACTTCACATCTAAAACATCTAATTGGTTAATGCAAGTCACAAGGCCAATCCCAAAGCCCATGAGTGGGATTGCATATAAATGCATAATACTGCTACAGCAGGCCAGAGAAGAACCAAGGCCAGGAATTCAAACTGCTACACTTACTAAGTGCCTTACATTTTCCTAGGGACACTATGTGGTCTAGCACACGTATTAATTTCCAACTTAGGTACGAGTGCTAAAATGAAAAATCCCCAAATTCCCTCAGCAAGATAAGAACTAAATATTTCTGGCATTTCAATGGCAGTTATAAAAATAAAGAATGAAGTATAGTTTTAAAAATAAATAAATAAATTTAGCCAGCAAAATAAGCTGGCTTTAGAGTCACAATGCCTGGGTTTATGTGCTAGCTCCAACATAGCTCTGTGACCTGATGTAAATTACCTAACCTATCAAAATCTAAATGTCTTGTTCTTGAAAACCAAGTAATGAGAAACATATATATCAAGAAGATATTTGAGAATCAACTAAGTAATGAATATAATGCTCATAAAATTGTACCTGGTCTTCACCATTTCAAAAGCTTTTGTAACTTAACACTAAATTGAAATTATTATTTAAACTTATTTATTATTAATTTTGAGCACACTAATGAAATTAGTACTTTTATTAGTTTTAAAAGAAACAAATCAATGAACTAAAAGAAGTTTCTCAACTTAGTTATATGTCATTATATACATATATTTCATATATATTAATTATATATATACACATACATACTTCACTAGGAATGAATTAGCTATGATAATGTACAAATGAAATATCTGCTACCATTAGAAAATTTTATCTTATAGTTTTGTTAATAAAATGAACATGATAATCAAGTTAAATATTTGGAAGGAAAATAAAGCCATATTATGCTTCTCAGAAACATTTTAGAATATCCTATAAATATAATTATTAATGTATTAATGATGATTGATATACTTTAACATATAAAATCAAAAATTTAAAGGCAATAAAATTAGTTAAAACTTTCTTAGTGTGAGGATGAGGACAGAACCTTCAGGAATATTGATTAAATAATTTTCTAGATGAAAATTAGATTTTTCTATTAATATAATAAACCATTATATAAATTTGAATGCATAAAATAGGGAAAAATTATAATAATAATTGTTAATGAATTTGAATTTTATACATTTAACTTTTAATAAAAATGACAAAACCCTTATATCATTTTTAATATAAAAAAGCAACTATAGGGTTAAGATCTATTTGTAAATCTTTGAAAAAAGAAAGTGGTTTTTTAGTACGCATGCATTTTTTTCTATTAATATGAATAATACTCAAAGTATTTACTCAGCTACATTACATAATTGAAACTGATATAAAGTCATAGTTTTTACTAGTTTCTAATTTTTTTCATTAGAAAGTATTAAATAAGTTTAATTTTACTGTTCCTAGAAGTACTCACTTTGATTTCTCATATGTAATAGAAATCACTTTGCCCATTCCAACTTCATATCATTAGTTATATGAATTAAATTGTTTATTATTTCACTCTCACACTTGTTCATCTATTCAAAATTAGTTATTGAATGTTTATTAAGTGTGAGGAATAAGAAATAATTTTTCATTTATATTTAAGTTTATATTATGAATTCTCAAAGTCTTTTATTCTTTATTTTGGCCATCACAGTAAGACATATGTGATATCCTTTCTCTCTTACTCTCTCTCTACCTCCCTCTCCCATTATGCTCATACAAACACACACACACATACTCACACATACATACAGGAAAAAAAAGTTTCCAATTTAATGTGATGTTTTTATATTCATATATTCATTTAATACATTAATTTATTCAACACCTATTTATTGAGTACCTAATGTATTACAAATACTGTCCTAGATTGTCTTGTGGACTTTACATTATAGGGGAAGATATAGTAAACTTAAATTAAATAAATGTGGTTAATTAAGTAGATAAATAAAAGGTAAGATGGTAATATGAAGCACAAAAAGAATAAAAGCAAATTAAAGTGATGGAGAAAAACAGGAAAAAAGTACTCAATGATGTGTAAAACTACAGCAACATTATCCTCAGTATTGGTTGATACCAAATGCTTCCAAACCTTTAGGAAATTATTGTTTATACATGTGTACATCTGGCAGGAGCTATGATTAATTTTTTCAAGTGTTAAGTTCAATTGAACCTCATTTTATTAGAACACAAGATGATTGGACTTGCTAGTTGGCCTTACAATTAATCGTTGGTCCAAATTTATGATTGCACATAATGTTTAAAGATGCATATATGTAGTTTTATGTTTGTTACAATTTTGGTAGAGGTATCAATTCAATATTTCTCCCTTTTACAATTTATTTACTATCTTCAAGGTTTAAATATACTTTCAAAATAAACTATAAGTAAAATAATAGACATCACTCCATGAAAAATTCAAATTATATAATGTATTGTTTTTTTTCAAGTATAAGTAACATATCTAGGAGGGAAAAATACATATAGCAGAACTTCTTTGAATGGAAAGATTTCTAAGTGCTTTTCATTCAAGTATTTTTATTAGTTTATTTTTCTCTACTCTTGATTCATGAACACTACCAAGAACTCTGTAATATAATAATTCTTCCCTAGCTGAAACTTTGTTTCTGAACAAAGGTACCTCACTTATTTGTTGCAAAAGCCACCTAAACCTTGTCCAACACATGTCTTAATGCATGCATGTATTAATTTATTATCTAATTATTCCTTCAGTATATAGGTAATGACTATCTTATAGATAAAGGACAATGTGCCAGAAACATGAATGAACACTGAAATCAATGATGTCTGTAAAACGTTTACTTGGTCTTCATAATTTAACTTGATAGACTTTAAGAATTGTAGTACATTATAAATTAATAATGACCTGTGAACTATCATAAAAATGTTCTCCAGAACAATGTGACACATCACAACAGTTCATTTTTCTTTGAAATATCAGAGCACTGACTTTTAACATTCATTAAAAAGGGAAATTATAACATATGAAGGGGGTTTAGTTGTTTAGCAGGCAACAAAACAGTAACGTTCATAAGACTATTTTAAGTCATTTTATATAATGTTCCTCTACTGCCCCGAATTTGCTCTATAGGCAGATTCAGTTACTTGCTCAATCATGAGCACGCTCTAATCCTTCCTAGTCTTATTTAAGTCTCCACTTCATAGTTTTTCCTAATTCTAAAATTTGAAAGTCATCTCCATTACTTATAGGTGATTTACAGAGACTTTAACACTTCCCTTCCTAGCCTCCCCAACACATGTGTACGCTCACAAACACATGCACACAGACAACTTCAAAATTGTACAAACTATTGGTAAAAACAGAATGTACTTTCAATGGGAATGTACCTTCCAGACAATTCCTCTGACTTCTTTCAAATCAGATAGCCATTTTTAAGTTCTAGCAGCGTTCACATCCATCTTCAGTCTACCTAGACATGGAAGGCTTTACTGACTCATCAGGGAAATGTAATTTCACTGTTACTGAGCATCTTAATACACTTTTATAGGTTGTAATAGCAATAAGAATGATGTTCAAAATAATGATATAGCAATGTCTCTCATGATTATTTTGTGTGTATTAATTCCTGCAATGAAACTAAAGTGGCTGTTGCTATCCACTTTTCACAAATGGGTAAGTGATTGAGAAAGAATTTAAATAATTTACCTTTATTTAAATAATAAAGGTAACATAGTATATTCTATTTGCATTATTCAATTATTTATAGTCGCATGCATACAACATGTATATATACATATATATGTGTATTTGTTGTATAATTGGATATACATTGTATTTATATTATAGTATTTATAGTTCTATAAATATAATGTACAATGTGGTGACAACAGTTAATAATACTTTACTATATACTTGAAAATTGCTAAGAGCATAGATTTTAAATATTTTTAACCATGAAACATGTTAAGTGAGGTGATGGATATATTAATTACCTTGATTTAATCATTCCATAATGTATACATATATCAAAACATTACATTGTACCTGATAAATAATATACAATAAAATATATTACATATCAAAGTTTAATTTGTAAGATTGTTCCATACTAGTTGCATCTTAAAATATGTATAATATGATTCTCTATTTTTTGCAGTTGCATTTACTTATTAATACACTATTTAGATTGTTAAACAGTTTTAAAGAGAAAGTCCAGTCAGATTTTTATCTAGACACCTAGCTAGCTGTCTAATGCATTTTTGTGCTTTGTATAGTCGCCTGTAAAATAAAAAAAGTAATTGTTCATTAGATACTTGTTAAATTTAGTAGTTGGTAGAAAAGAAATCAAAAGTGCTACAAGAATATTGACTACATTAATATCAGAAAGCCCATTAATAACTCCTATACAAATTCTAAATTCTATTAAATCTTACAGCAGTTTTACAGCTTTTTTTTTTTGGTATAAATGTGTGGGCTATGATCCTGACAAGCTTCTGAAAAACTCTTATCAGACTCAGGTTGCTCTGGTGATTAACCATCTGTTTATATAACTGGAATTTCATTTCTTTTGAAAATTAAGAATGAAAGAAGAAATTGAGAACTCCTATTTGTTTTTCTTTATCCTATTTTTTTATAGGGCTTTTAGTATTGGAAACTAGAAATCATGATTATCAGAACATTTTTCAGAAGAAATACTTTGGTTTCATCTGAAATTATTTTTACTATTTTTTTTATTTTTTTGAGACAGAGTCTCACTCTGTAGTCCAGTCTAGACTGCCATGGTGTCAGCCTAGCTCAAACTCCTGGGCTCAAGAGATCCTCCTGCTTCAACCTCCTGAGTAGCTGGGACTACAGGTGAGAGCCACCACACCTGGCTAATTTTTTTCTATTTTTATTAGAGACAGGGTCTTGCTCTTGCTCATCCTTGTCTTAAACTCCTGAGCTCAAGTGATTCTCCTACCTCAGCCTCCTAGAGTGGTAGGATTACAGGTATGAGCCACCACACCCAGCCGGTTTCATGTGAAATTAAAAAAAGATTATAGACTTTACTACCTTATGGTAATTCACTGATAAAATTATTTTTCTAAATGTGTAAGAATAAATATAAACATAAATACTTAATAACAACAGAGATACAGAACAAATTGAGTTTTTTAAATTTTAAGAGAGATTTAAATGGTTGTTATAAGATAATATGCTGTGTTCAGATTAGTACAGGGGCCACAATAATTATAACTGAACCACTTAGTTAGGGGGATAACAACAACAACAACAACAAAACTGTAGCTGAAAAAAGAAAGAAATCCATGAATCCTAAGCTTCATTACCTGGGTAATTTTTCCCCTGCTCATCACATACTTTTTCTTTAATCTGAAATTATCTTTACTCAAGAAGCTCCCAGATTACAACGTAACTCTACTTTTTATTGCCCATAAATGGTCTATTGACATTACACAAAAAGATCTAAAGAGCATTTTAAAAAAATCTCTCCACAAAATACATATCTAAAAAGTGGTAAAATTATAAGAAAACAATAGTGACAAGAAGAAATAATATAGGTGTAAATAATTGGAACAGATAAAAATTCTACATTTGAGTATAAGAATTAGCAAATATTTCTGAAGATCAAATACAATATACAGTCTTTAAATTTTGAAGATTTATTTCCAAAACTTGTCAGAAGCAACAGAGACAATTGAAAAGTTTTCTTGTGAGAGGGCGGTCCTGAATTCCAATGCAAAGTCCCACAATCACTTCACTCTCCCTCCCTCAGGCACACACACTGTCTCTCCACTTGGTGCTCTGGTGGCACTGCCAAGGCGTGGCTGAGGAGTGGCGTAGGCAGTGCATGACGGTCTTTTCTGCCCTTTTCAGTGTCTCTTGATACAAATGTTAGAACCGTGTACTATGATTACTCACTTATTTGGGGTTTGTCTTAGGTGCTTCCTTGTGTGGAAAGTTCTTGAATCTGGTGTTTGTAAGGTAGGACAATTGCTGGAGGCTCCTATTTGCCCATTTCACTACACCCCTCTCCTCAAGAAGAATTTTTTTTTAAAAGTCACCAATACTATTTTAGAGATTTTGTTATGATACACAAAAATGAACATCTCCAACAGACACAGGCCAGATTTTCATTGTGTATATTCCCTATGTGGCTATGAGTCAAGATTATACCATACTAAGGATACACACACACACACACACACACACGCACACACACACACAGAGTTTCTCAGGATCTATGGCTGATGAAAACCCAGCCATAGAGCAAAATCAATCTACTGATTGTACTAACTTAACTTCGTTCTGAACAGCCTACAAGAGAGAAGTCTGATATGATTTCCTGTGTTTTAAAACTCAAATAGCCTCTGCATCATAGGCTCATTGCTGATAAGTTAGATGAGTCCTACAGAAAAATAAATAAGTAAATAACAAAGGCCTACATAGAAGTAATACATGCCATTTCTAGAACTTCCCTTATCCCTGAAGTATATATTGCTCATAATATTCTGGACTTAACAATTCAGATATTTCCTAAATTCCCCATTTATAAAACAAAAATCATTTCTGATTCTTCTTCAAGAGTGAAAAATATGCCATGCCTACTATCACTGATAACATCATAAAAAATGTGAAACCCAAGGCAGGTTAAATGCTTATCTGAAAACAAAGGTACAATCAAGAATGTTTTTCTAAGGAATTTGCCAAAAAATCCTGGGTCTGAACTGTATTTAAGGTGATTAAGAAAAATTACACATTATACCATTTTTTTCCTTAATGATCTATAATCCCTGAAAATGAAAAGAATAAATGGGCTACAAATGAACAAATAGACATTTTCAAAATTATATGTTGATTATTCAAAAGAGTTTAAGAATAATTTGTTCATTAAATGATTTGTTCCAATTTATAATTTACCCACTTCCTTCAAATTTTGCTAGCTTAAAATTCTATCTGATTTTTCAATGAAGCATAATAGAGAAGGCTATTTAATATATAATATATCTTCATGTGCTTTATCTATATGTATTCTCATAGGGCATGCTAATAATTAGGATAAAGAAAAGATTCAAGTATATTGATTGTTTCTTGCAATATTTGAAGCCTAATCCTTCAAAGTAAGGATCAACTCTTATGATGCTAGCATGTGATAGATTCAAATACCCCTTCCAATTAATCTACACATATTCCTATCAGGCTAAGTAATGTGTGTTAGGTAAAATTACTTTTTTTGAATTTCATTCTAGCAGAAATATGCTGGTAACACTTAGTGATAAGAGCTGTTCTAGTTATAAATACAGGACCTACCATTTTTCCTGTAACCAGAGTAAAAACCAATTGACATATAGTTAATTCAATGCAATGTTTAAGAAAAAGGGAAAAATGATTATACCACTTAATCTTATAAATGAATTCTTGTTTTACTGTAACAGCATGATGACATTGGTCTAGGGAGCATAGCTGCTCTCATAAACAAACGAGGTAAGAACACAGTAACATGACATCCTCATGCCATAATCATCCATCTAAGTATGCAAAGGAGTAGAAATTCTCTTGTTAATTTTAGGATGGTACACAGCAGTCTTTCCCTTAAAATGTTAATGCATAATGTAAGTTTTAAAGGTTCAGCTCAGTTCATGTTAATTTAATATTTAACAATAAAAGAAGTATAATATATCAGGTGTTTTTATTATACTTCCATTTATAACATAAACATTCCATAACCTCTATTAATGTCACTAGAAATATCAAGAAAATGTAGCTGAATAATTTTTCCTAAAAGATAATTTAAAGAATTGGAAATTTTAATGATTTTTTATAGTTTCTCTTCCATGGTCCAATCCCTATACTATGCTATATTCTTTGTGTAAATTTTTCTTCATTTTCTTCTGTTATGTTAGATGAAAATAATAATAATAAAAAAACCTTCCTTACTCTAAAACACAGAATCAAAATTTTTGAAATTTTTTCACTACGATGTCTATTTGCTCATGCTGTATCTAGACTGAAAGGTTAATATAATGTCAAATGTTGCAATTATATATTCATAGATAGTAACAAAACAATCCTATACTTATAAAGGATAATTCAAACTTCTACAAGCACAGTGGTTTCAGAACATTTAAAACTGAAACCAGGGGATGGACACAATGGCTCACTCTTATAATCCTAGCATTTTGGGATGCTGAGGCAGGAGGATCACTTGAGACCATGAGTTCAAGACCGGCCTGGGCAACATAGTGACACTCCTGTCTCTACAAAAAGTAAAAAACAACAACAACAAAAAAACCCACAAAAAAATGAGCTGCACATAGTGACATGTGCTGTAGTCCAAGCTACTTAGGAGACTGAGGAGGGAAGATCATTTGAGCCTAGGAGTTCAAAGTTATAGTGAGCTATGATTATGCCAATGCACTCCAACCTAGGCAACAGAGTGAGACTCCATCTCTAAAAAATAAATAAATAAAAAGAGTTGAAACCATTGCCCTCCACCTTAAAATATTTATCATTCTTCATTGTAATTATTGGTATCACGCAATTCTTGTATATGTATTTCACAAAGTTAAGCAACCTGATTATCTAATTGAATCTATAAACGGGTACAAGGGACATTGTCAACATAAGCAGCTCTGAATGAGTTATTCTCCTTCAAACCTTCCAGGCCTTCCGCCTTGCTGAATTTCAAATACAAATGGGACTAGATATCACCAAAAGGAAACTTATGTTAATTATAATAGAGAGATATTTCTTGCTTTTTCATTACAAAACCACATTTGTAATTTCCTTATTAAATCACTACTTTTTAAAAGTAGATAAATTTCATTGAGATAACATACATATTTGGATTGTCACATCAGACTCACAAGAATTAGAGATCTTAGTCATTATTAAATTTTATCAGTGATACAAAGGACAGAGTGATCAAAAGACACAGTTGAAACACAAAGTTTCCAAGTACTCTTAGGTTCTTTTATTTATTTATTTATTTATTTATTTTTAGAGTATTACAGGAATAATCTCAAACCAGAAGCAATACAATTAATCAAAGTATGCACCTAAACTGTCAACGCAGTTTTGCCATCTTAATGGTAGCTTGTTTATGCAAGCAGCAAAGAAGCCTGGAGAGGAACTGGAAATGAAATTGCCAAAAGCATTTTCCACAGCTTGTTGAGAATTGAATATTTTTTCCTTGCAAGAAGTGGCCCAAAGCCTGGAAGAGGTGTCACTTCCTTTCTGAACTCAATGGTTTCTGGTGAGAAATCCACTGTCTTTCTAATTGTTTTTCCTCTTATTTCATTTTATATCTAGCTATTTTCAAAGTATTATCTTTAATTATAGTTTACATAAGTTTAATTATGATGTATATTAGCATAGATTTCTTTGGGTTTATGGGTGGAGTTTGCTCAGGTTCTTGAATTTGTACCTTTCTTTTTATTTCTTGCCATATTTGGGAAGCTTTCAGCTCATACTTCTTACAATACATTTTCATCCCCACTTTCATTCTCCTACCCTTCTTTTTCCATTGATCCCAATTTAGATCTTATGTTACACTCCTACAGGTCCCCAATAGCTTCATCGGTTTTTTCTTGTGGTATTTTTTCCCTATGTTGTACCAATTAAGTAAGTAACATCTATTGTTCTTGTATTTCACCAATTCTTTTCCTGTCACTTCCATTTTGTTTTTGTTGAGCTCATCTTTTGAACTTACTATGTTGTTTAGTTCTTTCATTTGTTATATATTCTGTTTTTTAAAAAAGACTTTCTGTTTCTTTGCTGAGACTTTCTATTTTTTTTTCAAGAGTACTCATAATTTCTCAGTGAAGCATTTTCATCATGGCTGCTTTAATTTTTTTGTCAGACAATTCTACCACCTTTGTGTTGGGGTCTATTGATGATCTTTCTTCATTTGGAAGATCAGGATCTTGATTCTTGTATGTATGATGATTATTTTTTATGCAATCTAAATGTCATGAGACCCTGATTCTTATTTAATTTTTTCTTTTAGCTGACATTATCTGGCACTTTATAGCAGGGGAAGGGAAAAGTTTCTTCCTCATTATTGACAGGTGGAAGTACAACTTTAGGTTCTCCAACATAATTTCTTTGACACCCAGAGGTCTTGTCTTCCTCTTATTTATGGTTGGGCAGGTGTGAATTTAACTTAGTTTGCACTGACATCATGTGAGAGAGATTAGGTAAAAGTTCTGATTCTCCTCTTTTCCTTTTGTGACACCATCTCAATGAAGAGAGAGAGGAATGTTCCATTACTCATGTGTTGCATTGGAAGTCCAGATTCACCACATGTTCTAATATACCACTGCAAGAATAATATCCTAGCTCCCAAACTGGCTTTCTTTGATATCACTTCAGGGGTGTTAGGGTGCTTGTTATAGCATGGTGAAGTCCAGGCTCCCCACTAAGGTTTTGCTTGCATGTGTAGGATTGGGGCTAAAATTTTTGCTGTAGTATTTAGATGTAGTAGATTTGTTATTTTCTGTAAGCTGTCTGTCCTACTAGATGCAATGTTCCTGATGCTTTGACTAGAGAGAGAAGGTATTTGGTGGGAGGGTGCGTTTGTCTACATGTACTGGTATTTCTATGTTGCCAGTTACTTCAAGTCCAAATCTGAGTTTTATGAGAGAAAAAGAAATCTCAGTGAACTCAACACTATGTCTTTCTTTAGGTCACCAGATCCCTACCTGCATTTCATTTTTCTTACCAACTTTTAGATTCTTCTTATGTATTTTTTACATATACGCTCCAGTTTTTATAGTTGTACTTAGTGAGAAGAAGAGAGGACATATGTCAACTCAATCTTTTTGAAAACAGAATTTCCTGTAAATGTTAATTCTAAGTTCTATCACTATTTGTATAATGCATTTGATCTATACTTAAAATTTTATTGTTAGTTATGACTTGAGAAGCTATAGGGTACTCAAATTATAAATATTTGACTATCAGAAAGTTTGTTTATTTAGTAACAGTCTATTGAGCATCTATCATATGACAGAAATTGGTCTAAATGAAGAATTACAGAGTTCATGCTCACATGATACTGATATTATAGTTGAAGAAGATATAAAATAAAAAATTAACAAAATAAAATAAAATAAATAGTACCTATTATAATGTCATGAAGTAACTTTTCAATCAAATATAGGCCTTTCCTTTTTTAGTAAAGTGCCATAGTTCTTTGTTTGTTTTTAAAAAGTGTTACATTCCATCACCCAAGCTGCTGGAGTGCAGTGGCATAATCATAGCTCACCGAAGCCTTAAATTCCTGGGTTCAAGTGATCTTCCTGTCTCAGCTTCCCAAGTGGTTGGAATTATAGGCACACACCACTATGCCCAGCTAATTTTTTATTTTTTTGTAGAGATGGGGTCTTGCTATGTTGCCCAGGTTGCTTTTGAGGTCCTGGCCTCAATACATCCTCCTTCCTTGGGCTCCCTAAGTGTTGAGATTATAGGTGTGAGCTACTGCTCCCAGCCAAGTATTTTGTTGTTCTTGTTGTTTATGAGTTAATAATTTAACAATGATATAAATAAAGGATTAATTTCTACTTCGTGTGTACCTAAATGGTAACTACCTCTCTCTCTCTCTCTCTCTCTCTCTCTCTCTCTTGCTGTGCTATAAATGTAGATTTACTATCATGACAGAGGAGCCTGAGGTTATGCTGATATTTGTTTTGATGCCGATGTTCAGAAATTTTACCAGAAGATGTCTTGTTGCTGATTTCTACCCCATTCATTGATTTTGTTTATTGCCTCATAAAATGTTTTCATATAAAATATATCTTTCTTTAGCACAAGAAAATTATCTTCAGCTCTTCATTGTGTTATTGTTCATGATTTGTGGATTTACTTCTCTTCTATAATATCTACTATAAAAATATTGCATTCCCTGAAACTATTTTACAACTTTATTTGTTGGTTCATCAATTTAATTGTGGGAATCTTTTTATTTTGAATTATGGAAGATTACTAAAACTGATTCTGGTGGCTCTACCACTGAGTGTTACTAACTGTTAGCACTGTATTTTCAAATTCAGTAATTGTGTTTTTGTTATAATAATCAGAAAATAATTTTCTGATACCATGTATTTCTTTTTGGGGATCTATCTATCTATCTATCTATTCCCTTTAAATTATATTTGGATTCCAAAGTAGTTGGTGTTTTTGTAAGCATTTTCTATTTTTGATTATGATAAGTCTGTTATATTAAGGAACATTTACTGTAATTGCTCATAATTATTCCTATATTATATTAATAAAATATTAGAAGTACTTTTGTATATTTTTATTAGTAAAAAGAGAAACTATGATTTTCCAGGAATTGATTTTATAATGGATTATTTTCAGACTCTGGATTGGCCTATTTTCAAACCATTTTGTACCTGCCAATGAGGACATTAAAAATTTATACATTTTTCTCTAATTTTATTTTACTGGGTGGGATGTCCAATACTTCATGTGTCGTAGATATGACAGAAAATCAAGAGAGCTCAGACATTCTGTGTGATATCTTTCCAGGATTCTTCCATGTGAATATCAGGAACTCGTACCCTGCCATTAGTTTCCTCCCTGCTCTTTTTCTAGGCCTCTCATCACCTAGGAGTTTAACATCTCAGAAATGAATTTTAATAGGAAGAATATTGAATAAATTACTAGTAGCAGTTAAGTGGTTTATCTCCTTGCACAAGGACTGAATAATTTTTTTTATTTAACTTTATTTTAATTCTATGTTGTTTTTGACAACTTTCACTTAGCTTGGAGTGGTACACCTCTCTTCCCTCTACTAGCTGCCTTTTTTAGAAACACATTTAAGCAAAAATATTTCCCTTCTTTGGATACTTCCATCTGCAGTAAGGAAAGCTTGAACAGGAAAGCTATAGTCAATGTCTCTGTGTAAAAATCAAGCAGGGTTCCAGATGTTCTTTTTGTAAAATTCCTCTATTCAACCTTACCCTATTTTTTTTTCATGCTCAAAAAATCATTAGGATGTTATTATCACAACAGTATTTCCGTTTGGGACTGTTACCTTCCTGCCTAGACCAATTAGATGGCTATTCCTTCTCATCTTAACTATTGGTCTCTTTCCTCTTGCATGATATATCTTAGGAATTTTGCAGAGGGTTTGGATTAAAAGCAGACATCTGATTTCTGCATTGTTACTTCTTAATTAAATATTTCTAATCTTTCAGTTCATTTTTGGATATAATAAACAACTGCTGAAAGACATGATAACCTTAAAACATCACATTCTTAATAATTTAAAACATAAATAATTTTACTATACAGAGAATGATATTAGAGTATAGAAATTTTATTTCAACTACATCAGAAACAGTAATGTTTACCTAATTAAATTAGAGTATTCCTTTCATGAAGAAATTTCCAAAGCTTTTCTTTTATCTTTCATTGTGTGTTTGTTTGTGTCAAAAGTAGGCCAGATTAAAAGAAATATAAAGTGAGCCATTGCAAAACCTGGAATTGGCTATTATCAACTTAATTGGAAATGATGAAGCCCCAATTCATTGTTACAATATTATCTAAGAATTGATTTTATCATATTTCAAGCAGAACATTTATATTCTAGCTATTTTACTCTTATATTGAGATACCTCTTGTGTCTTTTTTGAACATGTGTTTATGTGTATGTGTGTGTGTGTGTGTGTATTTGTAGTCAACTAGGAAGTTTCAAAATAATATGGAACCCTGCTTCTACTTGAGTCACCCTGCTGTGGAGTGTAAATAAAAATGACCTGTTATTTCCTCAGGCTTATCTGTGTGTCTACCTCCAATGGAGTTACATAGAAAAACAACCATCTGAGAAGCAAATGAATTGTTCTGCAAATCATTTCTTACAGTGGCAACGATGCTATCAAATTCTCAACTTCATGTTTAAAAAGCAGCAGCAGTCAGTTTATAATTTTGAAATAAAATATTTCATAAATTTACTTACATGTATATATAATTTATGGTATTTGTTTTAAGATAATCCTTTATAAATAAAATAGTGAACCAAAAATAAGAAACAATGCAATTTTTTATTAATCATGGAGCCAAGTGAGATTGTTAATTCACATGTGTTACTTTTCTCTGAGACAAATATTCATCTAGATCCATTTTGTAATGATTCACAGACTAATTTAAAATACATAATTAATAAGAATAATGGTTTTTATTAGCAACAGATGTCCATTTTGTCTTGCATAAGAGTAGTAAAAGAATATTAGTACATAATTATTAAGTGTACATATCGAAATCCTCAAAGTAAATATCTTTAAGCCATATATGCAGAAAAAAATTACCAATTTGAGTTTTGTATAATTCATTCCATACAGGAATATTATTTTTTAAATTTACAACAATAACATTCATTGCCATATTGAGGATGTGATAAGCATCCTGCTATAAATTTATATATGTTTAAAACTTTTTCATTAGCCTTACTGAGTTGTATAAATTTAATTTTTAATTGAGTATGCTATATTTTATTGCAGTTCTATAAATTTCATGTCAAGCCTATTACTGGAATTATAGTATCCTATTAATTTAAAAAGTTTATAGTTATGGATCTGAAGTTAACTGAGGACATTACAGAATATTAACATAATGAGTTCTAAATTTTAGCAAACGATCTTTTTTGTTTTGATGGTATGATGGTCAACCACTATAATTCAACAGGATCTCTATTCCACTTTACTTATGTGATAATCAGGGGCAAAGGCAATGCTACAATGAAAAAGAAAGGGTTTTTATTTGTATGCAGAGATATTTTTAATGATACACATTGTTATGATTTTAAGGACATCATATTGCATGTAATTAAATTTGGCTGGTTATCAATTTATTGAATCCCAACTCCACATCCATACTTCATTGTTCCCAGTGCAATAATATAGCTTGGATCTCTAAACATTTTTCCTATATTACCTGGCACAATTTTAAACTTTATTAGTAGAAAGTATTGGAGGGTCACTGAAAGAGAAACTGGTTTCTCTTCTTGGTTCCATGGTGCCTCTGTTCCTCTTCTTTCTCATATGTCATGATTTGCATTGATATATATGGCGAATGGCCATTGTCACTCATATCTCATCAAGTTTCATCTCCTTAGTAGATGGCTTCCCAGTGAGTTTCTGTGAATTCTTGGCAAGTTCCACCAGTATCTCAGAGGCAATTTAAACAGCACACTAAAGGATTGTTTCCTGCTTGGCTGTCCATGTCTGGTCCTTCAGTCGATTTCCTCATGTAGTAATTGATGGCTGTAAACTCTAGCAAAGTCTGAGATGCAGGCTGTGATTGAGTTTGGAGGAGTTTTCCATTTGGTTTTTTGTTGTTTGTTTGTTTGCTCTGTTTAGGCCCTTAAAGGAGTGGTTCTTCCCTATATTTGATATTTTATTATTCATTAGTGCTCTTTTAATACCTTCACATTTAACCTTTAGTTATTAGTTAATATTTCTCCATATTAAATTTTCTCTGTTGAAATTTCTTTATGGTTCCTGTCGCTTGTTTGGCCCCTGAATGATACATACACTATTTTATACAACCAACTAAATTTGGAACTAGAGCTGGGTGCAACAGCTTGCACCTGTAATCCCAGCTACTCAGGAGGCTGAGAATCACTTGAGGGCAGCTCAAGATGAACTTGGGCAACAAAGCAAGACCCTCTTCTCAAAAAATAAAAAAAAAAATGAAACTAAACTACTTCCAAGACAGAGAATGATAAGATCATTAGAAAGTAATCAAAACCACTATTTTACTGTTTTATGCAATATCATCATCATTCATTACAATTTTTTAAAGGTACGAAGGTTGAACGAGGAGACAATACGTTCAAATAAATTTGTTTTTCAAACACTAGGAACAAATACTGGGTTAGAGATCAGAGTGCTTTCCAGCTCTGATCCTATTATAAGACATTGGCCAAGTCATTCTTCAATGTCTTGCCTGTCTTGTCTTAAATACACAGGTTAAAACTACATTTTTTATATGTATATATATTCTTTCTAAAATTTTAGTAAAAATAATTAGTTTCAATAAAACAACCTCTTTTCATCATAATGATGAATTTCCATTATAAGCAATTCTGATCTTTTAACTTTTTATCAATTCTGATCTTTTAACTTTTTAGCTTTTATTCACTTTGATTTCCTACAAGCTCATTAATAAAGAAAAAGTCTTTAAGAATCAAACAATAACTTAGGATACCAATTTTAAAATTAGAGGGGTACTTGATGCTTTTTAAACATAGTAATCAGGCCTTCTTTTAAAAGCTTAATAATAGACTAAATATGTATTGAGCATAATACATAATAAAATCTATCAAACCACAAGCAATACATAAAAATAAATAGAAGTTTGACACAGGTTCTAAAACTGGTAAGATTTGTTCAATTTTGATTAGGAAATAGTATTCTACATCCCACAACTCACTACTAATTAGGTTGAGAATGATGTGATATTGAAATATTAACTACAAGTTTTTTACAAAAAATACACAGGTATAAAAGATGTCTATATATTGGATATATGTCAATAACCACAACGACCCCTTAAAAAAAGGTAACTATTTTACTCATTTTACAGGCAAAATGATGGAGATTTAGAGTTTGGATAATATGCCAGAGGTCATACAGTTCATAAGTGACAGAGCTATGGTTTATGGTTTATTCCGGGACTGCTATGACATTTCCACCATAAAAAATCCTTAGCAACTCAAGTCTTATTTCTTGAGCCTGATGGGTGACATTGTTCTGACAGTTAACCTCATGCAAATTGAGTTTTCCTGGAATCAACTCAGAGATAAAGATTGGTGTGCAAGAAATTTATTGGCAATTACTCTTGGGATCTATGTCTTAGCAGGAAGGAAAAGAAACAGAATTGAGCAAGGGATTAGTTGGGCTGTGACACTGTTAACAAGGTGTCTTCTGACAGTACAGAGAGTTTTAGAGCAATGATTGCTTGTCAGAGCTGTCCAGGGTTTGGTCAAGAGGCCATTAGTCTATATTCATTTGAAAAGTTTTTGTTCATGTCTTTTGTCCACTTTTTAATGGAGTTCTTTAATTTTTTTCTTGCTGACTTGCTTGAGTTCTTTGTAGATTCTGATTATCAGCCATTTATCATATATATAGCATGAAAATATTTTCTCCCATTCTGTAGGTTGTCTATTTGCTCTATTGATTGTGTCCTTGTCTGTGCAGAAACTTTTTAATTTGATCAGGTCCCATTTATGTTCTCAATACTAAATTGGAAATAATAGATCAACACTAATGTGAACATATAAAAGTAAAACTCTCCCGAATGTTTATGGCAGCACAATTCACTATTTCAAGGACGTGGAAACAACCCAAGTGCCTGTCAATTCATGAGTGGATAATTAAAATTTGGTATATGTTCACAATGGAACATAACTCAATTCTAAGAAATGACAGCGAGCTAGCACCACTTATACTATCCTGGATTAAGCTTAAACCCATTATCCATAGTGAAGTGACACAAGATCAGGAAAATGGGCTCCACATGTACTAGCCATCAAATTGGTACTGACCGATTAAAACTATGGTGCTCAAATGGTGGGAGTGTTCACCAGGGATTCAGGAGTGAGGTGGGGGTAGACAAACATCTTAGGGATGTCGTAAGCATTGTGGAGGGGAAGAGCATACCTCTAACCCTTCCTAGGGAGAGGCAAAGATAAAATGTAACCAATATATCAAAAAAAATGTATCAGGTGTCGGGCAGGTGAGAGAGTGAGGAGGGGATGGGTATATACATACATAATGAATGCGACGCACACCACCTAGGGGATGGACATGCTTGAAGCTCTGACTCGAGGGGGGAGGAGAGGCAAGGGCAATATATGTAACCTTAACAACATTTGTACCCCCATAATATGATGAAATAAAAAAAGATAAAATAAATTTAAATAAAAGTAAAACTCAATGGAAATCAAGTAGAGGGGGAGAAAGGGATGCATAAATTCACACATAATGGATACAATGCACACTATCCTGGGTGAAGGGGACACTTAAAACTTTAACTCAAACTGTACAAAAGCAAATTATGTAACCAAAACGTGTGTACCCCTGTAATATTGTAAAATTAAAAAAATCTCTATATCTACTGCAGACCCTGTGATCTAGTTTCAAATTTCAGACAGAAATAAGGTATGAATAAGAAGAGTGTGTGTATTGAATCTTTTTTTAAGTTTTAAGCTGCAATAAAGTACTTCCACTTATATTTTATTAGCCTGAACTTATTACTATAATGACCCCTTTTTTAATCAAAGGTTTAAAATATGTATTTATTCTGGATATTAATTTGTCCAGCTGAAAATTGGAGGGGTGATCATTAAAATGAATAACAGATGATAGCATAATGGGAAATAGCTCTATTTGCTATATCATACCAGCAAAGATGTTGAATCAGAATGAAATAAGTTGCCTAAGGTCCTATGTCCATGTATTAAAGTCATACCTATATTAGTCCATGTTTATTTTCTTTCCACCACACACAAGTACCTTATTATAATGAGTAAGATGGATGGATAAACAGACCAAAGCTTCTAATCAATTATATTAACTCACATATTAACCAGAGAGAAACAACTGAGAATACCAAGTAAATGATTATAAAATCAAGCAATTATATCACATTTTCCTTACTTAATTTACTGCCAATATGAATATTGTATGATAAGTAAGGGCTTCATTTTCTTTTGCATTTCATATTTGAGCTACTGCAGCTCAGATAGTATCCCATGGTTCATGATCTGGTAGTAAACAGTAAAGTAATTTAAACGTGTGAAAAAATGTAATTTTCTAATTCCTGCTTCATAATTTCATATTTCTTTTGCTTTTCCTTAAGATATGAGGTATCAAAAGGTTATATATTTGGTTCCTTCTAAAGGCTTTAATGAGAAACTAAAAATCAACTTTATTAGAATTTAAATACTACCTATTGAAAGACTCAAATCTGATTAAGACTTTTTAATCTAAAGAAGTCCAGTGCAAAGCCAAAAATTTTGGTAGAACATAAATCTGTATACATTATAATAACTAAAATTGTAGTTTATTATAAATGTATAGAAAAACTTCACTTAATCCAAGTAAGAGGACTATAATAAGCTTGGCCATATTCAGTTTGTTTCTAAATTTAAGGTTGTTTTGGAGACACTAGCACGTTCTAACACTTCATTTTAGTGCTTCACAATCCATGTGATTTTTTTTTTTTACATTCTATGTATGGTTTCCTTGTTGTTTTTCTTGAGTCAAAGTTTTATCTTGTTACAATCAGCTGTGGCCAGGGGAAAGGGATTTATAAAGCTGAGAAGGAGCAGGTTCTTTGTATTTGGAACAGTAAGGAGAACTGCAGCAATACCAGCCATAAAATAATTTCTAGAATAAGTAGTTTATATTTGCTGTATTTTATTGCTATATGTTATTGTTAGAGATACTTGGTATTGAGTAAATTATCTAATATTAATTAGGTAATTTAAGCAAATAAACTCTAAATTTATTTAGGAAATAGAAGATAAAGTACTTACATGGATGACAACAAAATATTTTAATATGACTAGAATCTGTCCCATTACAATAAATTTTATTAAACTCTAAAGTCATGTGTGTGTTTACAGTTGAGTCAAGTTATTCCCAGTAGCTATGTTCGAGTTGGCTGAACATGACTGAATAGTGAACGGGGTTAGTTTCTGTGAGACTCTAGTAATATCTTTGTCAACTAATCGATGCAAATTCCACAAATACTGAGGATTTTTTTTTCATATATACACATTACTTACTTTTTAAAATAAAAACTATACCTGCTGGGTGTGGTGGCTCATGCCTCCAATCCTAGCACTCTGGGAGGCCAAGGCGAGTGGATAGTTTGAGCTCAGGAGTTCTAGACCAGCCTGAGCAAGAGTGAGACCCCATCTCTACTAAAAACTATAGAATGAAATTAGCAGAACAACTAAAAAAAATGTATATATCTAAGAAAATCAGCTGGCCATGGTGGTGCATGCCTGTAGTCCCAGCTACTTGGGAGGCTGAGGCAAGAGGATTGCTTGAGCCCAAGAGTTTGAGGTTGCTGTTAGCTAGGCTGTTGCCACAGCACTCTAGCCTTGTCAACAGTGAGACTCTGTCTCAAAATAAAATAAAATAAAATAAAATAAAACTATGTGTAAACCTAAATGTTTATGCCATATCCACATGATGGGTCACTAATATTTTTGGAAATATTATGGCACAAGAAGTTTTATATCAATATATGTATATGTCTATCCCTTTAAAAGTCCTCATTGAATTAGTAAAAACTATTTTTTTCTTACAAGTCAAGATATTCGTTACAAAATAGCTGAGTAGAGTTTGATGCAGTTACTCAAAATGTGGAATAATTTTTCATGTACTTGGAAAACCCCTAGTTTATGAGTACCTAACAAAATTTTCCCCTAATTCAAATGCAATAAAATGCTAGAGGATTATAATTGAAACAAAGAATGCAATCTTTACTAGTTCGCATGTACTTGTCTAAGACTACTTTTATTAAATCTAAGATAAAGCAAGATTTGAACTTGAAATTATATAGACTAGTCAAGCAAACTAAAAGAAGACAGGGGGCAAAGGAGGAGAGGGATCTTAGAAGCAGTCACTATTAGGCATTTTCTGATTCTCTTTTTCTTTGAAGGTTTGTTACTGTTGACTTTACAGAAGATTTTCAGGCACACACTGAGACCTCTAATTAAGGGTGTTATATCCATTTGTGCAGGCTTGAGGGGGCACTTCAATCAAGTAGAACCTGTTGAAGTGTGAATAGGAAGAACAGGGGAAATCAAAGTGTCATCAGAAAAATAAATAACTTGGATTTCAACCATGAGACATCACAGGACAACTTTACTCTGGCAAAATGTCCCCAATCCTACAAAGACAGTTGGGGCAGAAATCATCTTTACCAGTACAGTGGAAGTAGATTTGTTTCTCAGGGGTAGGCTGATTTAATAGAGCTCTTTCAGATGCAAATATGTAGGTTCAAATGTCAATTTATTATTTTGCAATGAGAAATGCAACTTACTTCTTATCTGGTTAACATATTTCCTCCATTGAAGATAGATTTGCATTAGAAGTTGATACATTATTCAAGAATTGATTGACAGTCATGAAATCTGAATGAGAAGCATTTTTAGTAATATTAAATTCTGATGGTCTGATTCATCTAACTCCATAGTAAAGATATTCCTGCCTCCAAAACTAGTGAAGTCATATATCTTCTTCTGGTTACATTACTTGAATAACACGGATGATATTTGCTTCTCTGATCCTCATTTTTTTTTCTGTTTGAATTACCGACCAGTTTTTCCAACTGATATATTTCAGACAGAGTATCTGGTGATGATATTAAAATGCATTTCCTTCCCAAGAACTTGGAGATAAATTAGGTCATCTTGTAAAAAAAATAAATTAGGCAAATCTGACACCATAGACATTATTAACAATCTCTATAAATAAAGCGTTTATCAATGTATGCTAAATAGCTTGGGAAGCCTAAAATTTTAATTATAGTTCTCTGGAAGCAATCTCATGGAAACTCATTCAGGGATTATTTCATGATTACCTTTTGTTAGCTAAAATTTGACTATATATTTTTCTCTTTCTTTCACCTTAATTCTTAACAGATATTATGTTCACAGCATTGGATTAATTCCAGTTCACAACTCACATCCATCATTGCTTTGTGCAAGACCATGTACATATGTGTGTATATATGTATGTATGCATGTATGTGTCTGTCATCTATCTAGCTATTCCTCTAAAAATTACCATATATCTTATTGCTAGAACAAGGACAATTGAATAACTTAACCACTTCGTGATCCTTAACAATCTCCTCTCCTTCATTCCCCAACTATAGTTATCTATATTCTATTATACCTCCTGTGCCCATTATTCATATGATAGATATATTTATGTATACAAATCTTGATAATGTCTATGTATATGATAAGAGTACATGTGAGACATTTCAATTAAACCTATCAAGAAACACTCCAAGGAAAATTTTCCTCTAGTATTGAAAGAGGGAGAGAGGGTGAACAAGTAAATGACTGAACAGTTTAGTTTAGAAACGCTTTGTAAATATCTGTTCCGATTTCAAGTTCATCTCTTTCTATCTAACAAATAGGTTTCCAAGTAAATCACCTAAATATAAAAATACTCTAAGAATTTTACAATTTGGTCTTATACAGTGTTTGCATTTCTCATTATAAATTTGACAGGCAATGTCAGTATAATTTAGCATGCCACGTAGCAACCAAGAGGAAGAGAATACACACAAAGTGTGACTTTTTGAGCATTAATGCTGAAGATGTTATTGTTGTTTTGAATGCTTAATCTGAAATTAAAACCCCTTTTAGAGTATTTTTAGAAAAATAAATTAACTATCAAAATTGTTTTCCAGAAATAGTCATGAAAATAAGAATTAAGATCCAAAACATCTAATGAGCCTAGACTTTGGGCTTGTAATCAAATCCAAGCTATACCATTTAAAACTATATACACTGTTTGATTCACATATCAAAAATTTTAGGCCATCTTTGGTAGCTCGTGCCTGTTATCCCAGCATTTTGGAGGCCAACGAAGGATGATCACTTGAGACCAGGAGTTTAAGAATAGCCTGGAAAACCAGAAAAACCATATCTCTGCTAAAAATAGAAAATTAGCACACCTAGAGTCCCAGATACACAGGAGACTGAGGCAGGCAGATCACTTGAGCCCTAGAGTTTGGGGTCATGGTGAGCTATGATGACACCACTGCACTCTAGCCAGGGCAGTAGAGCAAGACCCTGGCTCAAAAAAAAAAAAAACCTCAAAAAATATTAAGATATATATGTATATCTTAATCATTTTATGGAAGTACGATTATCATAAATAAAGCTGTACATATTTAATGTATGCAACTTGCCTTTAGAGATAGCTAAAAACCTGTGAAATCATAATCACAATCTATGCCATAAACATATCTGTCACCTACAGTTTCCTCCTGCCTTATTATAATATTTTGTGATAAGAATACTTAACATAAGATCTACCCTCCTTACATATACACATTGGAATATTATATAGACACAAAGAATGAAATCCTACCATTTGAAACGATGTGGATGGAAATGGACAACATTATGTTAAGTGAAACAAGCCAAACACAGAAAGACAAATCTTGCATGTTCTCACTCATATGTAGGAGTTAAATATTAACATTAAAAATAATTGATCTCATGGAGTCAGGAGTAGAATGGTGGTTACCAGAGGCTGGGAAGGACAGCAGGAGGAGTAGGGGGGCGTTTAAAACGGGGATGGTTATGGTGCAAAAATATAGTTAGAATGAACAATACTTGATAGCACAACAAAGTGCCTATAATCTACAATAAGTTAGGGAACACTTTAAAATAATTAAAAGAGAGGAATTGGAATGTTCCTAACACGAAGAAATGATAAATGCCTGAGATGACAGATGCCACACTTACCCTGATTTGATTAAATCACATTGAATACCCATATCAAAACATCAGCGGCACCCCAGAAAGATATACAACTATTATATACCCATAATAAATAAAAGTACAAAAAAATTAAAAAGATTTATTCTCAGCAATTTTTTGGTACACAATATGACACTGTTAACTATAGGCACTATGATGTACCATAGATTTCTAGAATTTATTCATCTCGTGTAACCAAAACTTAGTACCCTCCCAATATTAATTGTAATAACCCTCTAGGTTCCTCTTAAAGTTAATGACTATGTTAGTAAGACAAAAAGCACAATGCTAGGCACACAACAAGTACCTAACATGTCATGACTGTTCTCCTTCACTTCGTTATTGCAAGGTACGATTTTTCTGTGTTTGATCAATATATCACCTTATCTTTTTACTTCTTTACATCGAATTCAACTGCATCCAATGTAAACTAATTATTATAGTCAAAACACTTGAATAATACATTCCTGGATAAATATATCATTTTTCTGGACCATGTAAAATCCATGTTCTGTAAGACACTTGGACTCTTATGACCATATCACTGAATTGATTACTTGTGATTGTCTCAAATTATTCTGACAATTTACTTCTGTGGAGTACCAGGTCTGCACACAGATTACACCATGCTCTCTTGTCATCTTAAATATGTAACCAGAAATCTGTCATCAGAACTAACCACAAAGGCCATATAACACAATTTAGAGTCTGATATAGGAAAATGAATTGAGATTCCAACACTTCATATTGATCTCCTAGGCTAAGCTCTTAATCATTAGTACTAATCAGACTTAGAGACATAATTAAGAATATAGATTGATTAGAAGACAACTATTAAAAAAATACCGTGATCGATACAAAGTACAAAACATCAGCAACAAATGTAGTTGTGGGATCACTTGACCCTTGCAATATCAACAAGAGTTTTACCTGTGTCATATAAGTGTACATTTTTGTGGCAGATTTTCAGAGAATGATGCCACTTATGCCACACTCTTATCTTGAATTTTGTGTATAGATAAATTACCCCCAAACCTTTAGTTTGAGAACCATTAAACATACATATTGTTCTGCAATATTCCAGAATCAGAAGCTAATATAATGATTGCTCAAAAACTAGTATGTCTCAAGGTACATTTTATGGAACACCTCAAATCAATCATCTGGCCTGCTGTAGAATATTAAGATCCCTAGTATCTGCCTAGGTTAATTGATATATAAACTTCAGATTTTACACGTGTTGAAATTCTCATGATTATTACACACACCTAAATTTGAGAACCAGTGTCCTAAATAGCGTTCCTTGGGTAAATGACCAAGACAAGCAGAGATCTTTCATGGCAAAGGCTGTAAGAAAAGGGTACTTTGAAGATAGAACCAACACTGACAGTCAAATCAGGCAGTGATGGATGTTCCTGAGGCTTATTCCTCGCATGACTATAATCACAAATGTGAGTGCTCACAGAGATAGCTGCTGCTTTCTCTTACAAGAGAAAAATACTCACAATAAGGAATAAAAATTGTCATAAATTTTGGATTGACATATACAGATTTGGTTGACAAGGCTGTAAGGAAGTAGACACTCAAATTTTGCTGTTTTGAGTACAAATGAAACAACCATTACAGAAATAAACTTAGAAATAGCTACCCATGTTACAAATGCATTTATCCATCAAATCACCAACCAGTTTTTAAAATATACCCTGTAGGTATAAATACACATGCACATTATTGTCTATATACAGATCTCTTTGTCGCAATATTATTTATAATAGAAAATGACTGGAAAAATCCACAATGCCACAATAAATTTGATGAATAAAGTACACTGTACTTACACAATGGAAAATATTAAATCTTAAAAAAATCAGAGGTCTCTCTGTGTACTGACATAAAAGTAAAATGACATGCTGATTTGAAAAATCAAACTAATTACAGAAGTATATATATGATATACACATGTGAAAAAGGGTGTTTAAGAAAACGTATCCAGATTTGCATTAATAAAGTCTAGTTGGTTTTATAGGAGGCAACTTAAAATATGTCTGTTTTATAGATTTTATTTTAAATGGCAAATGATAATTGTATATATTCATAGGGTACAACGTGATGTTATGCTACATGTATACATTGTGGAATGATTACATCAGGTTAATTTATATATATCACTTCATATACTTATCATTTCTTTGTGATGAGAACATTTAAAATTATTTTTAACCATTTTGATATATATAAAACATTATTCTTAAATATAGTCCCTACTATTTAGGAATAGTAGGAGTCAGAACAGGATGAGAGCAAGACCTCTCAACCTATAGCATTTTATAACATTTTACTTTTTGACATATGTTAATACATATCATAATAAAACTAATTTGATATCATATATCTTAACTCAGAAGTAAAAAAAAAAAGATCTGTGTTGTAAACAACTAAACATATTCCATACATTGTTTTCTCTTTTACTAATACTTAACATACATTAAGACTGTCAGCATATAACACAACAATGAAATTTGGACAAACAATAAATCTATATGAACTTTGATAAAATTATCATTAAATGATCAAATCATTTCTGTTTTTTACTATCATTTTTTGCAAAATTTGTTTCTTTCCATTTTGAATATAACTTTGGATAATGACTCTGTTTCGGTTACATTACGCTTGAAAATTTTCATTTTACCTATTCTATTTCCTTAGAGAAATGAAATCTCAGACTACAAAGAGGATTTTTCACATGGACCAATGTTGTGAATACAAGGTTTAGTTGAAACTGAAAGTAGCAAGACTAGAAATATTTGTAACAGTGCTGGTCCCACTGGGATGAACTAGATTGAACCATAATTTTCAGTTTAAATTCCTTCCTTGAGTTCAGTGTAGTCAGTCACAATCCAAATCTAAATCGGTCTCAATCAAGTTTATATGCAGCAATCTGGCAGCTGAAGAAACAATTCAAAACCCCAATCGGCCATTCCTGTAGCATCTATTTCAGGTAGGATGGAGACAGGTAAACCTACAGTAAACCTGTTCAAAATATTTTCTTTGTAGATGAGAATAACCAAAACATTCTCTAGACTTGGAATTTTCAAGTAAATTCAAAGAAAATATTTGTCAGATTTACTGAGGATAAAGGTTCTGTTTTGGCAATATGGAAAACACATTCTTCATATTTTTCTTTTTTTAATTTTGGCAGTACTGGATTTATCTGGAATACTGAAACTTTATAGAATTATATATTAACTAAACTAAATGTCTTATTTGCATGTTATATAATAATATATACTTGAAATATACTTTTCTGAAATCAATAATGATAGTGTACAAAATGGTTTTCGGAGGAGATTTGTTTTCCAAGAGGTTCATGTTATTATTGTGACTTTGAAAAGAATTAAGCTACTTGTGCTTAACTTTCCCCCTTTGTAAATTGAAAAGTTTATTTCAAATCATTCATTTCTTTACATTTAAATTAAGTCTATGATGCTCTATGGTGGTTAAAGTCCTTTATAATAACTTAAATCATACAGAACTCATGGTATCACTGTAAGATAGAGTTATTATTACTATTTTCATTCACAAGTGAAAAAACTAAAATGTAAACATTAAATAATTTTTGTTAGCTTTATCAATAATATAATTCCTACTATGCAGCCTTGGCATTTGGAATATAAAACATTTCCCTGAGCAGAAGATGAGAAAACTATTATTTATAAAACTATAAAGGCATTCATACTAATTTTGGTCTTTTATATATTGTTTGCCTCTGGAAATAATACCTGCATGCCTAGGTATTATTTAGATATATACTTACAGGTTTTAGCCTATGACTTTAAATCATGCCTTGCTATGCATTCATAACTCATTTACTTTTATATGTGTGGCAAATTATAAATAGAATCATCTATAAATTGAATATCACATTCAAAATTTGTAGTTCATGTCAAAACCACAATGTTCATTGTTAAAATTTAGGCATGATCAGCGCTAGAGGGGATTGTAAAGAAGGAGTTAACATTTGAATTATGAATGCATATTAAGGATTTTTTGTAATGAAATCAAAAGACAAATTTTAATAGAAACAAAGACTATAAGGTACATAACAATAAAATATGTATGAATTTTTTGAAAAATTACAATGCAATTTTATAAAATTTTATAAAAGGCAACAATATCAATGCAATTTTCATTTCACATGTACTCCATAAATATGTACCACTATTATATACCCATAATAATTAAAAATTTTTACAATAGTGATGTTTAGAAATAGGAAATTTAAAAATAATACAATCCAACAAAGTTATTTCCTTTAATCATCACATTTCTTTGTAAATTCTAATCACAATATTATACAAGATTTGTGAAATAAAAAGATATTTTGTTCTCTCAGAGTTTATATAACTGATATATCTCAGGGATACATTTTGATCAAATTATAAATCAATACATTTTTATAAAATTAATAAAAATTAATTGGTCAACTAAAAAAATATATATATATACATAAATTAGCCAGGCATGGTGGTATATGCCTGTAGTCCCAGCTACTTGGGAGGCTGAGACAGAAGGATTGCTTGAGCCCAGGAGTTTGAGGTTGCTGTGAGCTAGGCTGATGTCACGGCACTCTAGCCTAGGCAACAGATTGAGACTCTGACTCAAAAAAAAAAAAAGAAGAAGAATTAAACTAACACCAATACTCTCAGAGGAAAAGCAGTTTACAGATTCGTTGAAAAATTTTGGCTTCTACCCAGATACTAGAGATGGCACGACAGAAACATGGTGGAGTTGGAGGCTCTGGAATAGGGTAGTGGCAGCAGAGAGCTCTCACAATAGGGGCCAATACATGAGGCAGCGTAATGACCAAAACCCCAGGGTGACAGTGGGTTTTGGCTTCTGAGTCCTGAAGGCACCAGAACTCTTGTGATAGTTAACAAAAGGGATTGCAAAGCTTTATTCTAATTAGCCTGCCTGAGAGGTATTGAACTCACTGGTTGATATAATGAATGATTGTAGGAGTTTGGCATCAGAGATAATGTATAAAAGTGCCATTGAGTCAGAAAATTGTTGAATTATTGGTGACAGAGCAGAACAATCTGTACCCTTTGCTCAAAGTGAAAAGTCAGTGAAGAAAGATACAGTGATTCTTTCCAAGTCCTTGAGAAGAAATGAATTTTTTCATGATATCAAAAGTGATATTGCAGGGCAATTAGTAAGTTGTAAGAGATAAGAGAGTTTCCTTAGCTAATAATGGACTAAAGAATGACATTGAGTAGCAAATTTTAGAAACTATTTTTAAAAAGTAATAAATAAAAAAAGAAAGAAAGAAAGAAAATGTAAGATGTGAAGCAGAATTTGATTTCTTTAGGTCAGAACTTGCTCTAAATAGCTAAGATTGGAGAGAGGGAATTCTTTACAGTCTTATGTGATGGCTTATTTCACACAACCATTATCTGTCAATGAACAATATAATAATTAACATATCGGTGTTTACTGTATATCAGGCAATGTTTTAAGCATTTCACTTAAATGAGCTCATTTTGTCCTCACAGTAAGCATGTGGTAGGTTTATCAGCTACATTTATATACCCAAATTACAGGGGAGGAAACTGAAGTAGAAAAGATTTAAGTTACTTGAGTCTCTAATCAACTAGAAGAACTGATTACAAATCTTATTCAATTAAACACTATTAGTAGGATTTGGTGACTATATTTAAATGTTGTCTTTTCCATATGCATCAGTGTTAACCATAGTTAAAAAATTAAATTCTTAGATACTATGTACCATACATACTTAAAGTAATTCAATACTTTAAATGTCATATTATTATCTATTGTAAATTAATCTAATTAGCCTCCTGATTTTTGAAGAACTAAATTTAACATGTTACACTTGGATATATTTTCTATCAGAGAGTCTAGTATGAAGATAATATACAAAACACATTATTAAATAAATGAAAATTTTTTTGTTCTAAGAGGAAACATATAGAATAATTTATTTTTGTATAAAATAAAATATTATAAAGCAGATGATTTAGTTTATCTACCGAATTTTGCAAATAAGAAAACAGGCAGTCTGAGATTATTTGACTTTTATAGGTTCACTCAGGCATTTTAAAGGAAAGAATAAATAGAGAATTTCAACCTGTCTTCTGTTGTGTGTGGACATTTGGGTTGTTTTCAGTCTTTTGCCTTAGAAATATACAAGGACTAACCTGTTGCACATACCTTAATTGTATTATTGTGAATGTATATTAGAAATATTTTATAGAAGTGGTTTTGCTGGGTGAAAGGGTAAATTCATATGCAATTTTGCAAGATTCTGTCAAATCTGTCTTCATAGTGTTTCTAGTGTTTCACTTTTATATTAGGGATGTATGAATTTGTCTACTTAACCATAAGTTTTCCAACAGAGTATATTATCAAGTTTTGTATTTTTTCTCATTTGATAGATAATTAATGATATTTTAAAATACTTTACTATGCCCAAACCTTATCAAAAATATAATTATTTTGTATATCAGTAATATTTACATTTTTCTTTCTGTGTGTGGGGGTATGTGTTTGAACCATCTGCTGATATCTTGAGAAAATATTTTTCTATTGGATTTGGTCTTTTCCTTCTCTATTTTTTTATGAAACTCTTTATAAAGAATTATTCTATATTTGTTATATAATTGACAAGTATTTATCAGTATTTTTTGCTATAATGTACTAATATTTATCAATCTTCTGTTGTAGGATAATTTTTGACGCATAAGATAATTTTTCACACGTAAAAAATTAGTTTCCCCATATTTCAAGATTCATCTTTATTATATGCAAACTCCTTATGTATTTCAAAGTAGATCTTATTAATTCCATTTCCAAGATATTTCTTAAAGGATATTAAAATGTATGATATATTCTCTAAATGCAAGTGGATGGCAAAATAGCAATCTAAACTGTTTAACTATAATATCTATGTGCTTTATAAAAGACTTACATAGTTCTTATGTACATTAAAATTGTCTAAATACTTTACATGTATTAATTTAATGCTATCTAGACCCTGTAAGGTAGGTACTCTTATTTCGTTCATTTTGCAAATTAGGAAACGGAGAGACAGACTGAGTACAGGAAGCAGGAGTTGTTTTTCCAAACCACCAAAACTCACTGTCTTTCACACACCTCATGCTGCAACCATTCTACCTACTTATATTTCCTCACATATTGAGATATGTATCATTTAAAACTGAATATGACAGGCAAGATATTCGATACTGTACCCACGTAATTAAGAAATACCAAGAAATGTTGCACAGTTATATGAAATTCATTCAGTATAAATTTTTATTATTTTAGCATTTCATATTTTCTACAAATTGTGTTATTTGAAGAAGTTTAAAAAACTGTTCAGATTTAACCGTAGCATGCTATTATCAGCAATAACTGAAATATTCTATTTGTAAATATCATCTACTTGAGAAATCACTAAAATAATATCTATCCTACAGAGAAGTTATGTTGTATAGCGGTAAAAGTTCCAACTTGGAATTAGTCAGCTTGGAGCAAATATGTACTCAGCCGTTCAGTTAATTTTGTAGTCACAGATTTATATTTATTGCTTTACATCTGAGTTTCTTTCTCACATTTTGTGGGGAAGAAAATGATATGCTTCATTTTTTTCTCTAAAAGTTAAATGAAATATCAAAAATATTTCACACATAAATGCTACATTGGCCTTCTCTGCCCAGTTCTTCCAGGAGTCAGGAAAAGCTGGGTTGAGAGGGTGAGAAAAAAAAAATTTAAAATAAAATAAAAATAAAAATGCTACAAACACGTTAGCTATTATTATATCAAAAAGTGCCAGTAAATTTATATACAAAAGAAAATCAAGACAACAATAAGTAGATTTTAAAAACAAGGATGAAATACCCAATGTATTTTCATTCCTTGTCTTTAATTAACTAAAATGAAAAGCAAAATAAATCTTTACATGTGATTAGATATGGGTAAAAAAACATGCTGCTCTGCTCATTTGGTTTGGAGACAATTCCAAACTATGGTATCTTTTTAGCATTAGTAAACCTGACACAGAGAAAATAAGAAATTAATTGAAGAAGCATCATGTATGATGAGAGAATAAATGGGAAGAGATTTTCTCCTCATTCTCCCCTGCCAGAGTGGGCCTAGCAGTTACAAAGGAGACAGACCCACGTGGAAAAAAAAATATTTTCTCATAAGTAAAATCCAATTCTATAACAATAAAAAATAAGAGAAGAATAGAAGAATATGTAAGGAATTTACTCTTCATTAGTCACAATGAAAAACAAAAGGGTATTGTATAAGGCATCCATTTCTTACCTCCTTTAGTTATCCTTGGGCATCTTGCAACAACTTCATAAAAAGAAAAATAAAGTTTGTTGACTTTGTACAACTCATATTTGTTACTTCCATGTTATATAATTTTGAGATGTTTTAGGAATCTTATTCTGACCCGAAGTATCTCTGCCACTAGCTTAATCATCCTGAAATTCTGATGTATTTCACTCTTTTGGGCTGAGAAGCTCAATGTAAGAGTCTAAGTAGTAGCTTGGGGAAATATTATATTACATCAACTTCTTTGATAGTAAATAATTATAGCTGCACAATTCATCTATTGTCTGCTTCATGTCCTCAATCCTCATCTGAATCGCATGGGCCTAGATATTTTTGGCTTTCAGAAAAGCAACCAAGTGCATATGACATTCAATATTTACAACCTACATAGTATCTCAGGAATCATCCCTATAGCAACACATTAACATTTCTGGAGCTAAAAATGATCACACTAAGTGAGACATATAAAGAATATAACTAGCCTTACATTGGTTTACTTTAGCTTTTTCACTAAATAACTTTATTGTGGTTTTCAGAAATTTGGGGATTTTATAAGTATAAATAAGGTAACATCTAGAAGTCATTTAGTTACATTATGTAGCTAGTCATATAGAAGTTGAAACAAAAGCATTAGTAGATGAGCTCCTATATACAAAGCACTATAAGCTATTTGGAGAAAAAGCCCAGAAAGTGGTTTCAGAAACATCAGAGCCTATGGGCATCATGAACATTTTTTTTCTTTGCAAGGTTGATGCATCAGAAAAAATTTGGTAAACCTATGTATATAAATTAATCTTATTACATGAAAAATAAATAGTTCAAAGACAAACCCAAACACAGAGGTACTTATTATTATGAAAGAACTACATGGTCTACCACTAATGCACCTAGATTAGAGAATTTTAAATGCTAATTAGATCCTCACCTAAAATTGTCACAAAAATTACCTGATGGAAAATTCCACTATCAGTTTCAATAGCTCAATAAAGTATATCAGAATTTTTTAAGTTTTGTGGGAAAATTAATTATTGTACAAAACATACAAGAACTTTATGCATATTTCAAATTCAGACCATTACTTTCTCTTACCCAATTTTACTGAGAAACTGAGCAAATAGCAAAAGATTCAATTAGCTTTATGATGCTTAATGAAAATAGATATGTGATATGTTCTTTTGTATCTTCTGATGAGTGCATGTGAGCTTAAGACAGAATATTTATTTATTATGTATACATATATTTGTTACTTAGTAATATATTTTGGTATGCTTCATGACTAAAATGGCAATAACATTGTGTAATTTTTTTTGTTTTTTTTTTGAGACAAGATCTTTGTTGCCTGGGCTAAAGTGCAATGGTGTCACTATAGCACTATAGTCACTATAGCAACCTCAAACTCCTGGGCTCATCTGCTCCTCCTGCCTCAGCTTCCAGAGTAGCTGGGACTATAGGCACTCGCCAATATGCCTGACTAATTTTTCCTTTTCTATTTTTTGTAGTAATGGGATCTCACTATGTTGCTCAGGCTGGTCTTGAACTCCTGATTTCAAGCAATCTTTCTGCCTCGGTCTCCCAAAGTGCTAGGATTAGAGGTGTGAGCCACCAGATCTGTCCAATATTTTGTTCTGTTTTCTATTCTGTTCTTTGAGTAACATGGCATAGAAGTATTTTTAGTTTATTAAACCTTGTATATTAATGATATTCATTTGATTGTTTTTGAAATTTAGTGTGCATAGATAATGAATATTTTCATACACATTAGCCTTTGTAAAGTTTTAGAACCACTTTGATGAAAAGTGATACATAAAAAATTCAAAAAATTTTTCTCTGAACTTTGAAGAATTTATCCAACTGTAAGTGTCAGTTAAGTTTACAGAGACATGTACATGACAATGCTCACTGAATCATTATATACAATGGCAAATATGTACAGATAAAGTGAATTTCTTAAGAATATGACTTAATAGATATTCTTAAAGCAATAATATTTGCAGCTAGTAACTAACATAAGCTGACTCTAATATGCTGATATGGCAAAATGCCTATGAATTGACTAAGCTTGCTAATCAACATTCATTGTATAATCTAGTTTTATTATATATAGATAAATTATATATTCATGTCCTAATATATATATGTTTATGCATATCTATGTATAATGCATATATATTTATATGAGTACATGTAACTATGATTATGTAAATATATGAAATATGACAAGGGGGCTTTTATTAAGAGATTTGGAAACATCATAGATCAAATTAAAACTTTAGGTTTATTTTTATAACTAAATGAAAAATTAAAGCTATATAAAAATGATCTCAAAGATTAAAATATCTAAAACTGCATTTCTAAGGTTTCTATGGTGTCTCAGTAGAGACGAAAATAAATTTAAATAAATTTATTATAAATTAAAACAAATAACATAGGCTATTGACTGCCTATATCAGTACTTATACACAGGTGCAAGAAATATGTACCTAAAGAGGGAAAAAGAATAGTCCAATTGGCAAAGGTAACAGAAAACTTGCAAGAAGATATGTTAATTATTTATCACAGTTTATATAGAGAATTCCAACTATTCATTGGTTAATACATGTGTGGGTGCACATCAGTATTTTACTATTTCTTCTTTGGAATTTAATGTATTACACATGTTTCTGTAACAAAAATTTTAAAAGTTACTGAGGAATACGTAGTAAGGTCCATGGGATAAACTGGAAAAAAAATATTAGCATCTGGTTCTATACCTTTCTTTCTGCCTCAGCAATGCCTGGGGATTTGACATTTTTTAGAATTTTTCTTTGGACATTAACTCAAGGAATCAATAGATGCTCATTTATACTGGATTCAAAATGAATGAAAATGTGGCTGAGGACTTTGAATGTGTACTTCACTTTTGAGATTAACTACAAAATAGCTAGTAACTGATAATTGACAAGATACATAAGTGGAATAAGGCAGGTTTTTTTTTTTTTTTAACAAAAAAAACATTCCTTTGAGAATCTCTACAGTTTAGCAAGGCATAACAGTTGATGGGATCCTAGGCTTTCCAGACATGAGATAATCCACAAACAATCAACTTGTTCTCTCATGACTTTACATATCTTACATGTAGATTATGGGTATCAGAAGCTGTGCATTAAAATCATAAACCCATGTCCTTTGCATTCATTTAAGGTAAGTAAACTTCGGCTTCATGATGCCTATTATATTCTGTGAATGTGATCATTGAAACAAACCAAAGATGGCTGTCTTAGTCAAATGGACTATGTCTACCCAAAGCTAATTTATAATGATAAGGATAAAAAATTAAATGAAATAATAAAATAAAACATAGCAACCTATGAACTATGTTCATTTTGAGGGAAGCTCTGGAAAGGAGAGAGATTTGTATAATGAAAATATTTTGAAGAATATCCAATATTTTAAATTGAACCTGAATGATCGGAATATCTAGGGTACATCACATACATATTTTTCATACTGATTTTCATTAAATTTACTCTAATAGATCAGTGATTTGCCTACATTTATGCACTGGTTCTACTCATTGGTGTTGCTGTTTGGATAGAACCATGGAATGGAGAAAAAAATGGAACTCCTTCCTCCGATAACTAATGCAGTTGATTTTGCCTATGAGAATTTAATTAGCTTGATGCTTCTATTATTTTTTAATAATGCTCAGAAGAACTGAACACATCGAGATTGAGTGGTAGAATTAAATCGGTAAATGAATATAAACAATAAGAAAAAACAACTTTTTAAAACAGAGGAAAATATATCAGCTATTATCTATCCATACTAATAAAAATTCTATAGTACATTTTATTATATAAATGAAGCTTCAGGTGTGCAGATATGAATTAGTCACATGTAGTACCTCATTTCAGGGCCAGTGACCATAATGTGGTGGATGTAAGACCTTGAATGTGTATGCTAGCCTGTGATATATGTAGTTTTTGTACCTTAATGTATAACTGGTATTGGGTCTAGATCTCATTCATTTACTTATTTGTTTTTCACTTAATACTAATTTTAAGTATCTGCCTTACATACATGAAGGTTCATTTACTTATTTGCTTCTAAACTCTGTATAATTTATATCTTTTGCATCTACTATATATTATTTATTCTATCGGTGCATGACACTGAGTTTGCCCTCAGCTCTCTACAAAATAAAATGTTGGGATGATTATTCTAATACAGGTCTTGACCTTGAACTTATGTAAGAGTATTTTGTAATGTATATTGAGTACTAAGATTGTATGCATTGCACAATACTTACACAAATTTACACAATACTTACACGATACTTGCACTATACACAAACTTAATTTCATTGACAACTGATTAAAATACTCTCCAGAATACTTGCATGGATTTCCATTTGCACCATCAGGACAGCCATTTTTCCATTTTCCCTATCCTCACTAACACTAGAATTATTCAGCTTTCTAAATTCTAGCACTCTGGTGGATATAAAACAGTATTTCATGATATCTCAATGCTTACAATGAGTTTGACACCTTTGTCTTCCTGTTCTCTTTAGGCATTTAGACTCTTGTTTAGTACATTGTCTATATTTAACCATTTTTTCTTGCTTTCATTGTCTTGTTTCCATTTTAACATTTCATGTGCAATAGCTCCTTGCCAGTTTTAGGCATTGAAAATACGTTCTTCCATATTGTCATATGTCCGTTAATTTTATGTAAGGTGTCTTTTATTGAATATAAATCTGTAAATATTTTGTAATCAAATGTGTCAACTTATGAAATATGGCTTGAGGTATTATGTAGAATGATCTTCCACACCTCATGGCTACAAAGATGCTGGTGCACATTTTTATCTCTCAGGTTTGTTTTGCCTTTTGCATTTATTTCTCTAATGAATGTAGATTTTATACTTAAAAATAACATAGAATTCAACCTAGTTTTCTTCCACAGATTAATCATATTGTTCCAATCCTGTGTACTAAAACATCCATGCCTCATCTATTTACAGTGCCAACTTTTCATTAATAATTCTCTATCTATAAGGGAGTCTGTTTGTAAGCACATTTGACATTTTTGTCACATTTTGTATTTTTTTACTGTTGTTTCTACACCAGCGTGCTTTTGAACAATTACATTTACAATATGGTTTTATGTGAGGTTGGCTATAACTTCTTTCTCAGATTGATTTGTTTCTTAGATAATACATATTTTTCCATATATGCTTTAAAATCCATTTGTTGAAATTCTCAAATATTTCTTTGATTTTTTTGAAATATATTTTCTTGGTTTGTTTGGATATATGGTATGTGAACATAAGGTATATGTTCTATATCATTATTCATATTTGACAGCTTGCTATGGTATTTTCTGAGAGGAAAATATTAAATATTTATTAAATATTAATATACTCCTCCTACTGAGAGGAATATATTAAAATATTCAATGATACTAGTTTATTTATTTATTTATCTCCATACTTTGGCCTGGTGCAAATCCATTCCAGTGTGCATATTTTGATTGTTGTTTTATCTTCCTGTTGTACATATACTTTCCCTATTTATACTTTATAGTGTATATTTGTTGAAATATATTTTCTTTGAAAATGAATTTGCTTCCATTGATTTATTTTACATTTGTCTAGATTATAATAAAATTTCTTGGCCATGGGATAACATGTGACAGTAAAATATGTCTAAGTATAATTAAAAATTAGAAATATTTTTTGATTTGATAAGACATTGGACTGATATATTGGTGGACCAAAAAAGGATATTATAAAATATTTTCAAAAGTAGCCTTGTTTCTTAAATTAAAATTATTATATGTTTATATACATATCTAATTTATATTTTATATTATAATATTTATTTTGTGTTTTTGTAAAGAAACCTAAAACTTCACTTTATGTGTTTCTTATTTCAATAGTATAAAATTACATACGTAGAAAAATATTTTTAGACAAATATTCATGGTTTTATCACTTTTGATATAACTTTTATATTGTGTGCTAGAAATTTTTTTAAGAATATATTGTTTTCACTGTCATCTTATTATTTCCTCCTATTGATAAAAGTTTCCACATTATACTTTAAATTTACATTTTTAGGATAAAATCTTTAAATTTTTTAAATCTCTATTTATTCTTCATTTTAGATGTACTACATATGTTTAAATTTAATTTGATGAAAAATTTCAAGATTACACAAATGGATCAGAATAGTACAATGTATTTCCATGTTCTCATTACCCATACAAACAATGAATAAATCATGAAAAGTCCTCCCCATTATCTTAAAAATGATATTTTCTTCTCCCTTGTTATTTTGAAACAAATATTCAACTTTGTCATGATAGCACAAAAGCAGCCTTCCATTATACATAAAGAAACAATGTGGCCAAAAACTTTATTTTCAAAAACAAGTCATGTGAAGGATTTGACCTGTGGCCATAGTTAGTCCACAATTTGTTTACTACTGGTTTAGCAAATATGAAATTTAGGACTTTAAATTACTTTAACACCTTGAAAATATTACTCCAAAACCTTCTAGCTTTAATTTTGTAATTGAGGTTTGAAATAAATGGTATTGTTTGTAGGTGATCTCTTTTTATAAGTTTACATTTTCTAATAATCTTTAAAGCTTTTAAATTGCACTTTGGGGTGCTTATAGGAATCTTTTTTCATTTATAACTATTTCTGAACTTTATAAGTTATTTCCAGGTGCCACGTTTATCTGTCTTTATTATTAGTAAATCAACCTCTTATTTCTTCAAATTTGTTCATTTTTTAGATTTTATTATCTCCTCATTCTGAGAGTGCTTACACATGAATGTTAACAATTCAACAAACCATTGTCATTCCTATTAAACATGTTATATATTTTCAAACTTCTTCTGATCCTGGTTTCCTTTTGAAAAAATTTTGACTAAGTCATTCAGTTCATTGTTAAAAACACTATTTTTAAAGAAACTCTATCAGAAAGATAAATAAATCTAGAAGGATATCATGAAATAAAAAGAAACTACTTGTTTTTTAACAGTATCTATTCAGCTATATCAACTGAATAGCAAGTTCTTTATTTCAATCACTATAGTTTTCAAACAAAGTATTTCAAATTTATCCCTTTTTATAACTAATATTGTTCACTATTTCTGTACAGTTATAATTTTGAGAATATTTATAAGGCTTAGTTATCATTACTGATCTCATTTGTTGAAAACTCTGCTGTATTTTGCATAAGTTGTCACACTTGCTATCCTTTCCTATTTCTTCTTACAGTTATTTCACACCTAAGATGTCTTTATTTTTTTTCTTTTTTCTTGTGAGTTTATTACTTTTGGGTAATTTTTTTGGGCAATATTTTTCTCTGAGCTCATGTATCTTGGCTGATAATATGAAAGGGAAAGGGCAGGAAGTCCGAGGTCATGGTTCTTAATTTTCTTCATTTGGTGAGTTTTACAACAATGGGTAAAGGACAGATTGCCTCACTGGAGAGTTACGGTCATTATTGTCTATATGATTATTCTGTGTGCCATTTTGTAACCCAAACATGTAACAATTAATGCTGTTGATCATATAACATGTACACTACACTGATCTATTCCAACAATTGTCTTCTTTGTTTTAATTTACTCACCTATAAGGAGGGGATAGGCAATTTTCAGAAAATTCCTATTTTCCCAATTGTGTAGTCATCTGTAATCTCACCCAGCCAAGTTCCCACTGCCTAAAGCTTCTCTGTGACCCCCTATAAAGTGTTAGGTTGATCTTTTTATTTTTTAATTTCTCACAGTTACAAAATATTATTAGCCAAATCAGCACAGTGGCTTCGTTAAAACACTTTATCTGATTTCCCCAGATTTTGTGCTTCACTATCTGCTTATTATGTGCCATTTCCCTCAAACTCTTTCTTTATAGTCTTTATAGGGCCTAGAAGATCCCTACAGTTTTGTTTTAAATTTTCAAATTCATTAACTTCCATGTCCCTTCTACATCTTCTATTAGGTTTATTTTCAGAAATAAGGTAGAAGCTTGTGATGTCTCAGGCTTATTACGTGTTCAAATCTGAAACTGTATTTTTTTTCTAGATAATTTTGTATGTGTTTTATGACACTCTACTTATTTATTTTACTGGATCTTTAAAATATAAAATATATTATTATAAACAAGTATTATAAAAATCTAAATATTATGACAGAGTCTGAAAATTAGAAATAAGAGAAAACTACTTTTCATTTAATATTTTCCCATTATTTTGAAAAGTATTTAATCTTTAATTCTTCCCACTTTTATATATCATAGTGTGTATATACCATTTTTCACATTCAAGATTACTTCTTTTAAGTATGTATTTCTGAAGTGGAAAAAGCAAGTCAGACTATAAAAATCTTTAAAATTTTATGCCATAGCATCCTATCTTTAGAGGTAACTATGGACATTCTATCACAGTCTCCCCAAATCTAAATTTAAAAAAATAATAATACTTTAGTTTTGGGATGATATTTCATTGTTGATATTGACCTTAAGTAGTACTGATGCTAAAGATTTTCTCACTTTGTATTAGTTTTTTGTGAATCGTCTCTTCAAATATTGTGTTTATTTGTATGGATATCTTACTCATTTCATATAAAATTATATTTAATACCATGGATGTATTTAACTGTATAAGTCTTCCAACATTTTCTAAAAAATATTTTTATAGCTTTTTTTTTACTTTTTTATGTAAAAATGTCATCTTTTGATAGTTATACTTTTTTGTTTAAATATATTTTATTTTGTCATGAAAAGGATAAATATTGTTTTCATTCATTGTTTCATAAATATTCATACCAATTTTCCTTTAGTTTCTGTGGTTTGATTTAGAGATATTTATTTTGTAAAGTCAGGAAAATGTTTTGTTCTACATTATGTGGATCCAAATTTAGTTATTATATTCACAAAACCAGCTAGTGAAAAATAACTCACTTTAATGTTGAGTTGTGATTCATCTATTTTTCATATAACAAATGTTTAGAGAAAATAGTTTCTATCCTGTACTGTTTCCTCAATGAGTGGTTTTTCTCTTGTTTTGCTAATAAAACACTTATAAGCTTAGATATTTCCAGTGATTTGATATCTCATTACTCTTCCTTCTTGGATATTTGTATGAGAATTGTAACTAGTTATTATTTCAAATACATTGAATATATGGTAAAAAAAAAAGATATGAACATTAGTCGTTTATTTAAAAAATAATCTTCATGTTATCCATTATATTCCTAGTAAAAATAATTTTTAAGTTTAAATTTGTATAATGCTGTGGAGTATTTTATTAAAAATTATGCATCTTTAATGAAAATAATAAAATTTAATCATAACCAACTTATCATTACTTCTATCATTCTGACTTTCCTATCTCTGACATATTTGCATTTTTGGTATACCCTGGAAAACAACTTACTTATAAAATTTATTCTCCTTTGAGACAATTATATTGTTGAACTTTTGCCTTGCTCCTTGATACTCTCATTGAAATTCTTCTTGATACTCTTATTAAATTTCAATTGGTTATGTTTTTGAAGTATTAAAATAACCTCTGTAAACCTGAAATTATATAAAATGTCAAGTAATACTTTCAATTTTTCTAGATGGAACTCATGAAAAATTAGTAAATAATGTCTATAAATATATGGCATTTGGTTGAAAGTTAAGAAATATATTGCTATTTCCAGGCAATATTGAAGACAATATTATAATAAATATACAAACTTTATAGGCATGCATTTTTTAGCTTTTTGGTGAACTTTGTCATAATTTTTACTTTACTCAAATTGAACTACATTAACAGTTCAAATTGTTTATATACAATGGCAGTATAAGAAAAAATATTAATTAATTGAATGTGGATCTGTCAGACTACCTGATTCACGTTTTCATACCAACACTTTCTGTATGTTTTAAAACAATTATAATTTATAGTTAGCATTGTTAAACATTGATCATTAAATATATGGTTAGTCAGAGAGATTACACCACATAATCCTAGGCAAATTACCCCAGGGCGTAGTAAGTCCATGGAAATCCACTGTTTAGAAAAGTTAAAAACTCATATATTTATAATTCTCCAAGAAAGTTAAATCAAAAATCAAATTTTTTTTTCAATCATGGGTGGGGCAAAACTATCTGAAACAAACTTAAACACATATATTTACTATAGTAGAAGCAGTATACCCCACATCTGGCTATGATGTTGGAACCTTTTATTAGGACACACACATATACACACATACACAATATTTAATATCATAAATTTTATAGAGTCTGAAAGAGAAAATACACAGAAGCCATAGAGGCAGCTACATATGCTACCTTTATCCCTCTCCCTATTACCCAAATTGACATGTAATTTTCTCCAAGGGCCACCTAAAATATGGCATCATGCAGTGTATGGCAGAGTTTTTGTTTGTTTGTTTGTTTGTTTGTTTTGTTTTGTTTTGTTTTTGAGACAGTATCACTCTGTTGTCTTGGTTAGAGTGTAGTGGCTCTTAGCTAACTGCAACCTCAAACTCCTGGCTCAAGCGATCCTCCTGCCTCACCGTCCTGAGTACCTAGGACTACAGGCATATACTACCGTGCCCAGCTAATATTTTTTCTATTTTTAGTAGAGATGGGTCTTGCTCTTGCTCAGGCTGGTCTGGAACTCCTGAGTTCAAGGTATCCTCCCACCTCGGCCTCCCAGAGTGCTAGGATAACAGGAGTGAGCCATGGTGCCTGGCCCAGAGCCAAACTTTGAGCTCCTAGATACTCATGATTCCTCGAAGATTTGAGGGCAAGATGTTACCTTCTTTCTTATTGTGCCTATTTGAAACAGAAATGTTCTATTTCATTCACTTTATTAGAAATTGATTCTTGCTAATTCATGTGGTTGTAAGAGGTAGATAAATCAGTATTTTATTTCTAAATGGAAAATGTTTAACTGAAAACTTGCAAAGCAAGATCCCAAAGGAAGATTTTCTCACTATAAAACAAGTGGATATATGACCTTTATTGACAACTAAAGAACATCACGGGCCTCCTGGAAACTGACCTGCTATTAGGATCTATTTTATGATTTAGAAATGCTGCACAATGAACAATTCTCTCTCTATGACTTTAACCAAGCAATGCCAGAGTCTTTACTACTCATGAAAGATGTTAGGATAAGGAGAAAGTCTCTCACTTTTAAATATCAAGATAGTTTATCATTCTAGATACTTCTTTTATAAAGTTTAACTTGAATAATTATTTCTGTTGATTTGTTTTATTCATTTATAAATTTATTTAAACTAAGAGTACATGTTCACAGATATAATTAATTACCTCTTAGCCGTCTTTTTAAATTCTAGTGAAGAACTAAGCAAACCCTGCAAAGCCTGTCAATTTCACTGTTTTTCCACAAACACATTGCCTTTTTACTTATTAGAATTCTATTCTATATTTTTTACTAAGGCTGTTAGCATATTCCCAAATTTGACATTTTCTAGTACTAAATTAATGATCCAATGGTTTGTCACTGACAAGTACAAACATTTTTGTCTTACGCTTGCAATTATTCTCTTCCACAAGTTAGTGTTTTCTCATTTCCCAAACAGTAGACCAATTAGGTAGATATATCTTTATTTTAATTGAATAATTTTGTTTTAAATACATCACATTTTAAAAGATTTCAATAGATGAGAAAATATAAAAAAGTATAGGGAAGGGAAAAACTATAAAATTACCACATCATATTTTATTACAGTAAAACTATTATAAGTGAAAAAACAAAATTTAGTCTCTTAAACTTCTAGACTCATTAATAGTCTTTTTATAACAATTTGATTGATGTATAATTCACATATCACAAAATTCACTTTTTTAGAGTGTCAATTCAGTGGTTCTTCAGAAAGTTATACAACCATCTGCACTAATTTTGGAATATTTTCATCATTTCCACCCTCAAAACTATTCAAACATTAAAAGTCACTCCCCATTTTCTGCTCAACCCTAGCCCAGGTAAAACTAATATGCCTTATGTCTATAGATTTACCTATCATTCACATGCATGTAAAGGAAATAATATGGTATGTAATTTGAGATGTTGTTAATTTAACTTAGAATAATGATTTCATATTCATTAATGTCATAGCATGTCCATACTACCTTCCTATTTATTGCTTAATAAAATTCTATTGTATGAATTTGGTTTATTCATTCATTGAAGATAAAGGAATAACTGAAATTTGAATCAATATTTAGAATGTGTACTAACCTCAATTAGGTAAAAAAACAAATAAATATAGAAGTATTTTTGGTAACAGTTATCCATTTCAAAAAGATAAAAGCCTACAATTACTATATCATAAAGGAAGTTATAGAAGCAAAAATAATACAACACTGCCCTGAGAATCATCTGTATCATTAAATACTTGAATGCATTACATTGGTGGCTTCTCCATCTTTGTTTATTGACCTTTTGACAATGTGTAATGTAACCATTAGGAAAAAGGAGAATCCTTTTAAAAGTAGAAGCTAGTTCAAATTATTAAAATATTATAAAAGGAAAACAGAAAAAGCGATAACCTTTTTATCAAAAATATTACATTGAATACATGTAAGTTCAAATTCAAGTCATTTCAAACAGCATGTATTTGAATAGATATGGTATAAATTAATCACAAGCATGAGATAAATTTATTGCTAAAGATTGAAAATTAGTTCACTTTGTTATTTTTCTGTTTTATAAGCACACTATAGCCATCATCTTTCAGCACAATGTGTATTGATTTCCACATATTATTACATTGGCGTGATTCTTAGCCTAGTAAAATATTGTTAGAAGTTACCATTTGTGACAATATTGCCATGAACCTTTTCTTATTTCATTTTTAACTTGTATAGCATAACATATTCATTTATCTACTTATCTATCTAATATTTAAAATGTTATTTTTCAATTTATCTTTAATTTACTTACTAAAGCATATATGACTAGAACTATCCAATGTTATATATGCTTACTCAATATCAAAAAAGTGCTTTATTTATATCTATTTTGTTCTCTATAAAATGTTGACATGGTGAGAATCCTTACATTTTAAAGTGAGATCAATCGGTTAAGCCAATTATAACCCACAATAGAAATTGGAAGGAGGGAAAAAAGATGATGGCAAATTAAGGAAGAAGGGTTATAAATAAGTTAAATTTAAGATAATAACAAGCAAATCAATAGTAGACAAAGTTCCTATTTAGGTACAGCTTTATTTAAAGGAGAGATAAATTTTGACCTAAATTAGAAGCCGAATGAAAGTCATCCTTTGGCTTATTAATAGTTGAAGCACTGATGCTAATAGAGTGTCAGTCTTTAATGCCAAGGCAGTATACATGGGTAATACATATATATATATATATATTTACTTAAATTAAGATATAATGCTATATTAATATAACACCTTTCCATCTTTTTTGATGTAGTCATCTAAGGCTTTGAATTTTTCCATTAGGACTGCCTTTGGTGAATGCCATAGGTTTTGGTAGCTTGTGTCTCCTTTGTGGTTTAGTTTGAGGAATCTTTTGATTTCCATCTTAATTTCATTATTGTCCCAATAATCATTCTATAGCAGGTTGTTTAATTTCCATGGCTTTGTGCAGAATTGAGTGTTTCTCTTGGAGTTGATATCTAGTTTTATTCCACTGTGGTCTGAAAAGATACATGGTATTATTTCTATTTTTTTGAGTTTCTTGAGACATGCTTTGTGGCCTAAGATATGTTCAATCTCGGACAATGTTCTGTGTGCTGATAAGAAGAATGTATATTTAGTAGTTTTGGGGTAAAATGTTCTGTAAATGTCTGTTAGGCCCATTTACTCTAGAGTCCTATTTAAGTCCAGTTTTTTTTACTTATTTTCTGCTTAGATGATCTGTCCAGTTCTGTCAGCCGGGTGTTGAAGTCTCTGGCAATTATGATGCTGCTGTTTATCTCTTTTCTTAGATCTAGTAGGGTACGGTTTGCTTATGAATCTAGGTCCTCCTGTGTTAGGTGCACACATATTTAGGAGTGTTACATCTTCTTGTTGAATTGCTCCCTTTACCATATATAATGGCCATCTTTTTCTTTTTAGAATGAGTTGGGAAGGATTCCCTCCTTCTTGATGCTATGGTATAAATTCTGCAGTATGAGTACCAGCTCTTTTTTGTAGGTCTGGTAAAATTCAGTTGTGAATCCATCTGGTCCAGGGCTTTTTTTGTTGTTGTTAGAAGATTTTGTTTATAACTGCTTTAATCTCATTGCTCATTTTTGGTAAATTCAGGAGATCTATTACTTCCTGATTGAGTCTTGGGGGGGAGGGTTGTGTGTTTCCAGGAATTTGTCCACTTTCTCTATATTTTTGACTTTATGTGCATAGAGATTTTCATAGTATTCACAGATGATATTTTTTATTTCTCTGGTATCAGTTGTAATATCTTCTTTTTCATTTCTGATTGAGATTGTTTAGCTATTCCGGGCTAATCTAGCAAGAGGTCACTCAATTTTGTTTATTTTTTCAAAGCACCAACTTTTTGTTTCAATGATACTCTTTATCTTCTGTCTTACATTTCATTTAGTTCTGTTTTGACCTTAGTTATTTCTTTTCTTCTGCTGGCTTTTGGTTTGGTTTGCTTTCCTTTTCTAGTATCTTGAGACATGTCATTAATTATTATGATGACTGAAAACTGAGCCCCAATCCCTTACTGCTTGTAAGGTCTCAGTTGAGAAAGCTACAGTTACCCTGATGGGTTTTTCTGTGTAAGTTACTTGATGTTTTCACCTCAAGGCTCACAGGAGTTCCTCCTTTGGATTGACTTTGGCCAGTATGATGACTGTGTGTCTTTATGATCCTCTTTTCAATGAATCTCCCAGGTGTATGTTGAGTTTCTTGTAGTTCAATGTCTAAATCTCTAGCAAGACCAGGGATGTTTTCCTCAATTATTCCCTCAAATAGGTGTTCCAGATCTTGTGTATTGTCTTCTTCACCATCAGGGATGTCTACGATTCTTATATATGGCTGTTTACGTAATTCCATATTTCTTGTGGAATTTATTCATTTCTCTTAATTTTCTCTTTACTTATGACTGAGTTAATTTGAAAGAGTTGTCTTCAAGCTCTGAGATTATATCTTCTACATGATCTAGTCTATTCTTGAAACTTACCACTGTGTTTCCATTGTATTCCCTTAAATGAATTTTTCATTTCCAGAAGTTCTATTTTATGTTTTAATATGTTGATCTCTGTAGTGAATTTTTTATTCATTTCCCTAATTGATTTTTTCCAATGTCTTTGAGTTGATTTTCCATTTTCTCTTGGATTTCATTGAGCTTCTTTATAATCCATATTTGGAATTCTTTACCTCTCATTTCAATATTTTCATTTAATTGGTATTCATTACAAGAGAGCTGGTATTCCTTTTTGGGGGCATCCTTTTGCTCTGATTTTTCATAATTCTGATGTTCTTTTGTGATTCATTCTCATCTGGGGCAGCTGTTGCTTAACTATCTGTTCTAATTATTTACACCTATATTATTTCTTCCCATCACTATTGTTTTCTTATAATTTTACCACTTTTTAGATATGTATTTTGTGGAAAGATTAAATGAAAAGCTTCTGTAAACCCAAGGAAATAATCAATAGAGCAAACACAACCTATAGAATGGGAGAAAACATTTGCAAGCTATATATTCAATAAAGGACTAACAACTAGAATCTACAAAGAACTCAAGCAAATCAGCAAGAAAAAATAAACAACCCTATTAAAAAATGGACAAAATACATAAATAGAAGCTTTACAAAAGAAGATAGACAAATGACCAATAAACCTATGAAAAATTCCTAAACATCACTAATTATCAAGGAAATGAAAATTAAAACCACAATGAGATATCTTACTCCAGTTAGAATAACTTGTATTAAAAAGTCCAAAAACAATAGATATTGGCATGGATGCAGAGAGAAAGGAATGCTTATACACTGTGAGGTAGTACTGCAAATTAGTACAACCTCTATGGAAAACAGTATGGACATTCATCAAAGAACCAAAAGTAGACCTACTGTTTGATCCTACCTTCACACTACTGGGTATTTACCCAAAGGAATATAAGTCAGCTTATCAAAAAAGACACCTGTGCTTAAATGTTTATTGCAACACAATTCCAAATTGGAAAGATGTGGAATCAACCCAAGTGCCCATCAATTCCTTAGTGGATGAAAAATATGTGGTATATGTGTATTATGGAATACTACTCAGCCACAAAGAAAGATGAATTAAGGCCTCTTGCAACAATTTGGATGGAACTGGAAACAATTTTCCTAAGTGAATTATCTAAAGAATGTAGAAATAAGCACAACATATACTCACTATTAAACTGGACCTAACTGATGAGCACACATGTGCACAGATGGAAGTAAAACTCGAAAGAATTCAAGCATGGGGGAGTTGGGAAGAGTCACCTACTTATTTGTATTTGAGTTGCATGTCATTTTATAATTAAAGGATTATACAATAACATCTTCAATATATCCTCTAGATGTAGAATTTTGATTATGTGCATAAATGATAAAATAATTTTGAAATTTTTCCTCATACTTGTGTAGAACATTTATTTTCCTACTGATACTTTTTTTCCTTTACCAGAGGAAGACAGTTATTTTTGACATACCATGAATTATCTCTACAAATCAAGAGCTTCCTTTTATAAACAATGCACCAATTTATATTTAAAGTTGTTTACCATAAAATATAAATGTTTATAAACATTCACACATGCATATTTAGATTTCGGCTAGGATCTCTGAGCATCTAGAGATATATTTTTTATAGTAGCTGTTGAGACTTCTATTTTTTGAATTATACAAGTCAAAGCTGTCTTCAAATATCTTTAAAATCACAGAGAAATAGAGTAATAGTTTCCTCTGAAAATTACATGCTTATTTTGAGAATACTTTACCTATGTAATATGTCAATTCATTTTCTTCACAAAAATGAATGACAAGCAAAAACATGCATATAAGAATTAATTTACTGAAAAGTAGGAGCAATTTTGAGGGAGGATTAAAGTCAAGTAATCCTTTCAAATATGTTCTAACAATTTGCTCCTTCTCATGGCATAGCTCTGGTTTCTCACATTCACCCTGTTGTCAGGATCAAGTCCCAAATCTTCCTCTTCTTCCGTCATGATGATTTACTGTGGATCCTGTTGGCTGTGAGTTATCATTATTTCACTTAATACTCCAAGAATTTTCTAAAAATATATTTCCAAAATATAATACAATTCTCATGCCAGTTCTTGACATATTAATCTTTTCCTTATTATATATAAGATGCATAGGGGCAAATACCCATTATGATCACTTTCTGTCAAGATTCTACCTATTCTTATATCCTGAGGGAATTTTTAATCATTATGTAGCTTTCCCTAAACATCTCAGACAAAAACACTGTTTCCTTATTTTATATCTCCAACAAATATTAACATTAATCACATACTCCTATCTGTTGTTGAAGTCATTTACACTTACTTTTCCTCCAAAATGTTGTAAGTTCAATGAAGATTAAAGCTATAATGTCTACCCAGCCTTTAGCCTTCCATTTCCCATATTTCAATTTTTGTTAAGAATACAAACATGTTGAGCAAACAAATTATACATGCTCAGAATGTGCAAGAAAACAGGTAATTGTATTTTGGGAAGAAGAGTGAGAGATCATGCAAAGGAATAATAATTTTGCAGTGTAATGTTTGGCAAGTAAAAGAATAGAAACTTTAGGAACTCAATTTTTCCTACAGGACAAAAGACAGAAAATAACATTCTACTCAATTGTGTTCTTTTCTCAATTAGAGTTGTCATAAAAAGAACTAAACCATTTTCATCAGTGAGGGGTGCTGGGAATTACCCTTGAAACTCAATAGTGTCTTGACTCCTTTTTTGGGCTAAATTAAGTGAACTAAAAATTATGCTTTTAGGATATTTTCAATCTGAAGCATCCTTGTTACTGAACAACTCTCATATCAGGAAGAGACTAAAAGAGGAGTTAACAGTAATACATTATTTGATATAAATATTTATCATACTATTGTGTATATGAATTTCTTTAATCAATAACATAGTCCCAAAAACATATTTCTACTGATTAAAAAGCTAGTAAAAATGTTTTTAATTTCATTCCAGTGTCAGGGCAATGGTGTTAGATGATTTTCAAAAGCTGCACAATACACGATTTAGTAAATCTAACTACTAGCATTTACTTCAAATAGAAAAGCAAGGAAACAGTAAAATGGAAATGGTTGAAAAATACTTAAGAATGTATGTAACACCATGTATCTCATAGAACTTGTGATTAAATGAGAATTTCTTTGTTTAGGGTTTAAATTTTCCTCTTATGATATTTGTACAATCCACAATTTTATTTATAAAAATCTACTACTAAAAATGCCTGTTACACCCCAATAACATTTTATTTGTTTGTGCTACATTTACCTTTGCATTAAAAAGAAAGTACCAGAGCTGTTCATTTGTATAAATGTACTTCAAGGACAACTGGTTTCCTTTACACACCTCATAAATGTCAAAGCTTCATTTGCTATGATAGGTGATGTTTTTATGCAATGTCACCTCCCTTCTCGCCATGGGGTAACTGATGCCTTTACTGTAACCACATGAGTCACCACTTATGATTACTGTTGCCTAAGGCAGTTTGTCCACTGCTGTTTCTCCGTATTCCATTGTTGTGTCATGTTGTGCAAAGCTGTGTCTCAGTGAGCACTTGCAGCATTTCTCCTGCATGCTGTGTGCTGGTGGTTTTCCCTCCTCACCTCACCATATCACAGCTGTCATCTGTCTTCTGTGGATATCTTCCCCAGTAGCTCTGTTACAATGTGCATCGCCTCATTGCTCAGGAATTGGCTGTGATCCAAGAACTTGAATGTGGCAATCCTTATGAATGAAAACTTCTGCCAATGCTCTTACTCATCATACATATATGGAAAATTTATATGAGGACTGATATCAATTTTATGCATGCCTGCATAAACAAATGCAAAGGAATTTAGTAAATTTACTGAGAATTTTGTTATTAAAATAAATAGTCTATATTAGAGTTATTCAGTAAAACAAATCAATAGGATGTGTGTGTGAGAGATAGTGTGTTTGTGTATATGTGTGTGTATATATGTATATATATACACACAGAGAAAGAGCCAGAGCCAGAGCGAGAGTGAGAGCGAGAGAGAGAGATTTATTAAAAAGGAATGAAGGAATGGCATACAAGATGTGGAGGCTGGCAAGTTGAAATCTCCAGTGTGGGACAGACACGGGAGAGCAATGGTACAGTTCCAGTCTGAAGGCCAGTAAGAGCCGCCCCTGGAGAGCCAATGATGAGAGGAAGTCTGATAATAAGTCTGCTGTGGAATTTCTTCTTGATCTGGGAGACTGGTCTTTCAGTTAGAGTGGGGCCTTCAAATAATGAGGCCTACCAAATTATGGAGGGTGATCTGCTTTATCCAAAGTTGACAAATTTAAATGCTTTTCTTATCCAAAACCACCTTCAAAATTGACATAAAACTTAACCCTCACAGCATATGTATCATAGTATATTAATTTGGTTTTAAATAAATTATCTCACTTCAAGTGAATCATTTTTACTATTTGTTTAAACTGATTATCTCATGGTTATCTATATCACTCTCACTTTCAAAATTACTATAAATAACTGATCTGAGCTTTTAGTTTCTACAATATTATACTGTAAACATGTATGTATGTGACATATTGTGAGCTTAGCAAAGAAAGTACAGATATCTGGTTGAAAGAAATATTTCTTTTTTCTGCTTTGATTTTAATTGAAGAAGGAAAAAATCAGTGAATTATGTCAGGATTCTTATATATTTAAAGAAAATTTAGGAACTTAATAAGTATTAAATTGAGTAGTGATCAAAGAAAATAAAACAAATTTGCATTATCAGGTTTCCAAAAATTTAAGTTTAAACAGAAACACATGCAATATCAAGAATGTTTTCTCCAGAAATAAAAAATTAAAAAATGCAAAATGCTGCAGAGCTCAACTGTTATAAATGTATAACTTATGTTGCGATTTGCAGCAAGAACAGTTGCATTCTTGGGGCGCTTTTGTCTTAGTATTGAGAAATATTTCAATGAATAAAAGGACAGAAAGGGAAAGTTTCAAGGGTTAAAAACAATAAAGAAAAACTATAGATGAGCATAAAGATCATGTGTCTTTACAAATTCAAAATTATTTCTTGATTAGTTAAAATGTGAAGTTTTGGAGATATAGAAAAATACCACTCATCTTCATAATTAAAAGTTAGAAATCTAAACACATGCATTAAATATTATAAAATAGAATGACAAATAAAACACTTTGGGGGTATAAAAATCAGACCATTTAAGGAAGATTGTGTATTTTACACATACTTACATAATTTTAATAGTATATTACACAGTGCCTTTGGTGAGAGAAGTTCCATGAAGAGTGTCTATCCCTTTTAATGCACATTTACAATCCAGTAGATGGTCTGCCTAAATAATAAATGCATTTAAGTAGAGATTGTATGTGGCCACAACGTCATCATCATCATCATAATCTTATGTTAGAATTCAGATAGTGAATCTTATATCTAAAAGAGGAAATTTTACTATACTTGATTTGACATGTGGGGACAAAATTCTAAGTTAATAAAAGCTCTGTGATCTACTATATAGACATTCCAGGAGATAAATGGAGCAGCAAGAACTATTTGATATGTAAAAATACATAGTCTTAACAAATAAGGTCAGTGTATGTACTTTTAAAATGTCTTTCTTGATTAATAATTCATGTACTGTTCATTATATACTATAAGCCTATAGATTCGTTACATGCTATTTCTATTTTGATTCATTTTATGCATATTGTATTTTTAAGTGTTTATTATGGATGATCTTTTAATTGTATTTTATATTTTTCTTGAATATATAATTTGAAACTTGGATCCATTTTGTGTCTTTAGGGTTAAACCATTTTATTTCTTTGAATCTGTCAAGTAATGATGACAGTTTTATGACTTACTTGTACCTGTACATGAGATATTCAATTACTGTATCTTTCTACTTTTATTCCTCTAGAAAGATTTAGTTGAGATTATTACATTTAGTTTTCACTGATATGTAACGAAGTGTATGTAGCTATTATCAAAATAAATATACTACAGTTTTAGTTAAATATTGATGTTATCAAAATATTTCTTAATATATTAACTTTGGTTGAATATATTAATATATGGTAGATTTTCATAAATTACAAAGTGTTAATGAAAAATATTTGATATTTTAAAATGTTCAACATATTAGAATATATGGCTTTAAATCTGGTTATTAGAATATGTTAGTTTAATTATTTATACTAATATTAATTTATTTAATGACTATTAATAAGTAATAATTCTAATATTTATATAGTTTAAAGCAAGATCTACAGAAGCAATAATGAATGTTCTTTACATGTTCAATACATTCATTATTGCTTTTGAGAAAAGTAAGAAAGAGCCAAAGGGTTTGAGAAAATGCACACTAAAAAAATCTGTACAGAGCTAAAAATGAGCAAAATTAATCTTTAAACAACATATTATCTTGGTAGCAAACTGACATCTGGATTCAGGTGCAGTATGGGGACCCCCTGCTTCTTTACATTAGTGCACTAAATTAGCAATCAACTAGTTCATTGTGGAACCAACTGCTGTTTCCAAACAAAGGATGCCAGCATCCAATGTTAGGGTTGCTAAGTGCCTGATTGCACTAAGACAATGACGGGCTGCTAAAGCACTCTTTTAGTCTAGCATTGACTCTAAAGCCAAGAGGCATTTGGTATGCAGAGCAGAACACAGTCAAACATGGGTAATTGAAAGATTTAAATTAGGTTGTTTTTGTGTGATCCCCTTTTCTTATAACAGCATCCTTATATTTTCCTCGGCTGTAGTAAAGGGTATGTTAGGATCTATATAATTTTTATAGGAAAAGATACAAAGATCTAAAATAACCAATCATGTATCTTTATATCTGTTCTATAATATAGTCATCAGACCTGAAGTGGTTGTAAGATGTGTGTAAATTCAATTTTATTTAACTCAATTCATATAACCACCAGACATCCCTTGTAGTATAATAATTAAGGCTCTAACAATCACTTCACAAAACTTATATTACAAATTCTACCCAGAGGCATTTTCTGAACCAGAAATTCACACACAATGACATGGCACTCACCGTGAACGAGGCCTTGCTGTTAGATACCACCACTGGCCTCCTGAAAATATACATGTTGACTGATGAATTAGGACAAAGCAGGAAAATGAAGGTTATTCATATCCAAAAATATCTGACATGACAGTAACCTTTGATCACTGAACAAATTAGACCCTCAATTATTCTGCAACTTACTTAGAGCTCTGTTTCCTCCATTTTGTTTCTTCCCACTATTGTCCCACCTTGAATTCCATACTTAGCCAGTATAAGAACCACATAAATGCTTTGACTCTCACATTTATAGATATTTATACAATCTTCTCAGACCTGGGTCATTTTCTTTCATATTCAACTTCCTGCTGTCATTTCTATCTGGATTTTTTTTATTGTTCCAGTTAAATTTGCTAGTACAGAGGTCTTTGTTTTGGTAACGGCATTACCATATATTATTTAACAAGTTAGGAATTTGTCATTTATCTTTGTCTCCTTCTTCTCCCCTGCAATATCCTTCATTCATGCAACTGCCAGAGTTTCTTGCTTTGTAATTGCTTTGTTTTTCTCCAATCTGGTACTGAGAGATACATGAAAATGAAAAGGTAACCTTATCACTCCCATAAAAAACTAGTCATCAGATGTAAGATGAAGATAAATCTCTTTTAAGAAGATATAGAAGCCTCTCAGTGATTTAAATCCTGCCCATATTGCTAAACTCATATTTTTTTGTTCCCTACCTGACACATTATGAACTAGCAAACTAGATTTCTTATAGTTTCCAGACAAACCTTGTTGTTTTGTGCAACATGTATTTATTTATTTAGTCAGAAAATACGAATGAGCCACTATGCAGAGCTTCACTGGACCTTTGCTTACTTTCTCTTTCTTCCCACAATATCCTTCTCCACTACTTTAGCTGGTTAAATTCTTATCTTCTTTTTGAGACAGGGTCCCACTCTTTTGCCAGGGCTAGAGTATAGTGGCACCATCGTAGCTCACATCAACTTTAAACTCCTGGGCCCCTGTGATCTTCCTACTTCAGCCTCCCAAGTAGCTGGGACTACAGGCATGAAACGCCACACCTTGCTAATTTTTCTATTTTTTGTACAGAGGAGGTCATGTTAGGCAGATAGTGAGGGTCCTCTGGCTCTTCCAGGGATGGGGTGAGGGGCAAGTCCCCCACTTCAGATAACCGCCTCAGCATAGGGAGGAGGAGTGTATTACCAATCAGAACTGAGCACATGAATCACAATAGCGGTGAGGGATTCTTGGAGGAAGAATTCCCAGAAACCCAGAAAGTCAAGCAGTGCAGGTGCGTAAGGTCTGGAAGATGACCAAAAGTAACCTCGGACCAATTATCATGTCATCAGCGTAAATCTGCAACGAAATTTTGCCCACTGAGTGGGCTTTCAGAGAGGCTCATGGCAAGTCTGCACGTGTAGAAGACTCGGGTTGTATAATTAACTGCTGTCCATCAAGGTAAAGCATGAGCCACGCCTTCCAGGGAGGGTCCAACACAGACAAGAGTCTCAGCTGTTGTTTTTCAAAGCTGATGTGAAAGACTACAGAACGTGGAGTTAGCTGTTGTGACATAAATGGGTTGGGGAATTTATAAAGTGGAGTCGACATCCAATCCTAGAATTTCTGTTAATGCACTAGTCTTGGTGTGTTTTGTGTGGATTTTTATTTGAATTCAGGCACCTCAGAGTAAAGTATTCAGCTTTTAAATTAATGTTTATAGAAAATATTTTGTCAATTTTTTAACTCTTTGATTTTTCTTCCTTGAGAACTAGATAAAACGTGCACCTAAGAAAATTTCTACTCCTCTTCTGTTCATTTATAAGCTAAAGCTATGTACGCTAATTTTTCCTATGGTGGCAATGGATACAAAATTTGGAGTAATGCCAAACTGCATTTCAGTCCTGGCTGTGTCACTTACTAATTGTGCAATTGTTAGCAAGTTTTTAACTTCTCTAGTCCTCAATTTCTTCATTTGAAAGGTAGAAGCAATAATAATATATACTTTAGCTATTATCATGATTAAATAATATGACAGGCACCTGGAAGTAATTATGTCCCCAGTACATCTTCTGTTTATTATTAGTGCCATTTATCTCATCTAACATCTGTAATGTTGCCTTCAATATGCTCATCCCCAAATTAAAAGTCTGGATACTTATTTTTTATTGTTGTAATTTGGGAAGAATTATTTGGAGGTCAAATTTGATATAGGTAAGTATTGAGGGTTAATTTTCACAAAGAATATTACTAAACTTTGGTGACTTAACATGAGGTAGTATGACTACATACTTCTGAAATTATATATAAGTAAAAAAGAAAATATAGCCTCTAGTCTAGTAGAATGTCTCATTTTGTGCATGTATATTTTTAACATTTAGAAATATTATGCATTCCTATTTTGATTTCCAAATATCACATTAAATACTCAGATAAAGTAATAAATTATGAATTCCTGGATAATATGAAAACTCACATAATTTGACATAATATCAATATTAAAAAAAGTAGTGAACTATTAATATAAGAAAGTGACAGGGATAAGCCCACAGAAAAAAAACTACAAGAGTGAAATGGCAATCCATTTATTGAAAAGTTAAAAGAAATAATTCATTATTTACAAATGAGAACATTGATAATGTACAAGTATAAGCCTTCAAACAAATTTTACATTTAATTTATCACAATGTTTATCTTCAAATATTTTCTTTTTCTAGCTAAATTCTTTCACTCTCTTTTCCTAATGAGACTAGAATGGCAGCGTCAGAATAGAGATAGATTTCAGTCATGATACTTTAATATACAGTTTATTTTTTGCCACATTTTCCAAATATCTAACCATATTTTATTCCAAGTAATACTTTTTACTTTTATACAAATAGGGTAAATCTCGATCCTTTTTTTAATGACACATTTGTCTTAATGCCCAATACAATAAACCATGCAAGGAATGCATTTTGTGAACTTCATTCAATAAGTGTTAATTGGATATACAATGTTCCAGATTCCATGCCAGATGACGGAAATTTATCTTTGAAAAATAAATATGTAGCTTCTGGCCTTATGTATTTGCATACCTCCAGGGGTGAAATGTACAGAAATATTATTTTCAGATTCTTTAGATTCTTTTAAGCTAACCCCCAAAATAGATCCCACTAAACTAACTTAACCAATCCATCTTAGCCAGATTTCCAAAAAAGAAAAGGAAACACACACACACACACACACATCTGGTAGGAGGAGCATGGTGGAAACAAGTTGCAATATAAAGGGACAATTTAATAAAAAGTATTTAAAACATCTTGGTTTTTAAATTTTACCAAGACATATGACCACATTGCTAGGGCCCCTGTGGCTAATTTAAGTGAGGGATAAATCTGTCTCTGCTTATAATTTCTCATTTTTATGAAGTATAACACTTTCTCATAAGCCCTACTTCTCTCTTCTCTCTGAAATTGGAAGATAATAATTAAAAAATAAACATTCTCTATGTTGGGGCACATAAGTGTAAAGATTCAAACTTGGCAAGTACTTTCTGTAGACCTAACTAATTTTTCTACATCTACTTAGCAGAGAGTTAAAAAGAAATATGTTCCATTATCCCACTTCAGTATCAGGAACCTCTTCAATGTTAGAATGTCCAGATATAAAAATATCCTTTATAGCCACTTTGCAAACACTAAGATAAGAACCACTTCATACGTTTATGGGTTTCTGGTACAGATCAGTCAAGTCCTCTTTTCTTTTTTTTTTTTTTCCATTGTTGTGTCTGTCATATTCTTCCTGCTTCTTAAGGGTTCTTTATACATTCTGTATATGAATTCATAACTTTTCCTATTTTATAGGTTAACTTTTCACCCCATGGTTATGAATAGGAATTCTTCATTTTTATTTTGACTAATATATAAATGTTTTCTTTAATGATTAGTTATTGGTGTCTCCTACTTAATAATTATTTGTCTACTTTTGGTAATGGCCCTGAGTCTTTTTACTCTATTTCCTTCTGAAAGTTTAGATCTGGATTTATTTAAATATGGCTTGCATATGAAGTATTTTTTTTAATATTGTGAGAAATATTATTCTGGATACTTTTTTCTAAATGGATGTTCAATGGATCTAGCATAATATAGTGAACTTATTATCCTTTCCTGACTTCAATGCAGTATCCTTTTTGTCATAAATCAGTCGAACATGTATGTGTGGATCTGCTGAGAATATTTTCCAACTCAGAATCCTAGAACCACCTAACTAATCAAGGAAGAGCTAGTGTAGAAATAAAATGTCACATATTAAGAATTGTTTTTCCTATTCACCCTTTCTCATGAAGCCACTGTAGAATGTACTTTACAAATATAATCGCTAAGGATCATGAAATAAGAAGACATGCAATCCACGGAATAATGAATTCAACAATAGAAAAGAGTGAATTCCTTGGATGTCAACACAACACCTAACTAGAGACAGAAGAATTTGGATGTTCTGTTGGAAATTTGAGGGTTGAATGTTTCACAGGTACAATGAATTTCAACAAAGGTAAAGGGTGACTATTAATTCAAGAGGGAAAACAATAATATAAGCAAGAATAGAAATGCAATTATAATATCAATCACTACATGGCTTATGCATTATTCTTACCTACAGAGTAATAATAATATAAACACCAAACACAGCTTTAACCGATAATGAGAAAGTGTTGGTCTGTATGTGTGCATGCACGTGTGTGTAGAGAGGGGGTATTTTGTGTGTGCGTGCGTGTGTGTGTGTTTGCATGTATGTATAGTATTGGACTATAGCAAAACTGTGTTCTCTGTTATCTTTAAAACTCTAATTAGATATCTTTGGCCTTACAATTTTATTACTTATTCATCATCATCTCTCCCTTTTGCTATCTTTTTTATTCTGGGGTATCATTTTAGAAATATTTTTGACCCCAATAGTAGAATAATTTTCCATTCACTGGTTTCTAATCTTTGTTTTAATTTTGCCATGAATTTTACATTTTAAGCAGCATGTTTATAATTCAATAAATTCTATTTCTTTATTTTTAATTCCTGAATTTTTCCAGGCAACAATTTTAATTTTTTTAAATAGATTTCATTTTCAAGTGAAGTTTTAAGTTCAGTGCAAAATTAAGATGAAAGTACAGAGAATCCTCATATACTCTCTGCCCGACACATGCATAACCTCCCCCACTATCAATATTCCTCTCAAAGTGTGTTGAATTTGTTACAATTAACCCAAAAGCCATAATTTATGTTCAATTTCAATCTTGGTATTGTATATGTTATAGGTTTGAACAAATGTATAATGGCATGCATTCGCCATTACAGTATCATACAAATTAGTTTTGGTGCTTCATAAATCGTTTATGTTTTGACTCTTCATTTATCCATCCCCAAAACCTCTGATAACCACTGATCTTTTTACTGCCTTCATAGGTGTGCCTTTTCCAGAATCATGCAGTTTGTTCCCTTTTTAGATTGATTTTTTCCACTTGATTATGCATTTACATTACGTCTATGTCTTTTCAGGACTTGATAACTTATTTCTTTACCATTTAATATATTTCATTATCTGGATGACCATTCACCTAACCTACTGCAGAACATCTTGGTTGCTCTTACAATGTCTTTGATTTCTAGTATTTCTTTATATTTATTTCTTAGAACTATTATCTCTCTGCCTACATTGCCCATCTGTTCCTCCAAGCTGTACACTTGATCTGTTAGAGCCCTTAGTATGTTAATCACACTTGTTTAAAATTCCCAGTCCAATAAATCCAACATCCCTATCACATCTGAGTCTGATTAGGATATTTGTTCTGTCTCTTCAAATTGTGTTTTTCACCTTTTAATATGCCTTGTAATATTTTTTCCTGATTGTCAGACATAATGTGCTGAGTAAAAAAGAAAACTGATATAAATGGGCCATTAGCGATATGGTATGAAGTTGTAGGGATCACTCTTATGATTAGGTCTGAGTCTTTTAGTGAGCCTCAAGAGGCCTGTGCCTCTGGATTGTGAATTTCACAGTGTTTCTCAGTTTTCTCCCTCCCATAGGCGAGGCACGATGGCTAGAGGAGGCAGATGTTGGACACTTCCCAGATCAATAGGCTCTAATAAAACCCCAGAAGGTTTGGCTCTGGTTACTTTCTCCTGAGTGCTTGTTAAAAAGAACAGAACATTCTTGCTTATTTACAAATGGTGTATTTTCCCCTCTTCTGGCTGGAAGTAGATAATATTTTTTCCAATATTAAATTTGAGAACCAGGATGAACTCCTGGTGTGAAAACTCACAAACGTTTGGGAGCAACTATGACTGGTCCCCTGAAGTTTTTAACTCTCAGAGTTGTCCACATTGAGACTACAACAATTCATCAGATATAATTCTGGTTTTCCCACCCTGACATTGCTTTTCTAGGTGTTTTTCTGCTATTAGCAACTGTGATTCACTATATTAAGCTGTCTGTCCATCTAACACATGGGCAATGTTTCGCTTTGTGACCACACTTTTATGGATTTAAGAAGAGTTGTTAATGTTACATTTTAAGCAATATATTTTTAATTTCAATAAATTCAATTTCTTTACTTTTAATTACTGAATTTTTACAGGCAACAATTTTTAATTCTTTTTTAAAAAATAGACTTCATTTTTAAACAAAGTTTTAAGTTTAGAGCAAAATTAATAATGTTAATTATTTTAGCACTTTGTTGTTAGGATGGAGTGGTGACTTCTAAACTTCTTATATATTGGACTAGAAACCAGAAGGTAATTTATTAAAAAGAATTTTCTTAGTCTTACATTGAGAATAACTTACTCAATACAGGAACACTTTTATGTTCTTTGCTTGTTTATTTTTTAGTTGACAAGTAAAAATCATATATATTTATGGTGTACAACATAATGCTTTGATATATGTGTACAGTATGGAATGGTTAAATCAAGATATTTCTGTTTTATCAGTTGTTTATATTAGTCACTAACAACCCCAGACTATGTTAAAATAATTATCAATTGGAATTTGAATTCAGGTAATATGAATTTAACTCCTATAACTCACAATGGTACTAGATTATGATTACATATTTTCAAAAATATTTTTTCTTCCTTCAGTCATATCCTATGTGGGTATAGATAAATTTAGTTTTGGTCCCCTTCTATGCAATTTGATATAATTTTTATCAATTTTTATTTAGAGTAGACCACTATAATATAAGCTTCATGGATAGAAATACTAGGCTCCCCCTTGTGAGTGCTATAATCTCAGCCTCCATGAATAGTTAGTGTTCACTAAATATTTGTTTAACTTGTTGAATATACATAGATAGATCCCAATGATTCTTTGTGTGCATTTTCTATAATTTTATCTAAAATACCTGAAATATGTATAGTGGTCATTGTGGTCAGGGTCTACAAGGTGAGGCAGAGAAATTCAAAGAATAAGCAGCTAGTTTTGCATTTTTTCAAAATTAGATTCTTGACATATTAATTATTTTAATTATTACAAAGAGAGATAATTCAGGTTTTCTTTTTTTTATTATTTTTTTCCCTTTTATTTCATCATATAATGGGGGTACAAATATTGTTA
>VBSM01000605.1:24151334-24171214 GCA_008086735.1 Cheirogaleus medius | reverse complement strand
TTGTTTCCATGACCGTGCAATAGTGAATTGTTCTGCCATAAACATACGGGTGCATGTATGTTTATAATAGAATGACTTATGCTTTATAATAGAATGACTTATGCTCTTTGGGGTAGATGCCCAACAATGCTATTGCTGGGTCGAATGGTATTTCTATTTCTAGCTGCTTGAGGTACCTCCAAATTCTTTTCCACAAAGGTTGCACTAATTTGCAGTCCCAGCAACAGTGTAAGAGAGTTCCTGTCTCTCCACATCCTCGCCAGCATTTGTTGTTTTGGGATTTCTTGATATAGGCCATTCTCACTGGGGTTAGGTAGTATCTCATTGTGGTTTTGATTTGCATTTCTCTGAAGATTAGAGATGATGAGCATTTTTTATATGTTTGCTTGCTGTTATTCTGTCTTCTTTGGACCCTCCCCAGGGGGCTGCAGCGGCCCAAGTTCCGCTGGTGTCACACGGAAAAGGGAAAGATTCAGGTTTTCTAATCCACCATGACATTAAACTCTAAACCATTCTTTATGTACTATTGTTCATATTTACTGCTACAAGAATCCATCTTTAATTTTGTAACTTTGATATCTAAAAGTGTTTGAAACATGGTTTTGTTCATGTAATTACATCTTAGAATTCCTTTCCTCTCTTCTCAGCTTTTTCTCAAACTATTACCATGAATAATGCCAGGCATAATATGTGACTCCTTGGTGGTCTCATAGGAACTGGTTCATAATGGTTATACTATTTCCCAGTTGTGCTTTGGTCTCCCTGAATGAATTAGAACTTTATGAGGGAGGGGGCAGCTTCACTTCATCTCCCCAATGTCATAGCCATCATACTGCCTGGTACATAGTAAACTCTAAACACTTTATTCATTTTTATTTTTTTATTTTAATATTTTTAAAAGTGGGACATATGTTACAATTGACACTGTTTCACAGTTTAATTGAGAGCATCTTTTTTCTTTCATAGTGGTGCTTAAAATAATGGTGCCTCTTAACAACTGGTGGCATATTAGATTCCATGAAATATAATTGGTACAAGTTGTCAATTGAGTTCACTGTGTTTTATGGTCACAATCTTATCTTTAATCTTTAAGTGCATGGCAAATAAATACATGCTTTTGACCATAGGTGGAGAACATGTAAGAGGAACTACACGTTTCCTTAGGACTGCTTAAAAAATCTGCAATCATCTTCATATTGCAAGAAAAGTCAATAATGTCTAGGAAATTTTGTTACCAAAAAAAGGAAAAAAGGAATATAAAGAGTTCATGAGGAATTATAAGCTATTTATGGCTTTCAGCTTAATGTGACCAAAAGTCTTTAGTAATAACAATTTGAAAATTATTATTAGTAAATTAGAGAGAATGAAAGTTTATTGCCACATCGTAGCCTTTTATTTTCTTGCCTTCAAAAATGCTTCCTTGAGTTAGAGTAAAGCTGGAAATGAAACTAACAAGCAGGTGTCAGTCTGTGACCCAGGCATGCACATACGGGTAGGCTGCCCAGTGAACCATGTGTGACACAGAGCAAGAAAAAAAGACTGAGGACTACTGATCTGGCCCAGTTAATTGTATGAAAGAAGAAAAGCTCATTCCATTTATAATGAATGAAAATAGTTTCAAAAATATACATATATAAATAGGCTATCTATATATTTGCATACATTTTTATTCTGCCACTGCAAGTGTTTTTGATATTTTATTTTATATATTCTGATATATCACATATATTTTCATATGTATGAAACTATTTATCATATATACAAATAGAACTATGAGCTCTATAAAATAAAACTATGAGATGTGAATACATTCAAGAGCATATTTAAGTACTAGACCTGAAAATAGAACTATGAGTATATTTAAGTATGTTTTAGGATAATACAAAAATCCTAATCACATCATCTCTTTTTCATTATGTCTGCAGTCCCCAAACCCTGGGCTGTGGTCAGCTGCCTGTCAGGAGTCAGAGTTCACAACAGGAGCTGAGTGGCAGGCGAGCAAGTGAAGCTTCCTCTGTATTTACAGCTGCTCCCCATTGCTCACATCACCACTTGAGCTCGGCCTCCTGTCAGAAAGCAACAGCGTTAGATTCTCAAAAGAGTGGGAAGCCTACTATACACCACACATGGGAGGGATCTAACTTGCACTACTTATGAGAATCAAATGCCTGATGATCTGAGGTAAGCTGAGGCAGTGATGCTAGTGCTGGGGAGCGACTGCAAATACAGATTTAGAAATTATCGTTAGCGGAGAGGTTTGGCTGCACGATAAATGCAATGTGCTTGAATCATCCCAAAACCAATCCTCAACCCTGGTCCGTGGAAAAATTGTCTTCCATGAAACCAGTCCCTCCTGTTAAAAAAGCTGGGACTGCTGCATTATGTCATGCTAAATTAGAGGTAGAGAATACTAAAAAGTGTTTCCATTAAAATATGCTCTGTATACAAAGTGTCATAGAAAGGGAAGCAACAGAATGATTGTGTGAATGTCTTTCTGAGTTCATATATTGGATCTCAAACTATTAAGTTATATGATGTTAACCAAGTTAATTATCTTCTGGGGATTAAGTTTACTCATTTGTAGGTGTGACATTATATTAAACCATATAAATTAATTTTTAGTCAAAAATAATCAAATATCAGCAACTTGAGATTGTTGAATCCAATAATTGTACCACCCTTACAGGCTTATTTCAGAGTATTAAATGAAGTAATAAGAGTAAGAAGCTTATGTTAGAGTGTAGCGCTGAATCAGTGCCAGTGTTGTTATGATTTGAAATAGATTTTAAAATAGGAAGTGATTCAAAATTATATATTTTATACTTAATGTTTAAAAATTGATGATTTACATGAAATGACAAAAATAAATGACTATAATTTAGAAATATAGTTTCAAAATTAAAATTTATAGCACTGATTTATACCTCCAGTCATAAGGGAGTAACAAGTACCAGACTCGTCCTTTCAACATGAAAAACTAAATAACTGGGGGAAAAGACATTACATAAATGGTGTTAGATGTTGGGCAGCAGGCAGCTCAAGATGATGATTTGTGTGATTATGACAATAAATGAGATGAGCTTCATGATGATCATGACTCACTGCCTACAGGCATTTTCTAAGCCACGGCATGTGTATGAAGACAGGCAAAGAGTGTCAGTCTTGTTAAACTGAAGAGATGGAGGTCAGAGACTGGAGTTACCGAGATGGCTATACAGTGCAGGATGAAGTAGGAGGCAGAGGCAGCTCAACAAGGAAAATGGTCCATAAGTCAATTAAAACCTTTCCTTGAGTTATGGATTGGATCCCATGCATTTCTAATCTTTGCATTAAGCCAGGAAAAATAACAAGTATTCAAAAAATAAAAACTATCCAAGCACTGTGAGATGAGCATCCCTGGAACTCATAGAAGGCTAGAGAATAAGTGTCTTTAAAATAATCAGAATAGAGTGGCCACACTGCAGCTTTCTTCAGGGGCCTCAGAATTCAGTGGAGACCCCAGAAAGATCTCATCCTAGCTTCAGATCTGCACTAACTCAGAAGTAACACTGCTTTGAACACAACCTAACAAGACTTAAAATAATCCTCAAGAAGATCAAACTAATATTGAAGCAAATTTTCTGCCATGCTAAAACTCAGTCACCCAACAGCATGGTAACCATAATGTTTACTTCACTTTCCAAAATTATTAGATGTGCAAAGAAATAGGTACATGTGACCCATAGAAAAAATTTACTAAATAAGAAAAGACCCACAAAGCACTGAGATAATTGAATTAGCAAGCAAAACATTAAAGCAGTTGTTATTTTTTTTAAAATTCAAACATTTTAAATAAAAATATAAAATCTGAAATAAAAACATTATGGATGGGATTAATAGACTATTAGAATATGGATAAGAAAGAGTGAAGCTGATGGTGTGGAAATAGAAAATATGCAAAATAAAGCACTGTGTGAAAAAACACAGAAATGAATGAATAGAACCTTATTGACTAATGGAAAATTATCAAGTTTCAAATATGTATGTAATTTTAATTTTTGCAACAGAATAAGGGTGGACAGAAAAGAAATTCAAAATTCATTAAAAATTTTCTAATTGTTTGACAATGATAAACATACATACCAAGAAAGTCAATAAACCCCAAGTAGAATAAATATAAAACATATTCATTCAATGAAAAATCATACTTAAAATGTGTGAAGCCAATTATAAAGATTGCACCTTAAAAGCAGATGAACGAAAATATAGTTTAACAACAACTTAACAATGAGAATAAAAAATTCTCATGGGAAACAGTATAAGCAAGGCAACAGAGAAATGGCAATCTTAAGGTGCCAATAGAAAACAAAACAAAACAATATTAGTCAATCTAGATTTATATTATAAGTAAAAATATTCGTCAAATTTTAAGCAAACTATATATATTTTATACAATTAAAATCAGAAATAATACACTATTAGAAGATCTGTACAACACAATTGTTAAAAAATGTTCTTTAGCTGTCGGCAATGATGTGGAGAAACTAGAACTCTAGTATGTTGTTGGTGAGAACGTAAAATGATGCAGTCACTATGAAAAATGGTTTGGTGTTAAAGAATTAGCATATGATCAGCAATCCCATTTCTAGGTACTTGTGCAGAAAAATTGAAATTAAGATCTAAAAGAGATTATCTGCACTTCCATGCTCATTGCACCATTATTTCAGTAGTAAGATGTGGATACAACCTAAAGTTCCATCAACAAATAAAGGGATAAAGAAATTGTGGCATATACATACAATGGAATATTATTCAGCCATAATAGAATGAAATTCTGTCAAAGTTCATAATAGAATGAATTCTTGAGAACATTATGCTAAGTGAAATAAGCTAGACTCAGTAGGACAAATACTGAATGAATCCGCTTTTATGATGTATCTTAAATAGTGAAACTCAGAGAAGCAGAAAGTAGAATGTTTGGTTCCTAGAAGCTAGAGAAAGATGAAAATGCAGAGTTGCTTTTCAATGGGTATAACGTTTTTGTAATGCAAGATGACTAATTTCCAGAGATCTCTGTACAATATTGTTTTTATAACTAATAATATTATATTGTGCATTTAAAAATTTATTAAGAGAGTAGATTTCATATTATCTGCTCTTGCTATAATTTTAAAAAAGATTTTTAAAAGTTGTTTAGATGAAAGAAAAAGTATTCTAGACAAATTTGAACCTATGCAAATATATTGAAAATATTAGAAAATATGTGAAAAATATATAATGTGTACAGGTTATTAATTTCTTAGAAGATAATTAAATGTGTAAGTCAAACATCATGATAATGTACTGCAGAGTTTAAAACATGTAAAGTTAAAGTGTATGATGACAGAAAGATAAGGTTTTCATATTCTTAGAACAAACATGACATGGTATCACTATTTTAAGATAGACTTTGATAAATTAAAGATGCTAATTGTAAATACTAGAGCAATCACTAAACATTTAAAACCTAATTGAATATTTAAGAAGTACAGGAAATATAAAATATTAAAAATAAACATGTATCAAAAATTCCACAGGGAAAGAGAAAAAGAGAAAAGTCACCAAGAAGTGATGGACAGATAGAAAAAAACAGCAAAATTAGTTTTAAAATACTCATATCAATAATTATATTAAATGCAATTCAACAATACAGAACAATTAAAAGAAATTTCAGTTTTTTTAAAAAGTAAGACTCAACAATATATTGCTTATAATAACAATAAGTGAAATACAAAAAGATATAGGCATATGTTCTTATGTAACAAGGAAGAAAGTATTTCAAGGTACAACAAAGAGTGCTTTATCATTAGGTATTAAAGAAATACAAATTGAAAAAATAAAATGAGATACCATACACACTGACCATAATGCTTAAAATTTGTAAAAAATAAAAAAGTATGACAAGAAATGGTGGTAAGGATATAGAGGATGTAGAAATAGTCATTCCTGGTAGGAGGTTAAATTTGTATAACTGCTGTAAATATTACTCTGGCATTTTTTTTTCTAAAGAAGTCACACAACCCTGTGAATGACAAATTCCATGTGTGTTTTCCAAGATAAATCCAATCCTACCCACACACAGGCACATATACGTATAAGTGTTAAAAGCTGCTTTGCCTTGTTTAACGACATGGGTTACATGGATGTATGGATTTGTAAAGCCATACATAGATTTCCATATTTAATATCTGTGTGTGGCATTGCATACAAATGATACTTAAATAAAAATAAATAATTTTAAAAATGAATAATTGATTTTGGGGGAAAATAGAAGTTAGATATTATCATTCTTCTTTTTGCCTTTTTCCCTTTACTCCTCCACCTCCCTTAACCCCAATATATCCTCAAAAAAAGGCTAGCTAGGAAGCATATTGAAATTTACAGAAACTTTAAATAATTACCTAGTTCATTTCTCAAAAGTCAGTGAATAATATTTTTATCATATATATATAGAAGAATTTCTGGAAGTGACAAAGCTATAATCTTATTGCCCATTACGCTCCCACTGTTAGGCTCTCCTTGAATAAGCATTAGCTCCAAAGAATCTTTATTGTGTGAATAAAATTTGACATTGAGTTTTAGGACATTATTGTAATTTCCTGTACAAATACAAGGGCTTATAGTATTGTTAATACAAGTTTGCATTTACTGTGCTGGCCAGGGTACTGGCAATTTCCCTTAATTATAAAAAGTCCTTATGTTTAGAGCATAATGTGCATATGGACAAGGCAAAATGTTAGCAATTAAATCTTAAGTAGAAAGCCATGTGGATACAATGCAGCCTGAGTTATTCCATGCTATTTCAAATTCCACAAAGGGACACTATCATCAAGAGATTCAAAATAACTGGCTTCAAACATATAGTTAAAATTAATACAAAGAGTACTGCCTTTGGCACCCGATGTGAACCGCAAGAACCATTTTAGAAAAACGCTTAGCCTAATCTCACACCAACTGTAAATCATGAACTTTTCTTTTTGTTAAGTCTATTGAACTGTGGCTTGATTTTCTAGTGAGCAATTCTAGCATTTGTATAATTAAATTGTAAAGAATGGCCTGCTGGACTAAAGATTAAAACATTTGTTGAGTTTTTCAAGTATCTGTTTTTCATACCAATCTCTCATTGGTGTGGTCTGATATTTTTGATAAAACTTAGAATTGATCAACTCTTCCCCTCTTAAGACTATAGCTGGTCCTTCTTCACTTATTGGATTTTCCTTTTTTAGATGTAACTTTCTAAGAGTAGAATTCATTCTGTGCACACTTTACAAATATTATTTCTCAAATTATTAACAAAATATTTTACATATAAAGCTAATGTAATATTTATGTGAAAGCATACCTGTATAGGCAGAATATACTAGGTGGGGATATTTTGTGTAACAAAGATTTAAGAAGCAGAGGTGAAGATTGAGAGAATAGTATTATTTCCACATAAGAACATATAAACAGTTTTCCAGTGAACTTGCATTTTAGGGAACACTATTCAGCCCAGTATAGTCATAAATAATAAAAAGTATTTTTAATGTCATTCCTCTTTAGATATTCAATCTAACTCAACTCAATAAATTAAATATGTCAATCATATATTTAATTGTTCATTCACAAATACTTGTAGAATATTTATACAGTGATAGTCACTGGAGTGGCTATTGGTGAATTAAATAAAAGAAAGAAAAAACAAAAATTGAGATTAACAAATAAGAAAAGATACATAAATATATTAATATTTAAATACTAAATATATTTTCTTTTACTTTGAAACATGGATTTTATGCCAAATTCCTAAATACAGGACATCCTATGACAATACTAACATCATTTTTACAAATGAGATGTCCCATGCAGGATCCAATTTCATTCCATATGGATACTTTGACTTCCAAATATCGGTTTCCTGTGTTCATCCAGTTAAAAAATGTACAACCAGAGCAATAGCAATTTAATCCTAGGGATGCTTACAGTTTGATGACACTATGATGATATTTTTACTCAAATGATTCCCTAAAGAACAACACTCTATGTGGTCAACAAAGGCAAAAATACAATAAGAAATAAGCAATACCAAACTCAATTACCTGCTAAGTTTTGAACCTCAAAGTCTAATATGGAAATTTCTAGAGCTACTTAGGCTAATTTTCAGCCTGTTTCTGTCTCCTCATACAATGATTCTTTGTGGGAATCACTGTATTTGAATTATCTACAATGACTATTAAACACAGACATTGTTTGGCCTAATACTACTAGCTTATTGATTCAGAATCTTTGCTGATAAGTATTTGCATTTAAATTAGTTCCCTAGCAGATTCTTACATAAAAGTATAAGAACCATTGCCACAGCCCATAAACAGAATTACTAAGAAGGAAAAAAAATCCATCCAACAAGAACTGTTATGGCATGAATAAACAAAAATGAGGGAGAAGAATTAAAAGAAAGAGAGAGGTTAAAATGGTATTTGAACACTGAAAATGACAGGAAGACAAATAATGATGGGATGAGTGATGACAAGAAGTCAAAGATTGCTGATATGTTGATCTTAGCTATGGGCAAAACACATAGGCATTTTATTTTGGCACCGAGATTTTACTTGAACTTCATCAATTCATTTTCTTGAAACTTCACCAATTCCCCTCCTTAGAAGTGAAATGACCTCCCGTGTATTTGGAGAATATAGAACAAATTATGAGCTTGCTTTACTGGCTATAACATTTCAGAGAAATACTATTTACAGAAAGAGAAAAGTGCTATATTTGGCCAATGTTACCTGGGCATTACATTTAAGTATTATACATTGAGCACCAAAAATATGTCTCTTTTTTCAGAATGTGGAGAAGGAAAATGAGTGAAATTCTAGCCAAGTTTAAAAGTTGCAAAAGTGAAAGTCAATTGAGGAATTTTCAAAGCAATGGACATACTCAATTGTTTTTCCACTGTTTGTAGAAACATATTCGAGTCATTTGTCAAGACCTCCTTGATCTGGCTCTTGTCTAACTCTCTTAACTGTGTCACTTAGCTGTTCTCATAGGCACTTTATCATCTTAGCATACTAAAATTTAGCCCTGCCTATATATAAGCATAGGCTATTTACATCACCTATGTCTTTTCCCATTTGTCCACTTAATGAGCTACACATTTTTATTGGCTCCACTGCAAAGTCAACTTTTAAAAAAATCTTTCCCTAACATTGCAAGTGGAAACTATACATATCCTTTTACATACCCATATTTTACCTTTTTGACATCTCTATTTAAACTTATTATATTTATTTCATAATAGGAATTATTAATAGACCCCTCTTTGCTGTAGACTAATAATTATTTTTGAAAGGTAGATTTACTTTATGTCTTCATTTTGACCCTTGGAACTGTATCATAGTAGCTGCTGACATGGTTAAACTTTATGTGAAGCCTATGATCCTGCAAAAAAGTAATACCCAAATCCCTTTGCACTCTGGAAAGAGCTTACTGCAAACACCCATGGTTCTTCATATAATTTAGGCGAGACTCACTGATAACTCCACCCATGGTTTATCTCTGGCAAAGCCAGGCAGAGTCTCCAAATTCTCATTCTTTGTCTTAGAAATGATTAGATGAGCTACTTGTCCATCTGATCCATCAGAGCAAAGTATTTGTTTACCAAACTTTGGTTAAGTTTCTCTTTTTTCTTCAGGCTTCTAAATTTTGTCCCATCTCAACCTAATCCAGCAGACAAGCCCACCTTAGGAGACCCTCCTGGAGTGGAAGGCCTCAGGACAAAACACTCACTTAACCACATTTTACCTTACTTCCCACTTTACCACTTATGGTTCCCTCTAGTAGTTTATTACTCCCTAAGAAAGAAAACCCCTTTAACCTGACTGTTGAGACACTTACAGAACAATCTTGGTGAGACCATTCTCCCTAGTGCAATAGTCTTCTTGAATAAAGTTTCTCTTTGCTTAGGTATAGATTTTATTTTTTATTTTATAATGCTTAATAAATATTTTGAAATATTGATGGATTAAAATAAACTCATTATTTACCATTGGTCCTTAATATTTTCTATACCTCTGTTTGCACAAACACACTACCACCAGTATTCAAACAATAAATGTCTAGCTATCTTTAAGCTCTCTTCCCCTTATGTTGAACCTGTCCCTTTATTTTACTATTACTGCAAGTATCACCAGTATCACAATGATCACCAGTCTTATCCATGTTGCCACAAATGACAGGATTTCATTCTTTCTTATGGCTGAATAGTATTTCAACATGTTTATATAGCATATTTTCTTTAGCCAATCATCTGCTGATAGACACTTAGGTTGATTGCATATCTTTGCTTTTTGTGAATAGTGCTATAATAAACATGGGCATGCAGGTATCATTTGGATATACTGATTTCCATTCCTTTGGATAAATATCCAATAGTAAGATTGTTGGATCATGTGGTAGTTCTATTTATAGTTTTTTGAGATTCCTCCATACTGTTTTCCATAATGGCAATATTAATTTATATTACTAACAACATCATATAAGAGTTCCCTTTTCTCTGTATCTTTGCCAACATATTTTTTTCTTTTTGATAATAGCCATTGTAGCTTAGGTAAGATGATGTATCATTGTGGTTTTCATTTGCACTTCCCTGATTATTAATGATGTTGAGCATTTTTCATATACCTGTTGACCATTTGTATATCGTTTTTTGAGAAATGTGTATTCAGATCCTTTACTTACTTTTAGGTGGGATTGTTTGTTTTTTGCTCTTACTTTAGTTCTTTGCATATTCTGGATATTGGGCTTGTGTTAGATAAATAGTTTGAAAATATTTTCTCCTATTCAACAGGTTGTCTCTTAACTCTGTTTTGTTGTTTTTGTTTTTCTGTGCAGAAGCTTTTTAGTTTAATATAGTCCCATCTGTCTATTTTTGTTTTTGCTGTCTGTGCTTTTGAGTTCTTAGCTATAAAATCGTTGCCTAGACTTATGTCCTGAAACATTTCCCTTGTTTTCTTCTACTTGGATCTTACATTAAGGCTTTAATCCATTTTGAGTTGATTTTTGTATATAGTCAGAGCTAAAGGTCTAGTATTATTTCTCTGCATATGGATTTCCAGTTTTCCCAGCACCATTTACTGAAGAGGATATCCTTTCCTCAATATATATTCTTTGTGCCTTCACGTGCTATGCAATTTGTCTTTTAGATGCAAGATATTTATTTCCCTAATAAGTTTATGTCCAGAAAACAGCTATTCTTTTTACAAAACCAGTTCATTCCTCAGAAGCACAGTATTCAATTTCCAATCAAGATTAATTACCCTATTCTCTTTTTAAATTTACCCTGATGTGGTACTTAAAACAATTATTGAAGTGTGTTATTTAGGTAACTTTGCAGAATAACAGCTTATCAGAGTCAGTATTTAATACAACTCTAGAAGCGTAGTTATTGCTCAATAAATGCTTATCAAATTAATTATATAGAGATACTATTTCACTTAATATATATCCTGATTATAAAATAAATATGTACTGTACACTATATAGATGTTAAGAAACAGAAAACATGACAAATATTAAAAGAAAAAATAAGTTCTTCCACCAGCTGTTTTCTTTATTTTTCTAATTTTGTAATCATTTTATTTGTAACATTCTGTCTCAATCTCCATAAATAAGATATAATTTCATAAGATCAATATGGCATGAAATACTGCACATTTCTTTCTTATTATATAATTTTAAAAATGCATTTTTGATTATTAAATACCAGTGAACACTCCAATACAACAAAATATATCGATTAATGGACACTTGCATATATCCTTCTGTCAGACATATGCATTGTTTTTGAATTTTCACTAATATCCATATAACACTATGATATGTATATTAATTGCTAGCCAATTACAAATATGGAAGTGAAAGCCTGATTTTATAAATTTAGAACATATGAAGAAGTATGTCAACATTTTTATGCATAGGAAGAAGTGTCATAAATTTAAATGTATATGTATAAATACATACTTGATCATCATATGACTGTGTGTTTGTGTGCTTGCATGCAAGTGTGTGTTTTTCTACATGCAATTTGTTCTCTGTGATATCTACTCCGTGTGAGTGACTAGTTAATTTATATTCACACCCAGCTCTACCTTCTTTCATACATAAAGCAATAAGAAAATTACTGGCGTGACAATATTCTGAAAGCAAGAGGAAGAACATCACATGATATTTTAGACTAAACTCTGAATTTTAAGACTCCAAGTGTATATAATCTTACTCTAAACTTTTTTTTTTTTTTCATTTGCAAAGATCAAGAAGTTTGGCAATCATTGTTATGTTATTGCTCATGTGTTTATTTTACCTCATGCTATCTGGGTTTTCCTTTCACATTGGTATCTCTGCTCATAATTCAATCCCTAGGGCCTGAAATTTATAAGACCTCAACATATATTCAGTGAATAATCCAATAAAAACTGCAAATTAACATGAGAAAAAGTAAAAATCATGCTCTGATAATTGAGAGTCAAATTCATCATTGAATATTTCTGTCATAGGTAAGAAAATATTCCTAAAACTTTCTAACCACCTAATATTGAGATACTACCATATGATGCCCAGATACTTTAGGTGGGAACCCAGAAAATGACTCCATTTCTGAATGAAAGCCCATTGACACAGTTATCTTTTTTTATTTTTTTAAACAAGGACAAGGAAGTTTTCTGATTATGAACTTGTTTGTAATAGCACTATATATGACATATAGTAAAGAGATTACCCTTTTGAATTAGGGTTTGTTGTATTATTAAACTCTGCAATACTCATTTTTTTATGTATTGACCTTTAATTTTGCACTTTACTGGTAGTTTTGTCTATCAGTTTTTTTCTCTTCAATATCTTCTAATGTGTTTTTTCCTATAAATAAAATGAAAACATAATAGAAATTAAAATTAAGCAAATAGTCAGGGCTGGGTGATATTAGCCCTACTTCAAGGATAAGACTTTTCAAGGGAATGAATATTTAGAGAGTACAGGACAGTACAAATAAGAGATAAGAAAATTTTAATAAAGTTATGGAGACATAGTAATTTAGTAAATCAAAGATCACTTTCATTTTCTTTGATTTGAATGTAGCCAGAATATGTTAAATGGATAATTAAAAACTGTTTTGAGGTAAACAAGCCTAGAGACTTCTATTTCAAATTTATGAACCATCAAGCTCTCTACACATACCTTCATCTCCAGCTTTTTCAGTTGTTTTTCTTGATGAATTATGAAAAAAATTAATGAATTATTATATATGGTATTAAGATCAGAATATCTGATAAGTGAGGTACATAAAATATCATTCAAGAAACATCTACCTGGAATTAAATGTGTTATAATCATTAACTGATTTATATATGAAGTTTTACTGTGGCCTCCAAAATTGAAAATTTATTAAATGATACCAAAGTTCTATTAAGAAAAATGCAATTTCAGAACAGTATTTTAAAATTGTTTTATATCATTAGCATATTTTCTTCAAATAAGAGTTTCTATAGAAGCTTTGTATATAAAAATTATAAATGTCATACTATTCTGTTGGATGGATGAAAGGAAGAAATGGTCCCTTTAGTTGGAACATTGCTAATTCCAAACTCATTTGGAAAATATTCTTTGGAAATTAAGGTTAGGAGAACAATTTGAAAACTAATATTCTAAAATATAATTAAATAATTTATAAATACATGTGATGATTCTCTGCTTTACCCTTTAAAATGTACACAAAAATATGTATATATGTACAACTCCCAAATATGGGTATTTGTATAGTACCATGAGCACTTATAGAAATAGCAGATTTGGCCAGATTCATGATCAAAAAAACAAAACCTTGTCCTATCAAAGACTCCCCAGGAGTTCATATTTCCATATATATACATATATATTAATATGCATTAATATTTTTTTCACAGATTAAGAATCTGAAAGCAATATTGCTTTTACTTTGCCCCTAAAATGTACTCTGAATCGCTAGTGTGTTTGTTCGGCTTGAATTGAAGGCTCTTTTTGCTTAGGCTCAAGGCCAGATTTAGCAGTTTCTTCTCCCATTGCCAGTAATACCACATCTATTTGACATTAACTGCAACATTAGTTGCAAAGGGACATGTCCTAAGGACAGCACTAAAGGAAATCAGAAGAAGGAAAGGCAATTCACCTTCAATCCAGAATATGTTTTAAAGCTGGCCTAATCTCCCCATTCAACCCCACTCAAAAACAAAGATATCTTCTAAGAAATAGCCCTGCATCTTTTTAATGGTATATTGTTGTGGAACAAGAGAGTAAAAGAGATGACACTTTCACAAGAAGTCACAAATGACACATCTAAAGTTCAAGCCCTCTGGCATACTGACCCAATTAATAGCCATGAATTTCCTCTACTCTGAATTGTGCTAATTGTGTGTTTTAGGTTGATGTTGGAGTGGGATATGACATTGAGGAGCTGTATATCTAAAGACAGATAATTAATTCACAAAGCATTGCCTCATCGATTATATAAATTAATATTATATATTGCTATATCTACAAGTTGGGTTTTATACATCACATTTTATAGATAAGAAACTGAGACATAGACAGAATAGCAAGCAACTTGTTTAAATTTCATAATAACCATGGACATAGTATAAATTTTAATCTCAAACTGGAAAAATTAATAGTTTACAGTGGATATTCCAGTTTCAAGTCTTCACTTTGTTTTATGTACTTTCATTATAACAAATCATATTGAAACATTACATACATACTGAAAAAGTGTATAAATAAAAGCATGTAGCTCAATGAACTTTTAGGACATGAACAACTTCTAATGTTAAGAAATAGAACCACTTACCAACAACCACTATCATGCCTCCTTCTCATCAGACAAATGCCTCTCCCCTGCAAACGTAACTAGTATCTGGATTTATAGCATTGTAGAGTAGTCCTGCCTGCTCCTGAACATAATATAAATGGGATCATACAGTTTTGATTTATATATGGCTACATTTTTCCAAATCATATTTAAAGAATATATCCCTGATGCTGTTTGTAGCAGTACTCTATTCATTTTCATTCCTGTAGCGTATTCCATTAAAGAACACACAACAATTAACTTATCTGTCCTCTGCTGATAGAAAATTGCACTATTTACATTCTCTGTTACTATTAATAATGCACATATTTTGTGCTTGTATTTTGTTAGATACATACATACACTTATTTTGAAAATGGGAGTGAAACAGTTGTCTCATAAATTATGAGTGTGCTTAGTTTTAATAGATAATGCAAATCCAACTTCCAAAGTGATTGTAACAATTTACTCTACCAACTGTAGTCATAGTTTACACAGGCTTGATCCGGTAAGGTCAGAACAGTTGTTCTAAAATTAATGTGTGAATTATTTAAGGGTAGTGATTTTGAAACACAGTGTCTCAGTGGTCCATCCAGACAAATTTAATTCAGTATTATGGGAGAAATGTCAATCTGCACTAATAATACATAATTTCAAAAGACTATGATTAATATTTGAGGAACATTTGTGCAAAAAAATGAATTAAAACATATTCTGTGTTGAAGATGAATTGCCTATTGTTTTCTGATTTCCTTTAGTGCTTCTGATTTAGAAGGCTAGAACATGAAATACAGTTCTCTAAATAAATAAGTAATCTCTCAATTTTTCCTACCACTGTAAAATTTAAACTATTAAGCTATTTCTATGGATTGCTAGTTCTTATTGATCTAGAAAGGAGTTGGTACAATGGGAAAACAAATACATTTATGGATACAACCACAAATATAAGGATTTAGACCCTCACAAATTATTCTTCAGAAAAGACCATGAGACTTGGTGTGTGTTACTGGCTATATCAAAGAATAAATATCTCAATAGCTCATCTCTTGATTTTATCTGGAGTCTTTATTTTCATCTGCTTTTACTGGTTTTAAATTGTTCCTTTTGCAATTTGTTGAGTCAAGGGCTGTAGCAGAGATATTTAGTGGCTATGTGTGCTTCATTCCATATTCCAGACTCTGTCTTCAGTAGGTTGGGGCATTAAGGTGACAGTGTGCCTCCTTGATCCCTCTCTCTTCCTTCTCCACCATCCTTGAAGTCCACATGTTCCAGATGGTGCAACACAAGGAGGTAGAACTACCAGTAGATTAGGACCTCACAGGCACTGAACATGTAAAACAAGTGTAGAATGCACTTCCAGTAGTGATTGTGGCGAAAGCACACATCTGATATTTGTGGTTTGGACTTAGCACTCAGTTTTTAGGTGACAAGAAATAATAGTGGAGATAATATATACATTTTGCATGGGCAAAATATTTGATTACCTTGCTCTCTACAATATCTTGACATGATAACGAAAATCCAAATAAACTTCTAACTCTAGAAGAAAATCTTGGAAAAATAAGCTTAATAATGTGTATTGATTGTTATTGGATATATTTAACAACATATTACACGACAATAATGGGCTCATGAAGGAACTGGTTAGTCTGTAAATAGAAATAAAATGGTAACAGTGAGCTTCCTGAATTTTTGTGCTTTGCAGAATTTTAAATGTTGACTATGTTTAGTAAGAGATGGAATCTGAGTGTCCCATGCAATACTGTATTATTTTATGGTACAAATGAACATCCATTATTGAAATAAATATCACCAGACTTTGGTAAAATAACTGACATTGGCTAGGTTATTACAAAGGTGCCAAAGTATCAAACATAAAAATGGAGAGGAGATAAGATCCTCACATTTTATTTTCCTATCAGCACTCACATTTTCAATTTTCAGTTGTACAGTCAGCCATAACCTTCCAAACTTCTTCAAAAATGTTGCAATTTTCAGAGATAAAAATTTTACAAGAACATTCCTTACACCTACCTTAACATTCTGTCATTAGTTTCTGGCAGGCTGCTGAGATGTCCCTCAAGATTTCCCTTCTCCAGCTGTCAATGCCCTGAAAAATCTGCAGATCTATAAAAATAATGGATTTTGCTCCCCGAATAGGTTATGTTATAGGGCATAGTTGATCTTAAGATAAAAATCTCCAAGGGCCTCACCAAATCTACATGAGGCCTTCAAAGGCGGTGTTTTCTCTGTCTAGAATTAAAAATGAAATTAAAGAAGTAAACTCCAGCTATTCTGAAAGAAAGCAAACGCCCATGTTCCAAGCTGCCGATAGAACATATTTTAGAAGCTTAGTGATCCCAGCACACAGCACAAAAAGGATAATTTCAATTCTACAATGGCAAAAAAAAATGATTTTGCCAAAAATCTGAATGTACTTGGAAGAGATTCTTTCCCAGATCCCACACAAGGAACACAGCCCAAATAACACTATTTCAGCCTTTTGAGATCCTGAGTAGAGAATTCACCTATGATGTACTCAGACATCTGATCTAAAGGACTATAAGCTAACAAATGAATATTGATTTCTTTCTATTGCTAACTGCGTGGTACTCTGTTTTTCAGCAACAAAAAACAATGCAGGGCACACATTTGTACAGAAAACAATATTCTTCTCCTTGAATCTCAGATTGCAGTGTAAGCTTCTCTGGAACACTGGTAATTGGCCTGTTTTGCTTTTCTTTCTGCTACATGTTACTTTGCAAGAAATAACTCAACTTATAGCACTAAAAGGAAACCCAAGAATTACCATTTTAAGCTTGTGAACACACTGTTGTAGAGATTTTTAAATATTGAAATGTATAAAGAAATAAGAAAATTTATACTATAATTAGATATGTTTTTTCTTATTCAATTGGGAATATTTCAGTTTAAGCTGCATCAGTGAATAAGTTTTATATTTTAGGAAAATATATTTTTCTTCTTAAGAAAATTTTTAGCACTAAACTATAATAGAACTGAAATGAAGTGTTAAATTTATTCATGATCAGAATATCCATATATTATATATGACCTCCATGCTTGGTTCTAAAGGAAATAAATGTCTAGACACCAATGCTGCATTAATGGATGTCAACTGGTAACAAAGAGGATGGTGTGTTTTGGCTCAAGTAAAAATCTCCCAAAAATCAATAATAAATAGATCAGCAACCCAATTCTTTAAATGAGCAAAAGATATAAACAAGACATTTCACCAAAGAAGGTGTACATATGGAAAATAAGCACACGAAAAGATACTCAACATCATTAGTTATTAGCTAAATGAAAATTAGAAAGCACAATGAGATATATCCACCACATCTATTAGAATGGTTACACTAAAAAAAGAAGAAAAAAGTTGGTAATACCAAATGCTGGTGAGGATGTAGAGCAACTGGAACTCTCATACACTGTGGGAAGGCATGCGGCAAAATGGCACAGCCACTTTTAAACCATTTGGTAGTTTCTTATAAATATAAACATACATTTACTGTATGACTCAGCATTCCTATTCCTGGTTGTTTATCCATGGAAAATAAAAATGTATGCTCACACAAAAACCTAAAAAAAAAAAAAAGATATATTTGTGGGATTTTTTTTCCCAAAAATGCATATTTTATCATAGTGTATAATTAAAAAAAAGTCTGGGGTGGCAAACACTATGTTGACCTATAACTTTGATAAATAGAAAAATATCTTATTAAATATTATTTTATTATTATTAATTGTGGGGTTAACAGTCATAAATTATTTTACATAAATTATTAATAATAGAAACATAATTTTGAACATATACACACATTAAGTTGTATAAAGAGTTTTCTGTGGTTATAAATTATAATGATCAAAGCTATGAAAATTTGAATAATGCTATTGCATTACCTCAGAAATCATGATGTTTAATAAATGCATGAGTGCCTTTATGGGATTGTACATATTTTTATCTATGTAAATACATTAGAAATCACTGAATTAATGGCTTTTTCTGAATTATTTTGAATAAAAGCTTTGCCAGTATTTGAGAATAGTAAAATGCACTCTTTTAATTATTTATATGTTGGTAAAATGCTTAGAATTTCATTTTTGTTTTACTGCAAATTAGAGTGACAAAGCAGTAGATCAGTTTTTTAAGGACTGTTAGGAGACATAGTTTGTAGGTGCATAGAGAATGAAGAATTTGATAATTATTTTTAAAGACTATCTGGTTATAAAGACTATATTTTAAAAACACAGGGATAAAATAATTCACAATGTCTATTCACTGGCTATTGTTTATATACCTGATTTAAAATAGACAATTTAATGGTGTAGTGAATAAATGAATGTGCATTGAGTGGTATCAATTTCATTTACATGACATTCTAACGCACTTGAAGCAAGAGTCTCAATTTGTACTTCAGACATCTGGAGGCTTCCATAAAATCCTCATGATGTATAAGCAGTACTGGCCACATTCACTTCTAACTTGATAAAGATCTGAAAAGATATCTGTAATCCATCTTGAGTGGATTTTTGTGAGATGTGAGAGGTAGGGATCCTGATTCAATCTTCTGCATGTAGCTATCCAATTTTCCCAGCACCATTTATTGAAGAGAGATTCTTTTCCCCATTGTATATTTTTATCTGCTTTATCAAAGATTAGGTTACCGTATGCAGATGGTTTCATCTCTGGAATCTCAGTCCTATTCCAAGTATCTATTCTGTTCTTTTGCCAGTCCCAGACTGATTTAATTATTATTGCTTTATAGTACAGCTTGAAGTCAGGAAGACTAATGCCTCCCAGTTTGTTCTTTTTGCTTAAGATTGCTTTGGCTATACGAGGTTTAATCTGGTTCCATACAAAGTTCAGAATTATTTTTTCCAGATCTGTAAAGAATGATGGTGGTACTTTGATGGGGACTGCATTAATTCTGTAGATTAGTTTAGGTAATATTGACATTTTAATGATATTAATTCTACCAATCCATGAACAAGG
>VBSM01000605.1:24135281-24151234 GCA_008086735.1 Cheirogaleus medius | reverse complement strand
GAATGTTTATGGCAGCATAATTCACTATTGCAAGGATGTGGAAACAACCCAAGTATCCCTCAATTCATGAGTGGATTATTAAAATTTGCTATATGTTTACAATGGAATAGTACTCAATTGTAAGAAATGACAGCGAGCTAGCGACACTTATATTTTCCTGGATTGAGCTTAAGCCTGTTATCCAAAGTGAGGTGAAAAAAGATAAGAATAATGGGGTCCACATATACTCGCCATCAAATTGGTACTGACTGATTAACACTATGGTGCTCAAAGGGTGGTGGTGTTCACCAGTGATTTAGGGGCTGGAGGGGTAGTCCCCCATCTGAGGGATGTGGTGTACATTTTGAAGGGGAAGGGCATACCTCTAATCCTTGCTAGGGAGAGGCAAAGATATAAAATGTAACCAAAATTTTAAGAAAAAAAGAAAAACAAACATTTGTCGTGTTGTGGGGAAGCTGGGAGGGGGGAAGAGGGGATGGGGATATACATACATAGTGAGTGTGATACACACCGTCTGGGGGATGGACATGCTTGAAACTCTGACTCGAGGGGGGAGGGGAGACAAGGGCAATGTATGTAACCTTAAAGTTTGTACCCCCATAATATTCTGAAATAAAAAAAATGATCTGAATAGATAAACAAGGACATCTTTCCTGTAAGAATGAATCCCACATTCAAGCATCACTTTTTGTTTAACAACTACAGTTAAGGATATTTTCTCTATGTGTGCATATGTGTGTTTCTGTGTATGTGTATCTGTGTGTGCGTATGTGAATTAACCATAATGATTTGCATACATTTAACAAAAATTCATTAATTCACTTTCAGAATAGAAAGGCATCTCCGCAGGACCTCATCAAATTCCAGGAAAAAAATCCATGTTCACATTTTGTTATTGGCACCAGAATATGTTGACATTGACTTATCTGTGCATTATTTCGCTGAAGATAGACATGCCTCCAGGCGGCACCTGCTGAGATGTCTGGATACCCATTGTTCTCTGTTTTTTGATCCATGCATTCTGTACCCTTCATATGGCCCTAGGATATACTATCATCAAATTCTCTAACATGCTGTCATTTCTCTCCAGGTAGCAAAGCGGATGAATGCATTATTAATTAGTCCAACCTTTAAATATAGAGTTAGACATGAGACTTGCTTTTTCCAATGGAGATTTTGTAAATGTGCAGATGCTTGAAAAATGTATTCACTTGAGAGCTTGTCTTAGCTTGCTGTTCTTTGGAAAGCTACCACATCATATGTATTAGTGCAAGCTAGTCTGCTTAAGAAAGACACATGACCATCACCTTGACATTGAGCAAATTGCCAACATGTAAGTAAGTTCCCCAAGGCTAACCAGCCTGCCAACCACTCATATACAATGCAGCCCTACCTGAACCAGCACATACCGGAATAACTGCCCATTTCACCTATAGAAATATAAGTAATAAACTAGTAGATTTGGAGTGATTCGTTATAAACAAAAACTAAAAATAATAAATTATCAGGAAGAATCATGATGAAGAAGCTTAGAATTAGAAAATAGGTGCATTTATTAATTTTTGAATAATGATGTCTTTAAATCTTAAAGGCTTATAATTTGACAATTCATTTTCTATTAACTAAAATAATACTGCTCTTGTAAGCAAAGCTAGAAATAAATATATGCCCAAATGGAGAAGTTCCCAAGTTTCAAAAGAAATGTAAGTAAAAAAAATATATATATATATGTATAATTATTTCATGTTATTGTCTGAGACAGTTTCCTATTTAAAAAACAAAACAAAACTTCCCCTAAGGTACAAAGTATAAGAATAACTTATAATAATGTAAGGGCAAAACTATGAGATATGAAATGTAAAAATAGCTAAATATTCTAAATTAGATTAAAGAGAAAATTTCTTTATTGTCAGGTCCCCAAACAGTGTCCATACTGAGGTGGAATATCCATATCGAGCTGGGTTTTTCTGGCATAACTTGCTAAAATATAGTTGTCTGATAATTGTCCTACCTAGTGCTCCATTGTCTCCTTCATAAATTTTAGTAATAAATACCAATTTTTGATCTCTCTGTTTTAATTTTTATGAAGATTAAAGGAAATAATGTGTGCAAGCACTTAACAATAGATGTAGTACAAATAATATTTTCATGAAATTTAATAATTCATATTATTAGAACATGTTCATCTGCATTATATTTTTCTGAGATATCATTTATATATTAAAATGTTTAAATCTGTTACAAATCAAATTAACATATAACAAATTTAATTATCTTTAGTGTATTTAGCATAAAATTTAAAAGAGTGGCTTACAGATGGTTATTAAGGTTTATTCTACTTATTGATCAAGCAGTAAGAGAGATTGATTTTATTAAGTTTTGAATTTAAAGAAATAAAATGGATTTATTAACTTATCTTTATTGGCAGAGTTTGATTATCAAAATTATAAAAATTGGTATAAGGAAGAAGACTCATAAATTATTTATAATGTAGTAGAATGACAAATAATTTCAAATGCTATTATTTTATAATATGTCTAATCACAGCCACATGGGACCTAGGGACAAAAAAAATATACAAGTGTGTGTGTATGTATGTGTGTGTATTCAATTAAACTATTTGGAACTAAATCCAGATGATTGATTTCCAACATAATTCATGTTAAATTTATGGAAAAAAAGAAATACAAGATGAGGTAGTAGCATAGAAAATTGAGGTTAAGAAGGAGAAAGTTGAACTTAACCACAAAAACAAATATACAACAAAGACATAAAATTAAATATGCAAATTAAATCTATGAAAAAATAAATTATACATTAAATTTACTCAGTAGCATTACTCTTTAAGAAAATCTATCCCAGAATTAATTAGAAATGAATAAAACAAAATAAGAAAGATGAATAGAAATTCAACATATGTCAAATTGTCATTCATGAAAAAAGAATAGAACAAATGAAACATAAACAGTAAACAAATATTTAATTTAGATGTATCTTAAAATTGAGAGGTTTCAATTTTACACGTACATCAGGAAAATACAGGTATCCTTCACAATTTAACTCTTGCTATTCAAATATTCAATGGAATTTTTTAAAAACATATCTCAGATTTATTTTTTTTATTTAAAACCCCACCCATTAATGTAAATGTAGATGCTAGTCAAATGTTAAGTTTCCTCTGTTGAGAGGGAAGAATGCAGACTGCATTGCAGTGGTGTTCTACTAGGAATGCAACTCATGCTTACATTATTTAAGTGAGTTATACACTTTGCCATCATCCCACATTTTTTAGCTTACACGCCTTCTGAGAAATTAGACTGTGAAGGTAATAGATGAGTTTAAAAGTATGAAGCCAATATCTAGGAAAAGCTGGAAGTAATAACTATATCTACAGAACTTAAATTATAACAGCCATAAACTTGGCCATGCATATCTGCACAATTTTGCATATAATTGTTCTTCTGGTGAAAACATAAAGGGAATTATACAACTCCTGTTGGCCCTGGCATGCTTCACTCACTGCTTGACTTGAGCGTAACTTTTAAGAGAGAAAGAGAAAGAGAGAAGGACATTTGCTGTGGTTTGATGATCACAATCACTCTAAGATGCCACTGACCACTATTTTGATACTGCAAAATGATTGCACATCTTCATTGTTCTAAAGGTGAAAGCAATGAAGGAGAGAGATTATATATGTTGAAGGAAGTATGTTTCAAAGCAAGTTTGGAAATGTTAGGAAATTTAAGAATCATGAGCATATCAAAGGTTAAAAATTAAGCAGCTTCTGATGACTGTTCAGCTAGAGGTATCAATCTATGTTACAAAATAATAAGAAATAAATACATAAATAAAATAAGTAATGAAATGGCTATCCTGAAAAGAAAAAGCCATCTTGTGCATTATTTCAGAATAGGAGAAAAAAGAAATGCCTGGTCAGAAAGGACCAAACAATGTGCTAACATGGTGGAAAGGTGGAGATTTTGATATGCTAAAATATTTGCCAATGTCAATGCATAATTCTAAAAGCACCCAATAAGAGAATATAAAAGAATTCATTGTCCATTAAAAGGCATTTGATCCTAAAGCCTTAATATTGAAGGAGTATTTAAATGATTAGGATATTAGCATATACAATTTTTATCTGATGCAGAACTCCTTCATTGATGAAGTCAAAAGTGTTTAAGTGTATTTTATAAAGGTATATATATATAAATATTTTAAGGTAATATATTTGTTTTTTTGTTGTTATTATTTATTTATTTTTTAATGTGCTGTGAAAATGGAAAGTGGTTTTAGAGTAATATAATACGGGCTTCTATTTCCTCAAATATTCCCCAACCATACATTTTAGATACTATATTGGATTAAGATAATGCTGTGGTTTTGTTTTTGTTTTGTTTCAAGCGTTTTGTAATATTTGGAATTTTTTCATATGTTCCTGAGATATAATTGTTTCAAGAATAAAACATAATATTTCCAAAATCTGGCAGATACTTAAAGAGGTTCAGAGGGTGGTAGGCAAAGTTTGGCTTTAGGACCTTTGACATTAAAGAAAGATCAAAAGCTTTTGAACTCAAATATTGAACATCAATTGCTGATAGAAGTAACGAAAGGAGAGGTAATGATGGTTTTATGCCTGTCAACCTTAATAACAAGATTCATGCAATGTGATTAAATATTGAGTTTATTCTAGCAAAATTTGAAGATGACCACACAGAAGGACACAGACTACAAAAGGATGGGTCAGTGCTCCAAAGTGGAGATGTTTGATGGTCATTTATATAGCACGGTCTAGGGAAGATTATCAGGGTTACATCACTTTTTATATAGGGTTATTGAATAGATACAGAAATTTGATTGGTTATAGGCAGTTTCTTTGTTGGGAAGGATATATCTACCATTTCATGTTACGGATATAGCCGTCAAGGGGCCTGTTGTCTCAGCCAAGGGGTGTTCTATCTCAGGACCATCTGGTCCAAGCCGGGAAAAAAGAAATAAGTAAATTAATCTATAAAAATAAATCAGTCATTAAGATGTCAAGCTCCATCATTCATTCTCTGAAGTCAACCTTGCTCAGGGTCAAATAACTTTGAGAAGCCCCAAATATACAAACTATTTATCTTCTTTTACATACCTATATTACAAGAACAACTTATACCATCACTCTTTCCCTTTCACATCTCTTTATGGATATTGTCTGAATCTGATGAATCTGGGTTGGACCATCTGGCCTAATTTAAAATCTTTATGGTATTTCTACAACCACCTAATACCAATATTTATTACTTGAAAACTAATCATATTAAAAGTTGGAGTTGGAGGATTAATTTATAATAACAGTCTAAGAAATGCTTTCTAATCAAGAAATAAAAACAAAAGAAGCCATAAATATCTTAATATTTTTTCTATACAAAATTTAAAAATTTCATCTGAAAAATGCATTAAGTTAAAAAATGATATTCCGTGAGTAAATATTTTAATATGATAGATAATGCAAAGCTAATTTCCTTGATTCATTAAAGAGATAATAAAAATCTGTAATAAATCAATATAAAGTGAGATTATTACTATAATGCATAAAATATCATTAGCTTATCTAATTAAATAAATGCTAATCAAAATAATAAGGATACCTATTTTGTCAAGGTTGTGTTTAAAAATCTCTTAATTTACTAAAGAGTATACAGAGTTTGAAACTTCTGACAATAAAAATCAAAATGTACATATTGTATGTCTTAGCAATTTCACCATTAGGACTTTACTCTATTTTAATATTCAAAAAAGCATCCCAATATAATCATTATGTAAAAGATCTAAGTAAATAATTATTAATAAATATAAAATGTTAGTAGAGGTGTAAGGCTGGTGGCGGGCCCCCTCCCTTCCCTAGATAAAAAAAAAAAGGAAAAGGCTCATCAGACCCACCAAGGACAGAACTGCCAGGCCCTGCTGAGAGGAACCACACCCAGATATCCACCCCGGAAAAGAACGTTTCTGCTCCTGGATTCCACAAATACCTCCAGCCCCTCCTATTTTACAACGACCACCCAAGGTCACAATGGAAAATTCTCAGCTCTTCCGCCAAGAGTCCCTAGCCTATAAAAGGCCCCAGCCCCTCCAAACGGAGGCGACTTCTGGGGCCCCCCCTCTCTTGGGGCCCCAGAACCTCATCCACGAGTGTATAATAAAGCCACGTGGTTTGGCCCCCACTCTTTCTCTCTGTCTGTCTTTTCTTTTTGCCTCCGCCGCCGAAAAACCTTACAGAGGAATAACTAAACAAATTGCAATTTTAATAAAAGATGATAACTAATGTGGAAAATCAGGAACAAAATTTTCTAAAAATGTAAGTCACAAACAAATGTGTAAAAGGAGACAAAATGTAAAAATATGAAAATCTTCTATCTTTGTGATCTTGTATTCATGAAATATAGTATCATCACATTATAATTATTGAAATGCAAAATTCCTAAATTTCCTATATAATTGTCTTATTTTAACAAAGATAAGAAACTGAATTTTAACTAGATATCAATTATTTATTACTTTTATTATTTTATTATTTTGTTTCTTATTGGTTTATACCTGCTCCTAAAGGTTTTGGCTGATGTGGAAAAATTTCTGAAGTAAAATTGGTAATAACCTAAAATTATCAAAGTAATATTTATTAATATATTCAACATTTTCTGCATTTATTTTAATTAGGAACATTCAAATAAATAAATAAAATAGACCAGCAAATGCCAGATATTATAATATGTTTATATAAATTGCTTATAATAAATTGAGACTGATTCCAGTGAATTATGATTCAAAATGGTACCAATGTTACAATTTTACTATTTATCATCCACATTTATTTCTAATCAATATGTAACTATAAAATGTAAATATTCTACATATTAATTCAGTAAGTTAGTTTACACTACCAGGATATTACAACATAAGTATTATTTGTAAGTGTTTTACCCAATTAAAATAATTATAAGTAATTTAATGACCCTAAGATTGTGGGAACTAACTCTAGAAGTAATATTTACCTGTATAATATATCTTAATAATCTTTTTATACATATTATGAATGAAAAACTACATATTGATTTGGTATTCATCATAAATAAGATATGGGAAATATAAACATACTAGAACATTGTCTAAAGGAAATGACAAAATTCATAAATATGATAAAAATAGAAATATCATAAAGAAGAATATCATAGAAGAATATTTTATACCACACTAAAATAGTACATAGTTACCAATGAAGTACTAAGTACACAGTAGTTAATATTTCATTGATCTTTGAATTTATATTTTAAATAAGACTTGACTAAGCACTACTAGGAAACAGAAATGATTGAAATACAATTATAACACCTGAGGGCAATTTCTGAGTCACACCAAAACACACATGATAAATTATTTACAGAATTGGTTTCTGGTAGCAAGCAATAATTCACCTCTTAAAAATTATTGCTAAATTTTTAATTCATAGATAAAAGTCATAATTTCAAACACTAAAACAACATTCGACGGTATGAACAATACCAAATTAAAATAATATGTAAAGCAAGTAAAATATTTAATAGTAAAGCAGCTAATATCTATTTGATCATAAAGCAGGTAATATCTGTTGGAACCTATCCAGTGTTTTAAGTCATGCCTTTCTTTATTCAGGAAATAAAGAAAAATTTGTGGAAAAATAATAAGAGAGAAGTAGGTCAACTGTTCCCTAATTTGGGTATACAATGAGGAGAAAATTAAAAAATTAGTTAACTGTTTTTGTCTAGGGTACTATGAGGTGGGAGAAAGGGAGAGAAGGAGAGGGGGAAAGGAGAAGGAAGGGGAAATGAAGAATGACAAAAACAAAAAGAAAGACATAGAAACAATTTTTTTCCCATGATGATTTAAAAGAACCTGGTTATAATTGGTTGTGTAGGTGTTTTATCAGTCACTGGAAAGGTATGTGGTACAAATAAGTAGCAAGCTACTGTAGCAGGTTAGAGGAAAGAGTAGAGCAGATAAGAACAAAGTAATTGAAATGAGTGAGACCTTAGTTTATCCTGTCTTTACCACTTTCTACATGAAAATATTAGCAAGATACTAGAAAGCCTCTATTAGCATAACTTTTTAATTTATACAGTGCTTGTCAGTAAGCTTTACTAATATAAATAATCAAGTTATTCATACTATTGTCATTTTCATCAAGAGAAAGCCAGGAAATCTATGTCAGAGGGTCTGTGATTTAAGTAGGTTGTGCTCTATTGCCAAAGAGGAAGAAGAGTTAAAAACTTTATACCCATAATATCCTGAAATTAAAAAAAAAAAACTTTACTTAGAAGATTTTACCAGTTTTGAAGAGAGCAAAGAGATAAACAAATAAAAAGTAACAAATGGTGTATCAGGAAAAATTCTGAGGATTTTATGCCAAATACAGTTTCTCAGTTGATAAATATTTTAATCAGAGCGGAGCTTTAGGATAATTTATCTGACAGGAAGGAATGAAATGGATAGAAATGGAGAGGAGAGGATGGTGAAAAGAGAAACTCCAAAAATGGAATTCATTAAAAATTCCATTTTAATGAATTAAAAATCTATTCTCATTGTTATTAGTTAGTGGTGAGATTCTATTTTAGAAACTTGAAACATTTGTACTAATAATGCAGTTAAGTAAATTCACAGGTTGTTTAACCCTCTTATCAAAAGGCTACTGATGAATGGATAGGAATTCCCTAACAGAACATCCAACATTCATTAATTATTTTATGATCACTATATCTTACCATACTCTGGGAATAGAAAGAAAGGGAGTAACCAGTGCAGTGAATCTGACTCCTTAACCTCTTCCTTTCAAAGAAATAAATAAATTTGAGGTATGTCAGGTAGCATGAGCATGTTCCTGTATTCTCAGATACTCGGGGGCTGAGATGGGAGGACTGCTTGAGTCCAAGAGTGTTAAGTCCAGCTCAGGAACATAGTGAAACCCCTCTTCTAAATAAATTTGGGAAGACTTTTGTTTTTTTTAATGGGCAGTTGGCACAGATCCAGAGAGTATAACTAATATGTCAAATATGGCAAGTTGATAAAACGTTTCAAAAGTCTGAAATTTACTATTACTCATATATTAAAAGTGATAAATTTACTGAGGGAAATAATATGGCATAAACCAGTTCATAACAAGTACAATTCACAGAGTTAACATTATGAGATGGCTGCTAAAAAATAAAAATAGAACCTAATGGTGATATAGAAATTATTTGTTGTGTTTTACACAGAAAAGTGGAGGCAAAACCACAAGCAAACAGTACAATCTTTTATTTTTCTCAGAGGGAGAGACTAAGATGGATTTATCATGATAACATCATTTAATGATGAATATTTTTCACAGAATTCTAATATATCTGCTCTTAGCCTGATTCTCAGACTTCAAATGAAGTGTTGTACACAGTTCTGAGAGTCATGATTTAAGGAGAACATTGTAAAGCTGGAATTCTTCCAAACACTAGCAGTGAGTATAGAGAAAGAAAAAGAAACCTTGCCACAAAGAAGTTCTAAAGAAATAGGGTCTCCTTAGGCAGGATAAGATTTCAAGCAAATATCTTTTCAAATATTTGAAAGTATTCCCCAGTGATTTGTGTTTAGACATTTTACCTGGGGCTCTGAGAAGTAGAGTATTGGAAAACAGATGTGCATATGTAATGCCATAAAAATGTTATTATAATTAGAAATGCCACTTTAAAATAGCTTCAGAAGGTCACCTACATGGTTATGGTTGGTTGTAAGATCCATATCACTGAGTGGTTAAACAAATAATATAGAAACTATGGGGAATTTCAAAGCATGCAAGAATAAGCTAGTGTAGATGATCGTTCACTTCCCTTCTTTCCTAAAAATCTATGGCTTTGTAAAAAATGAAATGTTTTTGGAAACCAATATAGTATATCGAAGTTCATATTATTTTGTCTTATTATAATTATTTATTTTTTAATCAGTTTGTGAAGCTCATCTTTTGGACATAAATATAAAAAGTTTTCCTGGCCATTAAAAATTCTTTAAAAATTTCTATTGTTGTTAATTAGGAATGCCCAGGTAATCCCTGCTGACATTAGCATGTCTAGATAATTATAAATATTTTAAAGCATGCTCTCTATTAAATGGGCTATAGCAAGTCAGACAAATTAATTATTAGCTTTACTGAGAGACCAAAAGAGAAAACAACCTGAATTCAGATTAAAGCCACAGTCAGGGTAAGACAGAAATATCTTCCTGTACTTGGCCCAGCAGGCATGTAGATCCTCAGTTGACTATATCCAGACAAGGTGAAGTGTCTCATCTGTGAAAACAGAGCTTATCTGCAGGTGACCAATGTCAGCCAAGTGAAGGAAACTGCAGGACTCTTAACTTCTCTCTCTAAAACAGGAGAACCCTGAAGAAGCACACCTGCTTATTTAATCTTGTCTTCTGGAACACTGGCAAAGTTCACACAGAGACAGAAAGTTCCTGTTTTATATCTCTGCTATATGTGCATTTATCATTTATGCATAGTATTTTGTGTATATGTCCTTAAACCCCACCTATATGTTTTCACATGTATGTTTCCTGCCAGTTTGTTTTATTCTTTAATCCACATTTTGTTTTAAAATAAATCACATGAAAACATGTGATCTTGTTCTGTTACACTGTTTAGATACTGCTATGGTTTGAATTTCCCTACTGAAACTCATGTTGAATTTTAATTGCCAGTGTAACAGTATTAATAAGTGGGGCCTTTAAGAGATGATCATGAATTAATTAATGCTGTTACACAGGAGTAGGTTAGTTATTGCGGGAGTAGGTTTCTGATAAAAATGATGAGTTAGACCAACTTTCCTCTCTGTCTCATGTGCTTGCTTCCTTACTTGGCCCCTCAGCTAGGGGAAACACTTTGCCAGATGCTGGTGCCATGCTCTTGGACTTCCCAGCCTCTAGAGCTGTGAGCTAAATAAACAATTGTTCTTTATAAATTACCCAGTCTGTGGTATTCTGTTATAGTGGCAGGGAGTGGACTATGGACTGAGACAGAAAATTGGTGCTGAGAAATACAGTCGTTGCTTTAAAAAATACCTGAAAATGTTGAAGTGGCTTTGGAACTAGGTAATATGTAGGGGCTGGAAGAATTTGGAGGGACAGGCTAGAAAAAAACCTGCATTGCTGTAAATGAAGCATTATAGTAATTTTGATGAGGTCTTAGATGGAAATGAGGAGCAAGATATCGGAAATAGGAATAAAGGTAATCTTTGTTATAAAGTAGCAAAAACCTCAATTGTGTCTGTATCAGAGGGTATTATATAAGGCAGAATTTAAGATGAATGAAATAGGATAACAGATGGAAGAAAAATCCAAGCAGCAAAGCATTCACCCTACTGCATAGCTACTTTTAACTGCCTACAGTGAGAGGTGAGAGCAAAGAAATGACTTAAAGATGGAATTTATAATTTAAAAAAAAAGCAGAATGGAAAAATTTGTAAAATTCACAACCTGGTCATGTAAAAACTAAAAAAGCATGTTTAGGAGAGCATGGTGTGGCCAAGGGTGTGGTCAAGCAACTGTTTGCTGGAGAAACTACTGTGAGTAGAATAAAGCCCAGTGCTATTTATCAAGACAATGGGAGTAAGACCTTGATGGCACCTCAAAGAACTTTAAAGCTGTTCCTTCCATCTAAAGCCCAGAAATCTAGGAGGGCAGAATGTTTATGGGAGACAGACTTAGGTCACCTTTCTCAGGCTTGCTACCCAAAGCCACTTCCGGTCTCTGCTCCCTGCATTCTGGTACAGCACTCCTCAGCTGTCCCAACTGTTGCTCAACTGGGCCCAGGTATGATTTGATTCACTTCTTGGAAGGTATAATCTGTAAACCTTGGAGGCATCCACATGGTGCTATGTCTGCAGGCTTCCAGAAAACAAGAATTGTGAGGTCAAAGCTTCCTCTACCTAGATTTCAAAGAGTGGCACATATAGCCCGAGGGTCCAGGAAGACTTGTTGCAGGGACAGAGCCACCACAGAGAGTCCCTACTATGGTAACGCTGAGTGGAACTGTGGGATCAGAGCCATCACTGAGCATCCCCACTAAGGACAACTCTAATATTAGCCGTTGGAGTGAGTCCACCTCAGAAACCACAGACTGTAGAGCTTCCTGCAGGTAACACCAGTCTGAAAAGCTATAGTCATGTGACTCCAATATGGGGCAGCTAAAGCATGGACTGAGCCCTGCAAAGCTACAGGGGCATTGCTGCCAGGAGCCTTGGGAGTTAACTGCTTCCCAGTGTGCCCAACATGAAATAGAGTCAAAAGAGATTATCCTACAACTTACTGTCATTTTCTTTGTTGGGTTTTAGACTTACTTTGGACCAGTTACCCCTCTTTTATTGATGATTTTTCCATTTTATAATGGAAATGTCTATCCTATGCCTGTCCCAACATTGTATTTCAGGAGTTGATAACTTATTTTGATTTCACAGGTTCACAGTTATAGGAAATTTTTCTTAGGGTTAATAGTGCCCTGAGTCTCATTCATATCTGATTTAGATGTGACTTTGGACTTTTGAGATGGTGCTAGAATGAGTTAAGTCTTTGGAGGCTATTGGGATGCAGTGTATGCATTTTGTATGTGAGAAAGACTTAGGTTTTGGAGAGCCAGGGATGGAATGCTATAGTTTTAATATTCCTGCCAGATTGCATGTTGACATTTAATTGCCATTGTAACAGCATTAAGAAGTGGGTCCTTAAGGGGTGATTATGTCATAAGACCTCCAACCTCATGAATGAATTAATGCCAATATTTTGGGGCGGGAGTAGGTTTCTAATGAAAAGGACAAGTTTGGCCCATTTCCTTCTCTGTCTCATATACTCACTTCACCCTCTGCCCATTTGCCCTTCTATCCTCCTGTGATGGTATGAGTGTGGTCAAATGCTGGCACCGTCATCTTGGACTTAGCTTCCAGAACTATGAGGCAAATAAACTATTCTTTATAAATTACTCAGTTTGTGGAATTCTGTTATAGCAGCGGAAAGTAGATTAAGACAAATGCTGTATAGTATTCTGTTACACAAGGTACTATAATTTAATAATCTGTTCCCATGTTGGTGGACAACCGCTGTATTTTCCAATTTTCACTCTACAAACAGTGTCATTTATCTCCTGTATTTTTTATGCAATAGATTCCTTAGAGAATATGCCTAAAAGCAAAATGGCTAGATCATTTGCATATTTTCAAAGTTATTAAATATTGCTAAATCATGTTTTAATATCTTTTTTCCTCAGTAGCAATTGCTGGATTACCCAAATGCCTGGCATTGGATAGCACATCCAGTTCAATGTTACATAATATTGATAGCAAGAATCCTTGGATTTTCCTGGAATTTAATAGATATTTTTAATATTTTATATAGGGTACCATGAGTTTGAATAGCTTAAAAAATCTAGGCAGTATGAAATAGTTGATGATGTTCCTTTTAATTTCAATATCATTGAATTATACCAGGCATCAGTATCAACATTTAGTGAGCGATTCTTCAGTGTCTAATTTGATAATCACAATAATTTACAGTCTTAGTTTTTAAAACTTAACTTACATTAAAGAATATCAAAATGTCTTTATATTAGTCAGTTAAATTTGACCTCTATTTAAAGAGGATATACTCTATTAATTATTTTCTCACACCTTGCAGAATTTCAGTTGCTTGTATTTTATATACAACTATTTTAATAAGCCAGATTGGTCTGTTTTATTATTTTTATTCTGTTGTTTCATACTAGATTGATGGCTGTACCAGTATTAGAAAGAGATTTTAATATGTGGGATTTTTATAAGAGAGGAACCTCTTATTATTTGGAGATACAGTAAAACTGCTAGATCTAATACATTTATAGTAAGTACCAGGATAAATATGTTAAGAATGAGGGACATGGTATAAATATCTTCAAATTGATTATCTTTAATGATTCTGTACCATTCAGTATTATCTTTGTGACCATTAATGCTATTTTCAGTATTTTCTTTGTGACCACTGATACTCTTTTCAATTGTTGGTTGTTTGGGTATTTTGGCTCACATATATACAGACAATCCCTGACTTGTAATTGTTTGACTTACAAATTTTTCAATAGATAATGGGTTATAGGGATAAAACTCTATCATAAATGAAGGGACATGTGGACTTATGATGATTCAACTTATGATTTTCCCACGTTATGATAGGTTTATCATAGTATTAAATGCATTTTAACTTACAATATTTTTGACTTGCAATGAGCTTATTGGCACATATAACCCAAGGTAAATCGAGGAGCATATGTAATAGTTCCTGCCTTTCATATATTTCCTGATTATTGTGTAACTGCTGTTCTTGTTTCTACAAATTTTGATATGTAGGTCTTTTAATTTGATTTATATTAAGTATTTCAAATGTTTAATTGTAACTTTACTCTTTTATTCAAGACTTATTTGGGAATATATGTGCTTGATTTCTAATTTTATAGTAATGTATATTTAACTATGATTCCTATTTAACACTTTTACCATCAGGGAATACAGTATATATGATAATGGTTACTATTTTTTGCATTGCCCCAAAACAGCTTCAGAGTTGTACCATCATTACAAAATGAAGCACTTCTATCTTCTTAATTTTTTCATTACTCTTAATAACTTTAAATAAAAGAGAACTTATCCATTACTTAGAGCTGTGATAAAATTTATATTGTTACTCTTTCACCTCTTTGCCATTCCACCACGGGATGATGCAGCAAGAAGGCCCTTGACAGATGCTAGTGATTTTTTGGACTTCCCAGATTCCAGAATTGAAAAATGGCAGAGTAGGGGTGTCCTCCTAGCTCTCGGCTCCCAGAGCAGAAAGTGAAGAAAGAGGACAACCATATGTGAGTGATCCGCACTTCCACAGGACCAGCCTCAAAAGCCTGCAGACATTCACCGGAAAATGGAGGGATAAGACAGTCTACAGCCATAACCAAAGAACACCCAGATGAGAAAGAAACAGCAGAAGATAACAGGAAACATGAAAGAGTAGAGAGAAAAGTCACCTCCAAAAGATAATACTCGACCTACAGCAACTGACACCAACTTACATTATATGATTAAATTGACAGAGGAAGAATTTCAAATATGGATTGTCAGAAAACTCAATGGAATTGAAGAGAAAATAGAATCACAACATTGAGAACACACAAGAACAATCCAGGAAATGAATGAAAAATTCTCCAAAGTAATTGAAATTATTCGGAAGAAACAATCAGAAATTTTGGCAATGAAGAAAACAATCAAGGATCTTCATAATATAGTAGAAAGCATCAAGAACAGGATGGACCATGCAGAGGAAAGAATCTCAGAGCTTGAAGATTACGCCTATGACCTAAACAAATCAGAGGAAGAAAGGGAACAGAGAAACAAGAGACAAGACCAAAGCTTACAAGAAGTGTGGGATTACGTAAAAAAGCTGAATCTCAGAGTGATCGGGATTACGGAAGGGGAAGAAGAAAAATCTCAAGGGATAGAAAACTCTTTTCACGGAATACTCGAGGAAAATATGCCGGGCAAGCAATCAATGAAGGAATTTGCAAAATCCAGACCAGTGCTACAAGACGTTCTCAGACCCACATTTCTAACCAAACAGGGCAATAGACACTCTTCAAAGTAAAATAACCAAAGAATTAAAGTTTAGATCTCGAACTACATGATGGTTCAAGGAGTAAGACAAAAAACAATATGAATGATAATCTTCCTTCAATTTCAATCCTCTCAACAAATGTAAATGGCTTAAACTGTCCTCTGAAGAGATATAGACTGGCAGAGAGGATAAAAATCCACAAGACTAGTATCTACCGTCTACAGGAAACACATCTAACACACAAAGATGCTTTCCGGCTGAAGGTCAAGGGATGGAAAACTATCATCCAGTCA
>VBSM01000605.1:24115888-24132252 GCA_008086735.1 Cheirogaleus medius | reverse complement strand
GGGAGGGGGAGAGACCCACATCGTAGCAATGTGGCAAGCATTGTCAGGGGGAAGGGAACACCTGTAACCCTATAGGAAGAGGCAAAGATATACAATGTAACCAAAATGTCAAAAAAAACAAAAACTTTATCGGGTGGTGGGCAGTTGGGAGTGGGTTGGACGGGAAGAGTGTATAGTTACATAATGGGTGTGGTGCGCACCACCTGGGGGTTGGACACACTTGAAGCTCTGGCACAGAGGCGGGGTGAGTGGTGGCAGGGGCAATATACGTAACCCTAACAATATCTGTACCCCCATAATATAATGAAATAAAAGGAAAAAAAAATAAAAATGCTTCCCATTAAAAAAGAAATTATATTGTTACATGAACCTCATATTGATTGAATTTACTTGGAAAGTGTAGAATATATATTTCCATTCTTTGTGATTGCTAATATACTTACATTTATCCTTATGATTATTTAAAAAGGAACTCATTGTGTATATTTGAGGTATAAGACATGATGTTATGGTATACATATAGATAGTACAAGAATTCCTGTATTGATACAAATTAACATAGTCATCTTCTCACATAGCCATACTTTTGTTTTTGTGGCAAGAGCAGCTAAAATCTACTTAATTAGCATGAATTCCATATAGTGCACAATTTTATTACCTATAGTCTTCATGTTGTACATTAGATCTCTAGATTTGTTCATCCTATATATATGCTATTTTAATCCTCTTATCTACATTTCACTATTCTCTTCTTCCCTACCCCGCCCCTGATAACTGCATAATTATTGTTCTGTTCTTTACCTCTGTATATTGTAATATATATATATATTACATATATATCATATATAATTCTACCTATAAGTGAGGTCAGGCAATATTTTTCTTTCTTTGTCTGGCTTATTTTACTTAAGATAATACTCTCCAGGCTCAACCATTGTGGCAAAGGGCAAAAATCTCCTTTTTTCTTATGACCAAATAACATTCCACTGCATATAATAATATATACCAGTTTGTTTATGTATTCATCCTTTGACAGACACAGAGGTTGTTTCCATATCTAGTCTATTATAAATAATGTTGCAATGAACATGGAAGTGCAGAAATCTTTGGGAAGTGGTGGTTTCATTTTCTTTGGTTATATACCCAGCAGAGGGATGGCTGGATAATGTGTTACTTTTATTTTTAATTTCTTCAGAAACTTTTTTACTGATATTCCATAATGGCTGTACCAATATACATTCCCACCAACAGTGTACAAGAGTTATCTTTTCATTGCACTCTTATCAATATGTTATATTTTGACTTTTTGATAATAGTCAGACTATCATGTGTGCAGTGGTATTTCATCCTGGTTCAGATTTGCATTTCTACTGATGTTGAATGTCTTTTCATATACCTGTTGACCATTTTCATATCATCTTTGGAAAAAATATATATATAGTATATCTTCTTTGGAGAAATGTCTATTCAGACCTCTTGCCTATCTTTTTATTTGGGTCATTTATCCACTATTAAGTTGTATGATTTTTTTTATAAATTTTGGATATTAACTCCTTATAAGATATATGGTCTCAAAATATTTTCCCAATCTATAGGCTACCCTTTCATTATATTGATTATTTCCCTGTGTGCAGAACCTTTTTAGTTTGATATAGTCCCATTTATTTATTTTTGCTTTGGTTGTCTGAGATTTTGGTGTAATATCCAAAAGATCATTGCCATGACCGTAAGCAGAAGTTTTCCCTTTCTCTTCTGGAAGTTTTATACATTTTGGTCTTATTCTTATCTGCACTATTTTATTTTTGCTTTTTATGCTCAATTATTTCCCATCCTACTTCTTCTCTTTCTCCTCTTTTTCATTTTTATTCTCTCAGCCATGCATTCATTTTTGTTTTGATTTCTTTATTCTATAGGAGTGTGTTGTTTACCAATTTGTCTTATTTCTCAGTCACTAACCCTTAAGATGCATCTGATATCCATAACTCCATAGTCTTCCAGTGCATGCTCATATTGAGTTAACTCTAAATTTATGTAAAGTGGAGTTTTTAGTTATTTTATTTTTAACTACAATGTACATTTTAAATATTATATTTTACTCAATAATCATATATGTGTGTGTTAGAATCAGTGGGATTGAAGTGGGATTCAATCAGATCAGACCAGTTCACCATATTTATGCTTATAAAAATACAAAGTTAAATACACAAAAGTATATGGTAACACTCAGATGTACATACAAGTTTGTGTGGATTTTATCTTTGTTATGGCTGTTTAAAACGTTCTTTTCTACTGGACTGTAAGAGTCAGATATTTTGGAATCACGGCACCACATGATAAAATCTATGTATATTACTATTGAATTTATATGAACCACTTAAATCAATTTATGAAATATTTCAAGGATCAACATTTTCCATTCAATTAATAAAGTAAATACATTTTTATAAGTGACATTAAAAATGTGTGATATGCTACAATGTGAAATAAATATAATTAACTGATATTTTAAATAATACATATTCATATATATGTTTTAGTGTTTAATTTTTGCTGTATATAACATAGCTTTAAATTAGATTTCTAGTTTCACTGTAACTAATTTCCAAATCCAAAGTTTTCTACTTGTGTGCCATTGTCATGTCATGATCCCCTTAACCTCTTGAGCTCCTAATGAAATTTCCCCAGAGCATGAAAAAAGCTTCATCTTCCAGTGTGCCATAAAATGCAATCAGCCTAGTGTGTGCCTTAATAAAAAATGTTTGGGTGCTGTCTTGACCTGATGGATTTGCAAGATTCATAACTGTGAACTATGTCTCTGGAAAAAAATGATTTTGATATACAGAATTAAAAATTATTGATCAGTCACCAAATTTGAATGAATTTCCAGGGTAATCTTTTAAGGAATATGCAAATAAAATGCACAATATATTACTTTATAAGAGGTTCTAAGCTTTGCAAAGCTTTTCTTAACAATATGCAAGGCCTTAATTTTTTATTGTTTTGTTTGCTTTTGTTTTCTCCATCTTTTCTCATTATAAGTGAAACTGAGCTAGATATGCTGCTTTATAAATTTTGTATATGACTGATTTTGACCCTGAATTTATTAAAATTTTCTTTCTAAAAGTGAGAAAGGCTGGATATTTGAAAATGGATAATAGGGATGAGGCTATGATCTTAGAGATAAAGTTTTCATAGAGCAATCAATTTACAACATTCTCATAAACAATACACTTACTGTGCTGTGATTTGATTTGTGCCTTTCAAAAGCTATGGCAACAGCTTTTCTTAAATCTTCTATTTATCACTGTCAATTTAAAAAGTGGAGACTGTCTTGAGTACGTCTGTATGTTAAATTATGCAACAAGCAAGTATAGGTATTTCTGTTAGAAATCTAATGTAAATTTAGGTGTTTCTAAATAATACCAAGTTGAACTACTGTAGGGAGAAAATTCTTCATGGGTATCACATTTCTGTGCATCGTACAAGAAGATATACTCACAAATATGTTCCTGATTATCTTTTCAGAGATGTGTGTAGAGCAAACAGCCTTGGAAGAAGCAGATGAGCATGAGCAAAGGGAAGGCATGCTTACTGTCCACTGTAAAATTTTGGATTCAATAAGCTCAGGTTTCCTGTTCTTTAATGCACTTTATTGCTTTGTAGATGTCACTTGGTCCTCTTCTCATCACTTTGTGGGGATTGTGGGGCTCAGAAAACTGCCACAAGAAAATTTTGGTACTCCTCAACTACTATTGCTCTGAGTGATAAAATGCCTTGTCCCTGATAAAGATGTCTCATGCCTTCTGCCAGGGTACATTCAATTGCGGAAGGTTAGCTTGTTAGCTTGCAAATACAGTAAAACTTCAGATCTTTTACTTTTTGACAAGAACTAAATAAGATAATTTATTTATAACTTCATAATCGTATACTAATATATTTGTGCATGCACAACCAAAGTTTTTTTTCCCTCAAAGAATCTCAAATGTTTCATAGGATGTTCAAGGACATGAAAGAGACCTTATAAAATGTCTATGTCACGTTTTAAGATAAAATGCTAGCAAGGACATCTTTCAACTAAATTGTTATGTAGTTACTTTAAACACACTGCTGTGATAATAATTGTCTTTTAACGTAACATGAAACTTAGAAATTCTTATACTCCATCATTTAGTTTTTTAGACATTTTAATGCTTTAAATTGTGCTCAACTAAAGCATTTCAAACATTTAGATACATATCCTGTGCTTCTAAATATGTTTTAGGTGCAGGTTTCCTTGATCTTATAATGAAATTCCCTAGTTACCAAATCACAGATTGAATGGTAGGACTGTAATGGAAAGTAATAGAATCTACTTACATAGTCTCTAATATATGCACAAGAAAAGGGAAGAGCACAAATAAATGGAGCATATCCAGATGAAAATCCTGAGGAATTCATTTAAGGGAGTATTTCCCCCTCGGTGGCTGGTACCGTAAAAATACGAGACAGATAACTGAACTTTTCAAAAGCAATAGAGGAAAAAGTGCAAAGTTCAAATAAGACCGTGTTTGATATTAGTTGTGAACAATAAATTTTAAAGTCTCGTTTTTTCTATTGTGGTTTTAAAAATTGTTGCAAAAGCAAACACAATCATTACAATTTGTATAAAGGCACTGTTGATGAGAGCATTACATATTTAGTGTAGTGTTTTTTGAAAATGTTCTTTGATTTTGTTTTTATTCAGGTTTTCAAATTCTAAAATATTTAGCCTGGTGCAAAATGGTTATCTTTCACTTGCTAGATTTAAACAATTTGTACATGCAGCCAAAATAGTCAGGATTACTAGTTCTGCGTTAAAGTAAAAATACTACAAAACTCTCTGCAAATGAAATATTTTGCAATTTTTACTTATCTTTCATCTAATATTTTATTATGGAAGTAAAATCATGTTGTTCTCAATGTATCATAGATGCCTTTAATAAGTATTGTTTTTTCTTCTGGTAGCATAAATAAAAGTCTTCCTCTTAAATGTAGGAGAATGTGACTTTACTTTAAAATGTTCTTAATTTGCTTTTTAACATAGCAGGATTAGAGAACCAATGCATATATCTGTAAGAATGTGTATTCCTAAATGCAAATTAAGTGAAATGTATACATCAATGTAAATTACATTATTTATTATTATATATTTATTTTTAACATAAGTAAAATATTATATAGCATAATTGTTTAAAATTTAGCTAATGTGACATAAAATAATTAATGACCTCACTCTGCAGAGACTTCATACCAATCAAGTATTAATTGCTAGAACTGCTGTAAGAAAGTTCCACAAAGTTCATGACTCTGAAAATAGAAACTGGATTGTCTCACACTTCTGTAAGTCAGAAGTCTGAAATCATAATGTCTATAGTGTTTGTTTCGTCTAGATCTGTGAGGAAAGGATCTCATCCAGGCCTTCATCCTTGGCTTGTATAGTGACATATTTGTGCCATACTCTTGACATAATTTTTCTTCTATGAATGTCTGCGTCCAAATTTCCTATTTCGTAAGAACACCCATCGTTTCTGTAAAGATCCTATCTACAGGTAAGGTCACATTCTGAGATACCGGGAGTTAGGACTTCTACATATGAATTTGAGAAGGACACAATTCAACTTATAATACTAGCTTTAAATTTTAAAATTAAAAATAACATGTAGATTAATTAAAGTTGTTATACATTAATGTTGAATTGAATTATACAATTTTTACTAATAGGCAAATTGACATTTTAAAATATTGAATTATTATAATTTTTAAGATTGTTTAAAATATTTTTAAAAATTTTTAAGTGAACAATATTTGAGATTTTAGCATGTTTAACTATAACATGAATATATGCCTTTTTTAATTTTAAAAACCACTTCAAAACCAGGACTAAGTGGATTCACTAGTGAATTCTACCAAACATTTAAATAATTGTCTTTTATCATGAAAAGATTGTGAATTGTGTCAAATGCTTTTTCTGCATCGATTGAGATCAATTTGTTTTGTTTGTTTTGTTTATTTTGTTTTGTTTTGTGTTTCCCTTGTTCATTTTGCTTATGTGGTGAAATACCTTGACTGGTTTTCACATGTTGAATAGATTTGCAGTCCATGAATAAATCCCACTTGGTTGTGGTGCATAAACCATTTGATGTACTGTTGAATTGTGTTGTCTAATATTTTGTTGAGGATTTTTGCATCAATACTTGTAGCATCAGGTCTTACATTTTAAATTTATTTCCAGATTAAACAACTTGAATAAAAATTAAAGAGTTAAAGGCCATAGCAATCTTATTGTTACATCCTTCTTTACCTTCCAACATTTTCTTTAAAATAACTGGAAATAATTTTATCACGAATAAGCGAATAAATAAATTAAATGAATTGGCAGTTTAGAGTTATTTCTGTAAAATAAAGCAATATGACACATTTGTTTTATAATTTATAAATAATTATGTAAAATAAAATATTTAAATATAAAATATGTCAGGAAGAAGAAAAATAAATTATTTTATACTACTAGTGCAACCTCTGTGGAAATCAATATGGAAATACTTTAAAGAGATACAAGTAGATCTACATTTGATCCAGCAATCCCATTACTAGGCATCTACCCAAAGGAACAAAAGAAATTCCATAAAAAAGACATCAGCATTTGAATGTTTATAGCAGCACAATTTACAATTGCAAAGATGTGGAAACAACCCAAGTGCCCATCAATACATGAGTGGATTAATAAAATGTGGTATATGTATACCATGGAGTACTATTCAGCTATAAGAAACAATGGTGATATAGCACCTCTTGTATTTTCCTGGATAGAGCTGGAACCCATTCTACTAAGTGAAATATCCCAAGAATGGAAAAATAAGCATCACATGTACTCACCATAAAATTGGTTTCACTGCGCAACACATAAGTGCACATATAGGAATAACATTTACTGGGCATTGGGCAGATGGGAGGGGGAAGAAGGGGATGATACATAATGTATGCGATGTATACTATCTGGGGGGTGGACATGCTTGAAGCTCTGACTGCAGGGGGGAGGGTAACATATGTAACCTAAACATTTGTACCCCCATAATATGCTGAAATTAAAAAAAAATTATACCAATGTGCCTGATTTAAAAATTTTTATTTAACACTTATATTTGTTAACTATTCATTAATTTATATTTACTATTTTCATGAAATTACTGTGAAACTCCTCTACCTACCATATCAGAACCTGTTTCTGATATTTGTGGATTCTCTCTATTGAAATTCAATACATTTAATAAGTTTGTAATAGAAAAACACTTTGATAAAGCTTAACTGAAGCTACATATGTCAAAATCTTATAATGTTCTTAGAAACAACACACATCAGTCAACATTGTTCTTCCTTACTTAAATTTGCAGGGGGATGTGTGTGCATATGTTATAGCTATATTTTTTTTCTTTGCCTGCTTCCTATGTGACTTAAGTAGGCTGAAATATTACATGAGATTTAGTACTTGACATAACAGCACTTGGTATGATTTCAGGCAATGAATATTTGGTTATATTCCATGAAAGCTTATTCATTATCCTCTTATTTAAACATAAAAATTTGTGAGCATTAAATATTAATTTTGGGTTATGATTTTGTATTGGTTCTCAACTTTTATCAACTCTTGTGTTGAAATTTTACTTTTACACACCAATGATTATTCATTTGTCACACCATTGTTTTTGGAATACAATATAAATGCATCTCGAACCTAATTGGGGAGGCTTAGGTTTTCATTCCTTGAGCTGAAATGATTTTCATTTGAAAAAATAAATTGTGTGTATACATATCAAAGCATCAACATGTGTCCTAAATTAAAATGATTAAATATTAATAGTGCCTTGGAATGATGCCACATTTTTATCAGGATGCCTTTCTGACACATTGTATCACCTGAACAGAATTCTAGTTGATTTGAGTGATATTTGAAGAAGAGTCTGTATGTGACTTTCTGCACTGGGAGGTCCACCTGTTTCACTGCACTAGCAGTTTCCATGGTTGAGAATCCTGCCTAGATTTTACATGGCAGTTGAGACATCTTACCAGGGTGCTACACTACATATCAGCTAATTGGAACCACTAATGAGCTGAGTGACTTTTTAATACCAACTGCTAGCAAACCACCCAGTGTGATTGCAGATGGCTTTTAAAGAATTAGCCACTTCAGAATTAGCATTCCTTGTTTCTTATATGTCAATAATGTAAGTACTACATAGGGATTTATAATTTTGAAGTGCAATCTAGCATCCTGCAATACAGCTGGAAACTTGACCTCTTGTTTTCATCAGATACACTTTTAAAATAGCCTGAATTATTGCAACATAACCAAAAATTTTAGAAAATATTATTAATTTCTCTTTTGCTAATAAGATTTATCTCCTAACTAAAGCCAAAGTATGTTTGCGATTTTCTCTATCATCTTAGTCAAGGCATAATTTTTAATTTCATAGGTACAACTTTGATATTTTAAAATGATTTAAGGCCCAGACTATGAGAAGTATAGCTAACCTCATGAGAAATAAATTCTTCAAAAATATTTTTTTTAGAAATTCCTCCTTCTTTCTTTACCTACTATGTTATTTAGGTTTATATCTCTAAAATAAAATTATTCTGGCTCAACTTGACTTAGGTGGATTTCTTTAATTTCACAGAAAATATGTTTTAAAGTCAAAGTTTTGCTTTTTAAAATAGCTATTAGTTCCTTCCAACCATGTTAATCTTCTTTTATTCAGAACACTCTATTAATATTGTGTTTAAAATAGTAGCCGTGTAGGTATTTTATTTCTAAAGCATTTCTGAGGAATGATCTTTCCATTCAATTTCACCCCAGGTGAAGGCCATCAGTATAATCCAAACAAGGGAATATTTTTCCCCTTAATAGTGATGGTTAAATGGAGGATGAAGTCTAACACTTTTTAGAGCAATGAAATCTAAGGAGAAGTCTTCCAGTTGGCCTCTGGAACAAACATTTACTTGTTCTTAAGAGATTCATAGGAAATCAGTATCTCCTTTCCACTAAATGTAAATAAAATGTATACAAGAGTGATTTCTAGGGGTACCCATCTTACAGCCACAAGGAAGAATCGATTTAGGATAAGACAAATATTGTGGGTGGCCAAGGAGTGAGGCAAAGACAAATGTGGTCCTTGAGAATATAATTAACCTAAAGAACACCACATCTCTGCACTATGGACATAAAATACATCTTCTCAAGGCATGAACTTGTTTTAATTACATTTTCTGTTACCTGTGTTCGCCTGTCTTAGTTTACTCAAATAATGCTTTTGGGATCCCTCATGTTATTACACTATGAATAGTTCATTCTTTGTTACTATATAGTACTATTTCATTTTAAAATACCACAATTTGTTTACTAATTCTTCTAATAATGAGCATTTGGGTGAGTCCCAGTTTGAGATTTATTAATAAAACTATTAAGAAAGTCCTATACAAATCTTTTCCTTGATTTATGTTTTTACTTGTACTGAAAATTCCAGATCATAGAATAGCTTTACATTTAACTTTATAAAAAGTTGACAAATAGTTTTCCGAAATGAATGTACCATTCTACACTATTGCTATCAATGCAAGAGAGTTCCGGTTCCTCCACATGCTCACTTACATTCACCATTGTCAGTCTTTTAAAAATTTTAGCTGTTTTGGTAGATATAAAATGGCAACCCATTTAATTTGCATTTCCCTAATGACTAATGGTGTTGACCATCACTGCACATGAACTTGTCAGACATTCTATATCTTTGTTTTTGAAGTGTCAGTGTTTAATTTAATTGAGGAAATGTGAGTTTTACTGATATACAACTTATTGTGTATTTTAAAATGACTAAAAGCATGCAATGGAATTCTTCCTAACACAAGGAAATGATGAGTGCTCAAGATGATGGATGCCCTGATTACCCTGATTTTGTCATTACACACCGTATGCCTGTATCAAAATATCACATGTACCCAATAAATATGTATAGCTATCATGTATCCATAATAATTAAAAATAAAAATATTTGAGCATTTTTATTATATGTATGTTTTACAAATATTTTCTCCTATTTTATAGCTTGTATTTTCATTCTTTTAACAGTGCTTTTTGTAGAGCAGAAGATTTTTTTTTAAAGAAATCAAACATTATTTTTTGTTCTATCATTGACAGTATTTTTGGCATTGTATCTAAAACTCAATTGCCAGACTCAAAGTCACTTAGATTTTCTCTTAGGTTATTTCTAAGCAGACTATATTTGATTCTCAACTAATGTAGATCTATTTTGTTTTGTTCTTCATTCCAGGGAATGACCCTTACTCAAGATTATGGTCACATCTTATCATGTGTGGCTTATAGAAAAGGTACAAGGTATGGGACCTCAAGGAATACTCAACATGCTTAAGAAAGTGTGTCCACCATGAGCAGTACCAGCCATTCAGTGATTTCCAGTATAGCTGACTTATAGTATCTCAATTCAAGTCTAAGTCCATGCTCTAAGCACATACCCTCTGCTAGGCTTCATGAAATCTCACTTTGCAAATTCACAGATAGTCCTTAGGTAAGAGATCACAAGGAACCACAAGACATATATCTGCACCATACCTTCTAGAGCTGACTTTCCTCTGGTATTCTGTACCACAAACTGAAGGAAAATACAACTTCCCCTCCACTGGCTTTTAATGTTTAATTGAATTCCTATAGATTTCTTTGAACTTATAGATCAAAATAAGTAAGAGGAAATAAATAAAAAGTACAAAGTGTTTTCTTAAGCTGCTCCTTTTGTGTAGATGATCATAATTCTTAATACCAATATAAACTGCTTTAAGCTGCCTTGTCTTATAATGCTAAGGTCTCTGCCTAACGACAGGTACTATGCATACTTAACCTATATCATATGTAAACACACAATGACACAGAGAATGAGTTCTGCATCACTCCCAGAAAGGAATGTGAGACTTCACAAACAGCCAGACAGTGGAGATTTTATTCTCTAGAAAGCTCCTGCTGCCTCCCAGGAGTGAGTGCCCTGTCTTGACTATGAAGGAGAGCCCTGTGTAAGTAACCTCTAATAAACTCATCTAACTTGCCAAGCTGGACTTTTCTACATCATTCTGTGGTCTCTCAGAACCATCTCAGTTTGGAGAGTGTTTTTTCTATACTGTCCTAGGATGTTCCTGAAACACAAACCCAGCCAGTTGCATTAGATGCCTCAGACTCTGACCTCTGCCTTCTTGGGCTCTACCTCTCTTTGCCAGAGCTCAGAAAGAGGCTACAGACTGCAACTAGGACAGATATAGAAAACATGGATCTCCTTTTTGTTTTGTTTTGTTTTCTTTCTTTCAAGAACTGAAGTCTTATGCTGCTTGTTGTACCTTTTGGCAATAATAGCTATACACACACACATACACCAATATATATACACACACATATATATATATACATATATACATTTATATAAATTATTTTAATAGTTGATATGATAGAGATTCCCCTACCAATATTCCGTGTCCTTCATTCTGATGAAAATTATTAAAAATAGAGAAAAATATTTAGTCTTTATTCCAAGGAAAAGAGAATATACCAAAAGATTGCAGAGTGAGATAAAAATAATAAAGCAGAATGGCCACAGAATTCTCAAGAACAAAATTAAAAGTAAGAAGAAACCAGATCCCTTCATAATTCTGAGGGTATTACTTCTGTGGTATAATTTGGTGTCACACAAAATTTTGTGAGTTTTAGATGAACACTGCATTAGACATGAAAGATCTCAAATTTGCCTTTCATAATATTCCTCAGGAAGCCTGTGAAAAGTGTACCACTGAAGTGAATGATTAAAGTTAGACAGATAATAGCATTATATCCAGAAATGATATATCTGTGGGATCATTAAATGAATATACTTTGTTTTATGGTAATACTAACAATAGATAATTAACTTTTTGAATTTTTATAATAATTATCTTATTTTAGAATTTTTAATCTTACTTGACATTGTCCAAACTGTATATAAATAGCATATATATATGCACTGGTGATTTTTAAACTAGGTATAATTTAAATTCACACATTTTTTATATTAGACATGATTCAATTTTCTGTAAAGTTCTCTCTGGAATATTATAATCATTTGAATGAACAATGCATTAATGATCTTCAACCTATATAGGTTAATTTGATATTATAGTCATCAAATTAATATACTCACTTTTTTCTTACAAAACTAGCATCCTTCTTTTGTTATTATATTGCCATAGCAGCCTGCAAATAGTATATGATTTTATTGGCCTCATATTTCCTAAATTTTAGCATAGATATTCCTCTATATTTTTGTTAATCATAGATGTGGCATCAAAAATATTTTTAGCTCTTATTTTAGATCATTTAATGAATAAAATCATGAAAAAAATGGCCAGCTAAAAATAACTTGGTATCTTGAACTTAGTTTGTTTTCATTAATTCTGTAAGACTATGATTTAATACTTACACTGCTTTGGGGTAGTGTTTATTTCTCATTCAATTATTATAATTGTTTCAAGGACATTTAAAATGGAAATATTTCAATAGGAAACAGAATATTTATATACATTTATGTTTATAGCTTTAGTGCATTTCATAATCAAAACTCATAAATTATTGCTGCTAAGAATACAATTGGGTTTTCATTAACCATTTAAATCTTTATTTTCTGTTCATTTGGCTCAGTTTTGTTCTATTTATATATTAAAGCAATTTTATAAACCACCATTTAATTATGCTAGCTGGGAGTATATTTTGGACTACTTAACCTTGATATAAATGAAATGAAATTTTTACAACCCTACTGTCTTAAAACATATGCATGAAATATTCTGAGGAATTAATAATATACTGAAATGACTAATATATGGTTGCCAAAAGTACTCAGACACTTAACTATAATTTATATGTTACGGTGCTGTTTTATTCTCTGCAATAGTGTTAAATCCCAAGAAATATATTTTAAAGAAAAATTCGTGATGCATTTCATAATAAAGAAAACATACTTGAAAAATAGAATGTTGCCTCATCAACAAAAGAACAAATGATAATAATTAGCTTTCAGTTAGAAGTACAGAATCCACAAAAAATCCAATCCTTGCACATACCCTACTACTAAACTTGTTAAAATAGATAATTGCTCACATGCTAATCTCAAAGTCATGAGAATATTACCACCTTTATACTGATAATTTTGCAATCAATACTGACCATCCACGATACCATATTAAGCCAAATTCCCATTATTCTCAAATTGCTTTTATGCTTTATAGAGTACTCAGTGTGTATCTGTAGTTATTAACACCTACTTTTCCAAATTTAGTTGATCCCAATATTTAAATAATTGATACAAGGCAGGCAAGTTGATAATGATAGAAAACACAAAATATACACAAAAGAATGGAAATGATGAATTTATAAATATATATTCAGTTGAAAAATAATTTTAAAAACATGTTTTATATACCTTATTATATAGTAAAACAACAAAAGGAATATACGGTAATTGTCCTGGAGGATTATGGGGAAAAAAAGAGTCACATACATACCTAAAATGGTACATATAAGACCTAAAATTGAAATAATGCATGGTGATATAAAAGGACTGAGAAGACGTCTTATAGGAAGGGACATTTAAGAGATATGCAAATTTGATGAGAGAGAGCAATGCATGCCAGGCTGGAGTGCTATTTGTTGATAAAAATGCAACATGGTACAGAAGAGTTCCATAAACAATGTTGTGTTTATGGAGGAAATATGCAAAATTAATTAGAATAAAAATATATAAATATATACAATTATTGTGTATTATTAATAATTAAAATGAAAAACATTGAATGCTAGACAATTACAAATTATACTAATATAGCACAGTTAGATAATGAAACAACTAACCCTAGAGATTTCTATACTGAAGAAATCAATGATCTTTAATTTGTTGAATTTTATGGTGAAATATAACACACATGGAGAAAAGTACACAGGACAAAATATTACAATGCAATGAATTTTTGAAAAGTAAACACATGTAACCATAGCCAGGTTTAGTAAATTAATATATTTTAGGATTTCCCAAGATACTTTCATGTTTCCTCCAATCACTACTCTGTCTTTTCCTCAAAACATGGACTCATCTACTGTTATGGTTCCTAACAGTACAATTTTGTTTGGGGTGTTTTTGGACTTTATTATATAAGTGGATTCATGCTTGATGTTGTTGGATATCTTGCTCAAATAGACATTTGTGAGATTTAATTATGTTATTGCATATAGGTGTCATCTCTATTTTTATCACTGTATTTTTCTCAAATTTTTCATATATTTTTTCAAATTTTTCAAGCATTAATGGTCATCTATGTAGATTCTGGGTTGACAGTGATACCTTTTACATATCTTAGTCCTGAGGTACACACATTATCATTAAATAAATATATAGGAGTGGAATTGTTTTGTCATCAATTTTTTTATATGTTAAATTTTAGTAGATACTTCCAGATATACTGCCATTGTTGACCAATTTATATTCCCACCAATAGTGAATGAATTCTCATGTATATTCTCCATGTCAAAACTTAGTAAGTGCTGTTTTAATGTCAGTTATATATAAGGGTTTGTAGTAATAATATCTTACTGTTATGTTTTTGAAATTTCCTGAATTCTAAAAAGGTTGTGGATTTTTTTCATATATTAATTAGTCCTATACTTTCTTTCTTGATTTGCTGATTTAAATTTCTTTCTTAATGTTTTCTATTTTTTATTTTTTCTCTTTGATTTATAGTAGTTATTTTTTATGATTTATGTTTTAAAAATATGTAGGCTTTAAATGATACTCTATATCTTGATTTTTTTTCATTGCCTTAATCATATATTTTTTTCTGATAGAGTTCTTAGCTTCAGTTGTTTACCAATTGCACTATTTTAGAAGTCTAAATCTATTCCAAAGCCATGTAACTCATATTATCCTCTAATTTTATTTTGATTTTAATTTATTTTTCCCTTTGGAATTTAACTTTAAGAATAGTTTAAGAATGAGTAAATTTCACTTTTTATCTCTTAGTAAATTAGACTAAAGTCATTTATTGAAAACATTGTTCTTTTTACACTTCTCTGCATTACCATTTTTTCTCATAAATATTCATGTATGTTTTTGTCAGTTTCTGTATTCTATGCTTGTTCAATGGTCGGATTCCCTTATTTTGAATTTCTATGGCTTTGAGATAAATGCTGCTTTCCATTAGTGGTGGTCCTTTCAATGTGTTAGTCTTAGTTATATGTGATCCTTTATGTTTTGATATGAATTTTAGATTTAGTTTGTCTAGTTTCACACATACACACATAGCCATACAGGCAAACACATATACTTGTTGTATTTTGAAAGGGCTGGCACAAAATCCATAAACTAATATAGGTAGAAAATAAGTCATTAAATTATTGAACATTTGAATTTAAAATATTCTTCGGTATGTGTAGGTCTTCTTTATTTTTTAACAAAAGAGCTATTTTTAGAAGTTCTTATTATTATTTGATGTTTTGGTTCTATTGTAAATAGTATTGTTTTATCTCAGATACTTTTTTTTTCCTTTTTGTTCCTTATGTTTAGAAACAGTATGTATTTTGCTTTTCATGTTTATTTTTATATTTGTATATTTCATAATTTTCTATTTTAATTTTGTACTAATGATACATAGATTTAAATAGAATCATTCATTAATGCATTACAACTTGTTAAATTTTATCTATTTTAATAAATTTTCTATAAAACTTATTTATGTGTATAATTATAAGGAGCTATTTTAAATTCACCATACCTGCTCTTCTACCCTTTGTAGAAGCACTCTTGCAGAGATTTGATTGAAAGAATGAACATGGTGTTACATGAGAGAAGACTAACAATATTATATTATAAATCGAATTATTTTAATACTACTCTATTTTACTTTGATAAATTAATGAATAATTTCAACACATTTTGAGATTATTGAATAGAATTACAGAATAATTCAGAGAATCTCTAACATCTCCTTTTACCTTCTCCAGGATTTAAATAATTAATGAAACTAACATGAAGAGATATATAGTCAATAATTTGGCCTTTTGACCTAACTGAATGATATCAGATAGAAATAAATAAATATAATATACAGGTAAAATATGTAAATACATTGGTTCAACGTTTATTTATTTCTAAACAATTTATAAATCTTGGGAATGGCTCTACATTATTTTATTTTATGTACATAGTTGTATATATGTGCAAAACTTAAATAGCAGTTATAAATGTATATCCCATCAAACTGTATACAGAAATTTCCCC
>VBSM01000605.1:24097550-24111275 GCA_008086735.1 Cheirogaleus medius | reverse complement strand
TATTTTGGTTTTCCTATCTGTTAACTGGGATTATTGTTTTTATAAATGGTTTTATTTTTTTATTTTTTATTTTTTTATTAGTATAAGGCTGATGCAAGATTCAAATTCAGGTCTTCTGAATTCAAATCTTGCGTCCTTGCCACTTTTTTTTAATTAAAAAAATTATTATTATTATTATTTTTTTAATTTCAGCATATTATGGGGGTACAAATATTACGGTTATGTATATTGCCCACGCCCTCCTCCCCCCTCGAGGCAGAGCCTCAAGCATGATCATACCCCATACGTTGCACATCTTACTCATTCCTTAATCTGTTGCTAACGAAATTCATATAAGGCATTGCATTTAATTGTTTTTGTTCCTAATACTTTGTAGACTAGGGATCCTTCCTCAGTTTTCTCTCTTTTCTCATATAATTATTTATTCCATCAAATAGTTATACTTAAAAGAATAAAAGATATAGGGAAATCAACTAGGTTACAGTATTTTTCCAGACATTTTTGTATATCTGAAGATATTTTGAATGTAACTGGGTTTTCTTCTGTTGATAACAGCAATACCCTGGAGATTTGAGCAAATAGAAGCACAGATAATTTGCCTGTCCTCAAACTTCTTTAGTTTGATTACTCACAAGCAAGATTTTGAAAAAAGGAAAACAGACTATTTATAATAAACGTAAGATATAGCATTTTGCTGGTTTTATAGTGCTTATACTATTCAATATTGTTTCATACATCTCAGAGTAGATTTAATACAGATATATATATCTGTATATATATAATGCACATTTGATTATAAGGTCTGAAAAGACAAGTACTATTATTTTTTTATATGTATGATATATTTTTTTATTTCAGCATATTATGGGGGTACAAACGTTAAGGTTACATACATTTCCCTTGTCTCCCCTCCCCCTCGAGTCAGAGCTTCAAGAGTGTCCATCCCCCAGACTGTGTGCATCACACTCACTATGTATGTATATACTCATCCTCTCCTCACCCCTCCCACCTGCCCTACACCCGACAAATGTTTGTTTTTCTTTTTTTCTTAACATTTTGGTTACATTTTATATCTTTGCCTCTCCCTAGCAAGGGTTAGAGGTATGCCCTTCCCCTCCACAATGTTCACCAGATCCCTCAGATGTGGGACTACCCCTCCAACCCCAGAATCCCTGGTGAACACCACCACCCTTTGAGCACCATAGTGTTAATCAGTCAGTACCAATTTGATGGCGAGTACATGTGGAGCCCATCATTCTGATCTTGTGTCACCTCATTTTGGATAATGGGCTTAAGCTCAATCCAGGATAATATAAGGGTGCTAGCTCACTGTCGTTTCTTAGAATTGAGTAATATTCCATTGTAAACATATAACGAATTTTAATAATCAAGAACAGGTACTATCATTTTTGAAGATACAGTCTTCATCATCCAGTATATTGATTAACACATAGTTCAATAGATATCAAATGAAAGAATGGACAAAAAGGTGAGTGTTAATGAAGTAATCCATTTATTAATTTATCTATCTTAGATTCAAAGACATACTACAAGTCTAATTATTTATTTTACTCTGAACTGGATATTGCCAGTGGCCCCTAGTAAGCTATGACTTCACTGCTTATTGGCACATAATGTACACTAGTTCAAATGTTAATTTGGGTATGAAACACTGTTCTCCAATAATAAATAAACCCATTCTTTTAAGTTATGTGCAGGATTGAAAATTTGATATAGTTTACCTTTCAATTATCATTGGACCAAATATCTTAACTTTGCTACAATAGAAATATTCTAGAAAGAATAGAAAGTTATAACTATTTATTCCTTAGATGCTCTCACTAGATGTGATTATCTATTAATACTTATTTTAGATTCAATTAGTACATATATTTTAGAGTTAAGAGAAAATGTAATTAAAATCATTCTATAGCAAAAATTGAATATTATATGTCTTCAGGATAAAGGAAATGCACAAGTTATGAGATTTGCTGTAGTTAGGAAGATACATCCTTTACTGTTGAAGAATCATGGCCGAGATTCCGATGGTGCAAGAAAAGCTTTCTGTACCACAGAAACAGTTATAAAAAGAAAATGTTTAAATGCTTTTTGTTTGTTTGTTTGTTTGTTTTGTTTTTTTGTTTTGTTTTTTGAGACAAAGTCTCACTCTGTTGCCCGGGCTAGACTGAGTGCCATGGCGTCAGCCTCGCTCACAGCAACCTCAAACTCCTGGACTGGAGCAATCCTCCTGCCTCAGCCTCCCGAGTAGCTGGGACTACAGGCATGCGCCACCATGCCCGGCTCATTTTTTCTATATATTTTTAGTTGGCCAATTAATTGCTTTCTATTTATAGTAGAGACGGGTCTCGCTCTTGCTCAGGCTGGTTTCTAACTCCTGAGCTTGAGGGATCCGCCCACCTCGGCCTCCCAGAGAGCTAGGATTACAGGCGTGAGCCACCGCGCCCGGCCTGTTTAAATGCTTTGATGATGAACTTTGCCTAATACATTAATAGGGATTTTTGAATTATTTGAGAGCTTGCCATTTCTAATATTTCTTTATTTCTAGAGATAAAGATCTAAATTTGGTAGTCTGAGCTCTTTAATTACTGGTATTGACAGCCTATTTTCTATAAAGAAAAATAATTTCTGCCTATTTCTTCCCTTAACACTGTTTTCTTTGTACAACAGTTTTTAATTTCAATGAAGTCTATTTTTATATTGTTCTAATTATGTCTGTCTGGGTTATTGGAGAAACTTAAGAGATACAAAGTACACCCTAAATAATGGTTTAATAAACCAAAGGATAGATTACAACAGAAGAATTAAAACACAGACAAACATCAAGGAATTCAAACCATCCAGACTCAGTATCCAAATTCTCCTTCATTCACACATGATGCGATCATGAATCACCAAGATACTTGTGAAATATTTTAGGCTCTAGGAGGTCATAGTCTTAGCCAAGAAGGGATATTTTATATACCTTGGGTCATACTGCTGAAATGAGGCAAGTCATCTCTCTACAAATTTTCCATGAATAATAGTATACGCACCCAGTAAATTCCAAACTTACCAGTAAAGAGCAAATGCATTCCATTGTGGTTTGGCCAAGGTTTAACACCATTAATCCAATCATCTGAAGTGATAAACACAGAGATATAACAGACTAGCTGATATTAACCTTCCTTTTCATTGTAGTAAGATATCCTCCTACATTTTGGTCTAAAAATGTAGATTTGGGGTTTAGAATGTATTGTGCTTTTTTGGGGGGAGGAGTATAATCAACTCCAACTTTTTAGCACTATGTCTGGTAGAGATTGAGTTTTTATTTTAGTCTTTTGTCTATATAGATATCCATATATTCTGGCCCATGTTTCAGAATATATTTTACTTTACCCATTGGAAATATATATATATAAATAAAAATACCTCATAAGCATTGATTTATTTCTAGGTTTTCTCTTCTTATTTAGAATCTATATACCTCTTTAGGCCAACACCACATTCCTTTAAATACTCTGACCTTAGGATAGAACTTGAAGTGAGATAATATAAGTCTTCCACATTAGTGTTGACAGTCCATGATTCAGTTAGCACATATATGTCAGAGTTAGGAAAAAATGTAATTAAAATCATTCTATAGTAAAAAACTCACTTTATTATTTTCTACTTCCATTTGTTTCTCATATCATCTGTCACATCCACTATAACTGCTCTTCAAATTCCTCGCAATCTCTATTTCTTGATTTTTCTTTCTTATCTTATTTTTTTTCCTATTTTACCAGTTTATAAGTCATGTCTTCCTAATATTTCCACAAAAATTGGATTAACAAATCTAGTAATTCCATAATTTTGTTTTCTACTTCCAGACATGTCACTCTTGCAGAGAAAAAATTGAATATAGAATAATATGAATTGAATAAATATTTGTTTACTTGAGTTTATGATTTAATATGCTAGAAATATTTGTGTTCCAAACCCATGAGGAACCTAAACTTTTTTCTACTGTATTTTTAAAACATATTTGTTTTAAGTGGGACAGAACAAAGTATATTGATCAAAATTAGCAAAATTAAAAAGGCTAGCATGAGCAAACTTTTCAATGACTATTCTATAATTTTTAATTAAAATATCATATTTATTTACCACATGTCTTATACAAAGATAATTTTCAAATTAGAGAAGAAAATCCATACTTTTAAAAAGTTTATCATTCAATAGATATCATTTTTTTAAAAGTTGACTTCAAGAAGAATTTGAGCACTTACTTGGGACTAAACAGTGTGCTAGAGGCTGAATTTGTAGAGAATAATAATAATTCACCTTTCTTTGATGAGCTAAATGTTTACTGATTGAATATTCAATGATGTACATGAAACGTATGGGATATTCTGGAAGTTGAAAAAAACTTCAAATTGCATTTTAATTAAAGTATATCTTAAACACATAATTTTCTTTGTTTCATTTTTGAACCTAATCAGTATATCATCTTTTATATCTTAGGAACTTGGTTACTCTTAACTATGAACAAATTTAAGATGAATTCACATACAGGAGTCTTGAGGTGTCTGATAGAAGCATCTTCAGAGTTAAAGGTATAATTTAAAGGATAAATTAGTAAATTCTGTGGAAGAGTTATTACTGGTTAAAGAAGTTAAAACTTGATGGAAAAGTATCAAAAATAATGTAAAAGGTTAATGAGAATTATAATGTCAAATTAACATTTCTTTCAATTACTGAACTTCATTAGTGCTAATCTGTACATGATTTATGGTCAGTGTAGACAAATCTAAATGGCAATTGTTGAATAAGTCTTATCAGAGAAAACAGGCTGTTCTCATTTTTTAAATATATAATCTAGATATATTGTCAACTAAAACGTTTTGAGAAAATGCCAAAAAATTCGCTTATAAATGATAGTAAATTTAAAATTACCTGTCACATAATTTGAAAAAATGTGTCTAGCTAATTATATTATATTATTAAATGGAATATACAGAATATTCTTGAAATAAATGTGAAAGTACAAGATATAATTATTGTGATATTCTCTTTAAGAAGATAGCTGGAAAGTTTTGTTATTTAGTTCAGGGTGTATTCCCAGAATTATATGAAAAAGGTTGTCATGACAATAAGAAGAAATTAATACTCTGTAGCCTTACTTTAAGAATAAATTACCAGTTTGAATAGAAAGAATAGCTACATTATCCATTTATCACACTGCTTGGAAAGTGAGTGAGAAGACAACCTGTAGAATGTGACTAATGATTTCAAACAGAAATAACTTATGTTTGTATGGTGTCTGAAAATTTAAAATACAACTGTCTTATTTAATATTTATTTTATACCATATATTTATTTTTCTCTTCTAATACTTATATGGTAAATAACTGAAGACATAGTTTGTTTTTGTTTTGTTCTCTTTTGTTGTTTTTGTTACAACATGGTGAGCTTTTTTACTGAAGTAAATTTTACATACAGTGAAATGCACTATGTTAATTGTACAATTTGATGCATTGTGACAAATACATACTTCTGTGTAACCAACAAACTACCCAAGATACAGAAATTTTCCACAACCCCAAATGTTCCCTCATGTCGCCTCTGGTCAGTCCCCACTCCTCATGGACAACTAGTGCTATGATTTCTGTCACCACAGCTTCATTTTGTTGATTCTTAAAATTCATATAAATGAAATCATACAAAGTGTGCTCTTCTGTGTCTGGTTTCTTTCTCTAAGCATAATGTATTTTAGGTTAATTCATATTGTTGCTTATATCAGCAGTTCATTTTTTTTTCATTGCTGAGTAGCATGTCATTGTATACCACAGGATAGGATATATATAAAATAGAATATCATAATTTATTATCCTGTTTCCTTTGAATGGAAATTTGTGTTGTTTCCAGTTTGGGGCTATTATTCATAAAGCTTCTGTAGGAATTCCTTTGAAAATCTTTTTTGGACATGTTCTCATTTCTGTTTGAGTAAATATTTAGTGGAATTGCTTTGCTAAGAGGTAGACGTATTTTATAAGAAAGATGTATCTTATAAGATTTTCTAAGACTGCCAAACTATTTTTCTAGTGGTTTTACCATTATACACTAGATCCAAAAATGTATGAGACTGCCAGTTATTCCTTATTCTTGCTAACAGCTGGTATTGTATCAGTCTTTTTAATTTTAGCCATTTTATAAAGTTGCATATAATGTGTTTTTAATTTGTATTTCCATAATGGCTTATAATAGTGAGCATCTTTTTGTGTGCTTACTGGCCATTCATATAACTTTTTTGGAGTGAAGTGTTAGTTCAATACTATTGTTAATTTTAAAACTTAGGTCAAGGAATCTCCATACTATTTTCCATAGGAGTGCACTAGTTTGCAGTCCCACCAACAATGTTTAAGTGTTCCTTTCTTTCCACATCCACACCAGCATCTACTGTTTTGGAAATTTTTGATAAAAGCCATTCTCACTGAGGTTATGTGATATCTCATTGTGGTTTTGATTTGCATTTCTGTGATGATTAGTGATGTTGAGCATTTTTTCATACATTCTTAGGCCATAACACTATCTTCTTTTGAAAAGCTTCTGTTCATGTTTTTTGCTTACATTTTAATGGGGTTGTTTGTTGTGTTCTTGCTGATTTGCTTGAGTTCTTTGTAGATTCTGGTTATTAGCCCTTTATCAGATGTATAGCATGCAAATATTTCCCCCCATTCTGTAGGTTGTCTATTTGCTCTTTTGATTGTTTCCTTGTATGTACAGAAGCTTTTTAATTTAATCAAGTCCCATTTATTTATTTTGTTGTTGTTGTGACTGCCATTGGGATCTTCTTCATAAATTATTTGCCTAGGCTAATATCTAGAAGAGTTTTTCCAACATTTTCTTCTAAAATTCTTATGGTTTCATATCTTAGATTTAAGTCTGCTATCCATCTTGAATTAATTTTTATGAGTGGTGAGAGGTAGGGATCCCGTTTCAATCTTCTACATGTGGCTATTCCAGCACCATTTATTGACTAGGATTCTTTTCCTTAGTGTATTTTTTTGTCTAATTTGCAAATATCAGATTGCAATATGTGGATGGTTTTGTATCTGGGTTCTTTGTTCTGTTTCATTGGTCTATGTCTCTATTTTTATGCCAGTCCATGCTGTTTTGCTTACTATAACTTTGCAGTATAGCTAAAAGTAGACCTGCCATTTGTTCCAGCAATCCCACTACTGGGTATTTACCTAAGGGAAAATAAGTCATTTTATCAAAAAAGACTTGCACCGAAATGTTTTTTTGCAGCACAATTCACAATTGCCAAACTGTGGAATCAACCTAAGTGCCCATCAATTGATAAGTGGATTAATAAAATGTGGTATATGTACACAATAGAATACTACTCAGCCATAAAAATGGATTAATACCTTTTGCAACAATCTGATGGAAAGGGAGACCATCCTCCTAAGTGAAGTATCACAAGAATGGAAAGAAAAACACCACATGTACTCACTATTAAATTGGAAGTAACCAATCAGCACTCATGTGCACAGATGGAAGTAAATCTCAATGGAAGTCATGCAAGTGAGACGGAGGAGAAGGGGATTGGTGAGATCATACCTAATGGGTAAAATGTACACTTTCAGGATAATAGGCAAACATAATTTTCACACTAGCTGCACAAAAGGAATCTATGTAACCAAAACATTTATACCCCAGGAATATTTTGAAATAAAAATAATAATAATTAATAAATTAAAATTAACACAGAATGGGTTGTTTAGATTTTTGTTGTTGTCATTTAAGTTTTAGGAGCTTTTTACATATTGTGGATGTAAATCCTTTGTCAGATTTATATATTGTTAATATTTTTTTCTAGTCTCAGGTTTATCTTTCTTTTTTATGATGTCTTTTGAAGAATAAATCATTTTAAATCAGAGATATCTAATACTGACCTATTGACTATTGTTGCTCTGTTAAGATGTTTCATATAGTTTTGATCAAAATAAGAAAAAATAAGGAAATACGAAAATAAATAAATAAATAAATAAGTACACTGATTGGGAAAGGAGAAATAAACCTGTATTTGTTCTCATATGACATAATTGTCTATGTATAATATCTGAAAGAACAGAGGAAAAAATTTCTTGAACTAATAAGCAATTATAGCAAAGCTGTAGGGTATAATTTCTTTCCTATATAACAACCATGTACAAATGGAACTTGAAATGAAAAACAAAATACCATTTATATTAACACTCCCAAAATAAAATACTTAGGTGTAATTCTAACAAAATATATGTAAGATTTATATGAGGAAGACTATAAAACTCTGGTGAGAGAAATCAAATAAGAATTTATGGGCCGGGCGCGGTGGCTCACGCCTGTAATCCTAGCACTCTGGGAGGCCGAGGCGGGTGGATAGCTCAAGGTCAGGAGTTCGAAACCAGCCTGACCAAGAGCGAGACCCCATCTCTAAAAAAAAAAAAAAAAAAAAAAAAAAAAAAAAAGAATTTAATAGAGAAATTCCATATTCATAAATAGAAGACTCAATATTGTCAAGATGCTAGTTCCTCCTAACTAAATATATAGACTCAATGCAATTAAAGTGAAAATTTCAGCAAGTTATTTTGCAGATATTGATAAATTGATTCTAAAGTTTATATAGGGAGTGAAGGAGATAAATTAAGATGCAGCACTTCAAGACTTACTATGAAATTTCAGTAATCAAGACAGCAAGATATTGTGACTTAATAGATAAATATATCAATGGAACAAAATAGAATGTCCAGAAATCGATCCACATAGATGTAGTCAACTGATCTTTGATAAAGGAACAGAGACAGTACAATGGAGAAAAGATAGTCTTTTCAACAAATGGTTCTGGAACAACTGGATATCCACATGCAAAAAAATAAATAAATAAAACAAAAAACTGTACAAAATTAACTCAAAATGTATCATAGAACTAAATGTAAAATGCAAAACTATAAAACACTTAGAAAATAACAAAGGAGGAAATCTAAATGATCTTGGATTTTTTGATGATTTTTAGAATCACACTAAAGGCACAATAGAAAAAGGAAATAATTGATAAGCTAAACTTCATTAAAATTAAAAATTTCTGCTCTGTGAAAGACATTACCAAGAAAATGAAAAGAAAACCCACAGATGGGGGAAAATATTTGCCAAAGACATATCTGATAAAGGACTGTTATGCAAAGTATGCAAAGAGCTGTTATAATACAGTAAATAAACTAACGACTTGATTAACAAATGGGCAAAAGACCTAAAGAGACACCTCACCAAAGAAGATACATAGACAGCAAATAAGTACAACAAAAGATGCTCCACATAATATATCATCAGGAAAATGCAAATTGAAACAACAATGAGATACCACTACACACCTATCCAGATGGCCAATATCCAGAACACTGACAACTCCAAATGCTGGTGAGAGTGTGGAGCAATAGGAACTCTCATGACTGGTGGCAATGTCAAATTGTAGAGCTATTTAAAAAGACAATTAGGTATTTTTTTTTTTTTTTTTACAAAACATGCTCCTTGGTATTTACTAAGAGGAGTTGGAAACATTTCCACACAAAAACCTGAACACTGATGTTTATAATAGCTTTATTTGTAATTTCCAAAACTTGGGAGAAACTAAGTAGATAAATAGATAAATAAACTTTGGTACATAGAGACAATAAAATATTACTCAGAGCTACAAAAATGAGTTTTCAAGTCACAAAAAAACATGGTTCATATTAAATATGTAATGCTTAGTGAAAGAAGCCAAACTGAAAAAGATACCTACTATTAAATACATGATTCCAAGTATATGGCATTCTAGAAAACAGTATGGAAAGAATTAAAAGATCATTTTTGGCCAGGAGTTAGGATGGAGAGAAGGATGAATTAGGCAGAATACAGAGGAATTTTAGGCCAGTGAAAATACTCTATTTGAAACTATAATGGTGGATACATGTCATTATAAACGTGTCCAAACCCATAAAATGTACAACATCAAGAGTGAACCCTAATACTAATATAAACTATGAACTTTAGATGGTAATAATAATGTCAATGTTGGTTTATCAGTTGTAGAAAATGAAGTATTCTGGTTGAGAGTGTTCATAATAGGGAATGCTGTGTATTGTAGGGGCAGAGATATATGGGATATCTCTGCATCTTCTGTTCAATTTTGGTGCAAATCTAAAACTGTTCTATAAACAGTCTATTTACAAAATGTTTCTATATCCATGGCATACAATTTCATAAAATAAACACACCACATTAAATCCATGCATTTTATCAAGGAGAGCAACTCAGTGATTAGGAACATTTCACTTGGTGTATAAGTACACAAGCTACAGAGTCAGATAAGTATTGCATTTAAACCCTTTCTCCCTGCTTACTAAACCAGGTGAGTTAATTAAATCTTCTTTTACTTTTATAAAATAAATCACTAAGATATAAACTATATTTGATGTGAACAACAAATCAGATAATGCATGTTCAGTGCATAAAGTGCCTTGAATATTGGAAGAGCTAATTAAATGATACCTAGTCTATTTTTATAAATAATTTTTCTTCAAATCTATTATTTCAACAAGGGTATTAAAGACAAATGGATAAGGGTTAGGATTATTCTAAGTTGGGAAAGAAAAGAAAAAAGGTTGTCATATAACTATTGTAAAAAGCCTTCCAAATCCATAAATTGATACTAATAAAAGCTATAATATTTGGCCATTTAATATTTATTGATGAGGTAAAATTGTTATATTACTGCATAATATTCTTTTGAAATCATGATTATGATGTATTTAATAGAAATTCAATGTAATTATTCTTAAATAGTATAAGTCATTTAAAATTTTTATGAAATAATATAAATCATAGGACATCAAAATATGTTTTTAACTTCATCTAAGCCTTCTTTTTTGATTGGAATAGCTACTGCTACACCAAAATGACTATTTTTAGTCTGTTATGAGATTATTGCTTACTAGAGAACTTTAGGTATTTTAAATTTTTAATATGTTGATTATCTGCATTTTTAAAATTTTCTATAAAATTTGTAATTTTCTTGGTCCCCATCTGTCTCTTCTTCTCTCTCACACACACATAAACACTCCTTTCTCTCTCTCTCTGAAAGAAAAGGCAGGCACGCAATAAAAATTGAGAATATGAATCCCATATTGAGCAACATGTTCTCTGCAAATTCTAATTTAGATATCAAGCATAAATGTGTGACTAAGTATGAACTTTAATACACTGAGGAAAAGTTTCGAATGTTATTTATTCAACAAAGATTTTTTATCTGAATGTCAAAGGAATGGAATAAATCAAGTAAAAATATTTAGAAATTGTATATTTAAATAAATTTACACTTTAATACATCACGGCATTGAAAAATGTCTGGTAATGCTTTGATATTAATGTAATCTGCTGGATTCTAAAGAACTAGCGGTGATTTCACAGCAGGCCCACTCAAGTGATATGTGCAGAAGTTTGGAAGAGACCAGTGATGCCATAGTGTTTTCACAGAAAATATGAAGTTTCACTTTCAACAAAGTTGAAGACTAAAGAGTTTCTCTAATGCTCGCAAGAATCAACTTCACTGAATTGGCTGGCAACATTCAAACGAGATTAACTTGAAAAGCAAACAGAAAATGAGAAGTTGGATATCCTAAGTGAAGACATCACTTCTGAGATTTCTTTATTCATGTGAATGAGTTAATCAGAGATAAAGCAGTGGCCGCAAGGGCAAGTGTGTTCCAGAAAAGTCTTTCTTTTTAACATAGGGTATGTTTGAACATATTTAAATGCTAATGAGATAAATCCTCAGTTAGAAATTCAGTTGAAAATAAAGAAGAAGGAGAACTGTGATTAATAATTTAAGTAGTTGAAGAAAATGGGAAGTGAAATATATATTACAGTAGAGAAATTGCCTCCAATCAGGAATAAAAGGCATTTTAATAGGATAGGAAAGGTAGGGCATGGGTACAGTATTGTAGTATGCTTGAAGGATTTAATAGATAGATGAGGTATTTGAAATGCTTGTATTATTTCTGAAATAGGAAATGACATCTACCGAGATCGTGAGAGGAGGAAGGATGTGGATTTCGAAGACAGTGAAAGAAGTTTAAAATTGTAATTGCAGGAAGAATGATTGTGGTTAAAAATTAGGGTGGCTAGAGTGGAGTAGACAGAGTGAAACAGAGGTTCTATTAATATATACCCTAATCCAACAGTTTTCTTGATTTGAGGACTAAGATATGATTAACACACATAACTTGAAATGTGGGATGCTCATCTTCAGACACACCTGTAAAATATCAACTTTATTTCAAGATGTGGTTCAAATGTAACCTTTATCCTCTTTACCTTTACAAAGTCCTAAAGAATCAATCATTTTTTAAAATTTTATATATACATATATTTTTTTTCTTTCATAATATTATGGGGGTACAAATGTTTGGGCTACATATATTGCCCTTGCCCCATCTGAGTCAGAGCTACAAGCATTTCTATCTTCCAGACAGTGTGCACCACACTCTTTAGGTGTGAATATATCCATCTCCTCCAAACCAACTGCCCAACATCTGATGAATGTTGCTACCATATGTGCACATAAGTGTTGATCAATTAATACCAATTTGATGGGTACATGTGATGCTTATTATTCCATTCTAGTGATACTTCACTTAAAAGAATGGGCTCCAGCTCCATCCAGGATAACACAAGAGGTGCTATTTCACCATTGTTTTTGTAGCTGAGTGGTACTCTATGGTATACATATACTCTATTTTATTAATCCACTAATGTATTAATTCTTATAGATGATATAAATCATAGCCAGTATGGTATGTTTACCATCCAAATAATATTGTATAAAATATTTTAGTGCATATATCAACCTTTTGAATCTTAGCTGTGAGAACAATGATCATCTTTACAACCTGTAAAAAGTAGCTTACTATCTGAAATAGAGTTAACTCTCACTAGTTTACAAGCTCTTGGTTAGGTCAAATGTTCTTATAGAACAGATAGTCTCTTGTCCTACAACTGCTTTCTTAGTATAATGCCTGACATACAGAAGGATAATGCAGAAGAATACACACACACACACACACACACCGTTGTAAATCAAGGACAGACGCTGATCCTCCAATTGCCACAACTTCAGAATCCTTTCACTTTTTATTGTGTTTGGTCTCTGACATCGTTGGGCTGACTTTCCTTAATTACCATTTATTTACATCTCTGCAACTACTTTTTGAGTTCTAATACCCTTCCAAAATTTATAAAAGCATGATCCTTAATTTTTAAGAGCATAGGATTTAGAGTGACATATCTATGGCTTTAAAATACTGCTCTATGCCTCAGTGCTGTATCAACTTGAGACGTTACACTAATGCAATACTTCTCAGATTTAGGTTCTTCACCTTTTAAGCAGGATAAAAATTGTGAACGTTAATGATAAATGCATATAAAGCCATTGGAAAGCACAGGATAAATAATACTTAATAAAATTTAGGAAAAAAATCTGTAATGATTGTATCATGAACAGTAGTATATCAGCTTGATTTTATTTTCTGAGTTACTTTGATATTGTGATATTTTTCTTTTCTGAGTTACTTGGATATTGTGATTTTTTTTTCCTTTTTGTTACTTAATAAATCAAAAACATCTCCAAGATATGTTTAATATTCGTTTTAATTCACAAATATA
>VBSM01000605.1:24076190-24089427 GCA_008086735.1 Cheirogaleus medius | reverse complement strand
AAAGATATAAAATGTAACCAAAATGTTTGTACTTTCATAATTTCCTGAAATAAATAATTAAAAAAAAGAATCCCTGTCTTTAAGGAGCTACAGTCTATGTCAAAGAGATATAGATTAACCAATAAACAAACAGATAAATATGCAAAAAAAATTTGTATATATTTGTGTTGACAGTGTTTGCCTACATCTTTTCCAGAACAAAATCAGATCATTCATTTTTTCACATTTGAGTTCCCTATTCAAAAACTTTTTTTTCATATCTAATAATTTCAAAGCAATGTGAGTTTGATGAGGATAGAAGGAAGAAAGGAAAGAGATGTACTTTTGCGACACAGACAATTTAGAGATGACAGGCTTTGACATCTAGAGGTATCAATGAGGGTATACACCTAGAGAAGTGGGGTACAGAAGGCACCAAAAAGTGAAATGTGTCAGACATGCATAAAGTTAGAAGATTAAATATTAAAAATTTTATTGTATTTATAATGCCCATATTCACCCAAGGCCTTACCTCTCCTCTTGTGGGAAGCAAACAAGAGAAAAAAATTAGAGCAACCCCAATCATAAAGGTAAGTTCTAATCCTGTTTATGAAGACAATAACATGAGTTTATGACAGATCAACTCATATTTCTGAGTAATAGACTCTGCACATGTTTTTCAGCTATTTTATTCTGACTCTGAAAAAAGAAATAGTGCGGATGAGCTTTTATTGGTGAGAATTTACAATTACAACAATTGTATCTGACCTTAACAGAAAATGATTCTATTTAAGAGTGTTAAATGTGTGTTTGCGGGTGAGTAACTAATTAAAGACTTGATGTCTTGGAGACAGTAGGTAGAATAACATCATGCCCAAAAGAATTCAATTAATGAAGTATGAAGTTCTAAATCCCATAATAGCCCAAGCAATTCATAAAAAAAAATTTTCTCTTGGAATCACTGAGTTTCAAAGTGAACCCAACATCAGGGAACTAAATGATAGTCTGTTTCAGAAGTCCGTTAAATTCATTATAGTACTTCTTAATTTTTTCCATAATAAATTATATCTATGGTTGATAATGAAAATAGTATTTATTTATGAAAATATATGGATAAAATATTTAATTAAATGTAGGAAGTTCTGCAATTTGTCACAACGTGGATGAAGCTGGAGGCCACTAAGCTAAGTGAAATAAATCAAATGCAGAAGGGAAAATGATGCATGATCTTACTTATATATCAAATCTAATATAGTTAAAGTCAAAGAAACAGAAAATAGAATATGGAATGGGTTTACCAGGGGCTGAGGGTGGTATAAAAATGGAGAGATGTTGCTCAAAGGGTACAAGGTTTCAGTTGTGCAAGGTGAATAAGTTCTGGGGATCTACTAGACAACAATGTAACTATAATTAACAATATTATATATAGTATACTTGAAATTTACCAAGAGGGTAGATCTTAAGTATTCTCACCTTCCCCCAACACACAAAAAAAGACAATGTTAACTGTGCGATATAATGAGCACATTAATTAGGTTAATGGTGGTGACTGTTTTACAATGTATATGTGTATAGAATCATCAAGTGGTACACCTTAAATGTATAAATTTTAAAATAATGGTCAATTATACCTTAATAAAGCTAGGAAAAAAACAATATACTCATAATGCACTATTTAATAGATGCTGTACAACTGTGGTCTTCATTTCATAGGCTGTGGACCAGTACCAGTCTGTGGCCTGTTAGAATCCAGGCCACACAACAGGAGATGAGCAGCAGGCAAGTTAACAAGCAAAGCTTCATCTGTATTTACAGCTGCTCCCCATCTGTTGCATCACTGCATAAAGCCCGCCTCCTGTCAGATCAGCAGCAGCATTAGAATCTCATAGGAGCTCCAACCCTACTGTAAACTGCACATGTGAAGGATCTAGGTTGCACGCTTCTCATGAGAGTCTAATGCCTGCCTGATGATCTGAGGTGGTGATGCTAGAGCTGAGTAGCGGCTGCAAATACAGATTATCATGAGCAGAGAGGTTTGGCTGAACAGTAAGTGTAATGCACTTTGATCATCCTGAAACCATCCTCCTCAGTCCGTGGAAAAATCGTCTTGCATGAAACTGGTCCCTGGTGTCGAAAAGTTTGTAGACCACTGCTGTACAGGATAGCAAAAAATAAAATTCTTAATCTCAGAAAATGGAGAAATGCTTCTATCAGGAAGAGGGCCCATATTTTCCAAAAATATTTGCAAATATATTATCAATGGCAGGAAGTTGAGTGAGCTTATATGTGATGACAGCTCAATTTCTTTATAACGAATGTTGTGGGTTCTGAAAGTACTGAGAGACAGTGCACAGGCTTCTTCAATTTTTAACACATATAATAAATGATTCTTTTTTATATATTGTGATATATAGTAATTATCAGAATTTTCTCATTAAAGAGGAAGAATACACTTTTACTAATAGTTACACATTTTTACTAAACTGAATTACTTTGCTTTCTATAAGTAGAGAGAGAATATTTATCTATTGGGTTTATTTCCAATTTTAATATGAACTATAAATGCCTTATGGATTTTATACATTTTAAGTGTATAGTATCAGATGAGATATGTACAGGTTCAAATCTCATGTCCTCTATACACCCTTCCTTCATTATTATAATATATGGTGATCTCACATTTATTTTAGTGTCACCAGTAATTTTTGAAAGGAGCTCCTCGTGTTACCTTTATAATGTGTTACCATAATTTCTTTTGATTGGGAACAATAGAGGGATGCTTTATCAAGTTTATAGGACTATTTCAGCCTCAAATCTTTATTTCAGTAATGTTTTCTTTTCCCTGAACTTAACACTTATATTTTAATGCTCATTTTGATGTTTTCTTATTTTCTAATTTTGATTTATAATGCATATGTTTGAATTAAAATCAATAATGTCAATATAATAACATTATAAATTTGAGAGGCCAAAGAACTTTTTAAGAGTGTAAGTAATCAAATAGTGGTAGTATTGTTTTTAAATTCTAGTTATAATACAGATCTCAGTTTGCTTTTTCCAGCCAAAAGGAGATCAAAGTATAAAACTGCAATTCAGAATCATTCAAATGTAATTACTTTAAATATAAGATATACAGATATATGTTAACATAGATATAAATATATAAATGAGAGCTCTGACTTTGTTCAATTAATATTTATATTATATCATAATGTATAGCACTATATTTCATAGTTTATTAGTATTTGAGAACTTTGAGGTGATCTGGTAAGTTTTCTTTTCTTTTCTGTTACTTTTGAACAACCTACGAGATAATAAGAGTAGATTTAGGGGGTCTAAATATAATTTTGTAAAGCTGACGTTTGAGACTAGGCAAGATTGGCCTTATAATGTGTAGGGTTTGGCAAGTTACATGGGATGGAATAGCGGACCAGAGGAAAATGACGAGGAGATGAGGAGAAAGGGCTATTTGCTGCTTGGCAGTTTTTCCTGACATAATCAGCTATCAGATGTCTCCCTCCCCTATAAGGCAAGAGCAAATATGGGGGCAGATAGTAGATAGGGGTTTTGCACATCTATAGGCTTCGTTCTTGTGATTGGGTAATAAGCATGTACCGCATTATATATGGTTTTGTAATTTGCAAAGAAGTAAGCAAACAAAGACAAAGAAAAAGAATCGAGTGTCTCCAGTTGAAGTACTGGATCTTTTCACTATTTAAAAAACATCACCTAGTCAATAAATATTTTATAGCTAGAGAATATTTATAAGTTGGTATTCAATCTGTTTCCTATCAAATTCAAGATAAATTATGAAACTCTTTCCGTACACAACCAATTATAAATAATATGTTTTTTTTCTTATTGTGCCTATTTTTCTGTTATAGGTCTATGAGGCACAGTCTTTAACTCTTCAAACTTTGCCTTAATCATTTTCCTGTGGACTAAAATTTTAAGGTCCTTTGATACATAGATTTGTTTATATTATACTGCAGATTCAAAACTCTCTTACTTCATAGCTTTATGTCCCAGGCTTGTGTTTGGACTGAGATGATTTCTCTTCATTGCTTTCAGAGTATCTATTCATTTAAAATGTTTATACTTTAATAATATAGAGATTGATGAAGTTAGAATTCAGTAAAATGTTTCTTTAAGTTTAACCATCAATTTAGACATGATTTTTATAACTAAGGTGAGAAAACGAAGATAATTATCCTATGAAATCACTTGTTATAAAGCAATTGTAGAAAATATTAATTCATCGATACAGACACATTTCTAGAATGTAGCACAATTGACATACAAATTTGATTGAACCGACTCAAAAAATTTTTACATTAGTCCAAAATGGAATTTTTTCTTTGAAGCAAGAAATTTGAAGCATGAATAAAGGAACAAAACTTTAAATAAAATGGAATATTTCCATGTATGTATAATATACTCTGAGACATTATATATGGAATTGCATTTAAGTTCTTTTAAGATAATTATTCTTAAAAAGTAAGAAAAAATATTCCTGAAATCAAAAGTTTTAACACACCACAGCTAATAAACATATTTAGAATATATAATTTCTCTTGACAGCAAATTGGAATACTTAAGATTTTTTGGAAGCTAATTGCACTCTCATTTAGTTTAATGAACATTTTCAGTAGCAATATTATGATTCATGTTTCTTTGGGAAAGAACAGCTTGATACTTATGAAGTGTTTAATTGTTCTGTGCAAGACATGTGGCTACTCTGGGAATTTTTTTTTAAGAATTAGCTCAGTCTTACATTACAATTATTTCTTAAAGAAATGTAATCCTGTACTGAGAATGTGTTAGGAATGTTTGGAATAATGAAGTTGATTTTCAACAACACCACTACTATCATAGAGAAAATTTTACTGGACTGCACTAGCTCTTATTCTTTTAATTTACTAGCAAGATTCCCTCTGGAAATTATGGTCAGCTAACCACATGACCATTTAACAGGGAAAGAGAGGAGGGAGAATCTCTCTCACACTCTTTAGACAGTTGTTTTACGTCACTTTGGTTTTACAGCTATTAAGCCATTATTTGTAAAAGATCTGATTTTATTTAAGTGAATTATTATTAATATTAAAGTTTTAGGAGAGTTGAAATTGTTTAACCCTTTCAAGTCCAGAAACAATTGAGGGACAGAAGTATAAATTAAAATGTCATGAGGTTTATTATTCATCAGAGGAATTGGTGAGCATGGCTTATACCTATGTTTTAAATGGCACAATCTAAATTAGATAAATGTTCCCACACTCCCCAGACACACTCAAATATTTGTACATCTTTACCCTTCTGTAAAAAACTGGCTCGGTCAGAAGCCCGTATAAAGCCTCACTTTTCCTACTTAGTACAAAGTTATGAACTGAACTTTACATTCTTTCCATCATTGAGCACAATGAAGCAGAAATCTTGGACTATCCGTGCCACATGAAGTAAAAAATAGTACTTTTAAATGCTTTCTCACTGTCAAATATTCAAAAATGTCAAAATAATTATTTGATTTGAATTGTTAATTTATATAGCTGTTTGAAAGCTTCTAGATTTCCTGCTATTATTATGTATGTTTGATAAAATTACTTTCAGAGTAATCTATAAGTTCCTTTATTCTTTTTAAGTCAGGAAGCTATTTTATTAGAATTAAACCAAACTATTTTTATTTGTAAATATCCATCTTAGATTCAGCATCAATATTATTTTTAATTGAACTTTCTACTTTAGAATAGTTCTAGATTTACAGAAAATTAACAAAGATGGCACAAAGAATCCTCTTAGAGACTACCCATTTTTTTCTTATTCTACATATCTTACATTAGCATGGTACATTTGTCAAAAGCCATGAGCCGATAATGATAACTTATTAATAAGTAAAGTTCATGGTTCATTCAGATATCCTTTATTTTTTACTTAATCTTCTTTTTCAATCCATCCATGATACCATATTGCATTTGGTTATTTCCTTAGGCTTCTCTTGGCTGTGACATTTAATTTGTTTTTCATGGATTTGAACCTTTTGATGAGTCCTGGTCAGGTATTTTATAGAACACTACACTTGGGTAGTCTGAAGTTTTCCATTGATTAGATAGAACTTACATTTTGGGGGAAGAAGATGACAGATGCAGAGTAATTCTCATCATATCCTAATAAGGGTACACTCATTAGGGTACACATTATCAATATGACTTATCATTATTGATGTTAAACCTGGTCACCTGACCAAGGTAGTGTTTGTCAGGTTTGAATACTATAAAATTAAACTTTTACACTTTTCCCCCTTTTTCCCTACCATACTCTGGAAAGAAATCATTCTGTGCAGCCTCTATTTCTTAAATAGTAGAGAGTTATGTCCCACCTCTTTGAGGAGGGAATATCTACATATATAACTTGAAATTATTTAGCATGCGATAGCCATCTACAGAATATTTCTTTTATTAAATTTTTCTCTTATTAATGTTTTTATTCATTTATTTATATCAATAGACTCATGAATGTTCATTTTATATTTTGGCTAATAATCCAGTAGTGTATTATTTATGTTGTTGCTTAGATTTTTCTAACTTTGGACATTGAGAGCTCTTTCAGTTGGTGTCTGTGTTCCTTTGACATGTTTCTATTACTGTATATTTTTTAGCACTTTTTACTATCTGGCACTACAAGATGCTCTGCATTCATATATCTTTGTCTCAGTCCTAGAATCTTCCTTGTCTCCAATTAGCCCTAGTTTCTTTTATCAGAGAATGATATTTGAAACCAATTCTGGTTGCTGGATGTCTTCATTGCTACTGAAACATCTACTTCTAGTACCTTTTACATGACAGAGAAAGAAAACGTGCCCATACTATCTGTGTATATACAAAAATCTATAAATATTTCTGCATGCATTTATCTGTGTCTATATTAAGTCTAACACGGTTCATATTGATGTCACCAATTGTAATACTGTGCAACATAGATCACTTCACCCTTCTCCTTTTATTTGTCGGTAATCTATTCTCCAACACTGACAATCCACCATCTGCCATTCACTTACTTAATTGTTCAATTCCATTATACATGTGCAGTGGTTTCAGAACCATTAACCCTTCTCTCTACAGGAAATAACTTTACAACTGTTGTAAGTACTTATACACAATTCCTCTTTAATTTTACAGTATCCACTCATATCCAAAGTTACCTAGGTGAGCAACTTTTCCATCTACCTCCCTTATTGAGGTTGTTTCATTTATTTGTAATACAGTGATAAAATAAATGTATTAAAATTTAAAATAGTGTGCTAAATACATGTTTTAAAAGGGAATTTTTAAAATCTCACTGTTGCCTATTAAAAGTATACAATTCATTACAATTCATCTTTATATTTATTCTTAGAAATCCTTCTCAGATGTTCATTGTGCATCTCTACCTAATATATTTCAGTATGAAAACAACTTTTATTTTAATATCAAAAAACTATTATGTACCTACATTATCTGTGTTACTACTTTTAATTTTGGTTAGATGCATAAATATGTGGCAAGAACTATAAAGAAATTATACTATATAAATGGTCTATAAAGAATGAATATTTAAAAAATGAAAAATAAAATAAAACAGAATTAATATTTTATAATTCATGGACATACATACTTATATTGAATTAAATATATCTAAGTCCTAGAAATTTCTTACCATATTTTTATGGAAAAATGTATTCCAAATCCTGGGCCTTCTGTTTATATTTATTAACATAAATATGTTTGATTATTGTATGAAACAAGATAACCATAAATTTTTGTGAAGATATATCTGGAAGTCACTTAGAAAATATTACTTAACAAGAGAAGGTGATTTTAATCTCAAGTATCTCTATCATTTGTTTTATACTCTAAAAACTAAAAGAAAAAGAAAATATCAATAAATCATTCTAATTTAAAATGTAGTATATCAAATAAATTTTGTATTTGGTAAATAAAGGTGGAGAGGAAATTAAAATACATTTACTGAATGAATATTTGCAGTAACCTAATATAGTATACAAGTACAGTTTAATAATTCTATATCTATTATTTCTTAATATATATCAATGCTCTTTTCTCAAAATAATGGTCAAGAGTCATATATTCAAATACTTCTATATGTGCATATAGTTTATAAATTGATAGATTACTTTTTCTTCGTATAAGCAGATTATACCATACACAATTTAGAGTGCTTCAAAAATGAGGTGAAAAAAACTGAGGTGATACTTTCACTTTTTTTTAGAAACGCCATGCACTTTTAGCATTACTAAGCACATTAGCTCTGTTATTTATTAAAGTAACTTAGATAAATATTGGAGTTTATTGTTCTTATTACACAAGTCAAATTTGGTCTATGTGCTTGGTATATAAAACATATATAGATGTGTGTATTTATATAGCCTTGCTGTAAACACCTTTTTAACTTTCTCTTTAATATTTAGAATTATGATTATCTTGCAATAAATTTTTAAAGAAAATATACCATATAATATTTAGATCTACTAAATCACTTATTAAAAATGTAGTGAATAGAAAATTATACATCCATAATGACAGAGGTGAGAGCACAAAGATATCTGTAAAATAATCACTGCTTTTGAAAAGTCAATATAGTGAGGAAAAAACAGACATAAGAGAAAAAATTCATAAGTGAGCAATCCATGTCATGAAACACAAAAATTATAATTTATTGATAAAATTATGTGAATTAAATAGATAAATATATGGATTTTTATGGATCTAGATATGTAATCCTGTAGTGTATATGCAATAATACATTGAAAGCTGTCCCTTTGTTCTTTCTTTTTTTATTTCAGGAAATTATGGGGGTACAGACATTTTGGTTACATGTTATGACTTTGACATATCCCAACCATGATTTGAGACGTGCCCTTCCCCCGCTACAATGCTCACCAAGTCATTAGTTGTGAGTTTACCCCCTCCCTGCCCCCCTACCCCCAAAGAATATTTCTCCTGTGTGAGCACCTTTGTTTTTCATGTGTAATATGCATGAGTGGGTCTGTTAAGGTTTAACCAGAAATGGAGGTAATACCCTTTACTTTTCATAATCTTTTCTCTCAGTCTGGTTTCACCTGCATTTTTCCTTTCATTGTATGCATATTTTGGCTTCATTTTTCTTCTAATGTGAGTTTGGGAAAAATTGTCAATAAATTGTTTTCCCAAAATGTCATCCTTTCTGCATGTGGATGGGTGGGTAGAGTGGTGGCTCTAGGAACTATATTGGTACTGCATTAAATATCTTCAATTTAATTTTATAGGTAGATACTTGTCATCTATAAAATACAATAATTTATTCTAATAACCAAAATCATTTTAAAGCCTTAAATTTGTGTTATGTCAATACATACCAAAATTTAATCTACTCCATAAACCAGTACCTTAAAATATTAACTGTTGAAATGCTACATTATAATATTTATTTCATAATAGTAATGCTGTCATTAATTTAAAATTAAATTTGAATTAGGTTACCAGGGTGGTGTAATCAATGCAGCATTTTTTTTACTTCAGTAAGAGCTCAGTTCAAATTTTAGCTAATCTAAATGATGTGTGATATTTCAGTATGACTTTCTCATCTTCAAATTGATTTTACTAATGTCTAGATGTTATGAGAACTAACTTAAATAAAAGTAAATTTAGTCATAAATCTCACATAAAATATTTATTCACATTATGTAATTTCTATCATTTAAGAATGGCATTTTAATTAATATTATTTTTAAAGTACTAATCTTAATAACAATTTTAATAATAATTAAATAATGTTAATATTTTAAAAATATTAAAATAAATTGTAATAAATAAATTATAATAATTTAAAATAATTAAACTAATTTTAATAATAATTTCTGTTGTATGGAAGATTATGTGAAAAGTCACTCCATGTTAACATATATATATTTTCACATAATTAGTCACTAAAGATGTAAATTATTCTTTGCTTAATTGTAGCTATTTCTCTTCCATATTGTCTATAGAATGTTTTATATCATGATTTATGTTTTAACACATCAAAGATTTGGTTATATTAAAATTCTCTGGGGCCATATAATTTTTATTTTTGTCAAATAACAGGAGTTTGCTATATTCTATTCTATAGTACCCCTTGGCATTTTGAAAAATTTCTAAAAATCATTATTTTTCTAAGATTTCAGTTATTTTTTCAGTTTCATTGATTTGTATGTACTAATGTATATTCATTTATGTATTATTTGATAAAAAGAAAGAAAACTATGTGCCTCATAGAAATTCCCACTTTGAAAATAATTTTGAAATTACAAATGATTTATATTTACAATTATGAAATCTGTTGAATTATAATTGCAGCAAATACCAGGTGAAGCATCCTTTCTAGATTTCCATTTAATCCTCAAAATTACTTCACATTCACCTTTACTACCTTCAGAAAAAATATGATAACTAACCCAAATCTAATCTTTTTGAAGAATTAGCAATAACACTGTGATGATACAATTGAAGAGTTGACCTAATTATTATCCGTGAAAAATAGAATGTCAAGTTAATGCTGCGATGAACATCATAATAAGGAATCACAAATATAAAATTGAAGTGTTTAATTTTATTTATTACAATAATGTAACTTTTATTTTGAAAACTTTTTCATATTTTTCACATTACTATTTGGCAAACATTTATAATACATAACTAATGCATTACTCATAGGTGTTCTCAGCTTTCTTATTTTCTCATTTTCAATTAAACATCCAGTAACTTTTGATGTAAATATTTTCATTAAAACATAATATACAGAGAGAAAAATGCACAAATTTTACATGTACATTTCCATGGATTTTTACCTGATGACCACATTGATGTAAGCTTTGCTCAGATCGAGAATATTACCAGAACTTTAGGATCTTCCCTGTGTTAATTCCTGGTTCCCCTGGCTCCTACCCCAAGGACCCAGGAAGCCTTACCCCTCAAAAGTTGATCAATCTTCTTTTATTTGGCACAACTAGAAAGGAAGAAGCTACCACTACTTAACCTATAAGCTATTTCTCTCCTGATGACCAGTAAGCCACCCCCAATGGAAAGAAAAGAAGGGAACCAACTTGGCATAATCTCCTTTTTAACATGATAACTAAACTTTGGGGTAAATAAGTTAATAGTATCTCCTAGGAAAAGATACTTACCTATGGAATGTCTAAAAAGGACACCCCTGATTAAGAACCGTTTATAGATAGTAAGTCCAAAATCTATGAGTTAATGAGGCATGACTCCGTAGAAAACAGCGCATGAACAGTGACATGCAATGGAGATGTCTCAGACTACATGCTCCACCTTTGTGACTGTAAAACCACAAAACCTCACCGGAGGCTTTGCCTATTATTTGAGACCAGATAATGTAGCTTTGCTGTGGGGAGAAAGAACCTAGAGAGCCAACCTCAATATGCTGGACTTATCCAAGCTATTGATTGCTTGTATTCTTGTCTTTACTAGTAAAGCTTGGATTTTTTTTTTTTTTTTGTAAGAGCTAAGATTTGTTTTAGTTTGATTTGGCAATTCAATCTTTTGCGTTTTGTTTGTTTTATTTTGTTTTCTGGGCTTTTTTGTTGCATATATAGAAATAGAGTCTCTTTGTGCTATATTGATCTTGAATCATGCAAGCTTGCTAAAACTCACTTAACAATTGGATTTAAAGTGGTATTAATTGAATGTATACATTAGGAATTCTCAGAAGTTTCTTGTTTTACAGTATCTGGGTCATTTGTGTTGATTTTTGAGAGGTTAGAGGTAAAATCAAATACTTGTTATCAAGTTACCATACTGGTCAGAAGTTAATGCTGAAATAAGATTGATTCAAATAAAAAATCAAAAGAAATAAAATTTGTGTGGAGAAAGCACTTGTTCTTTATTTCCTGTGTTTGTGAAATGAGGAAAGTAATTACGTCTAACAAATTAGATTGTTTGAGGATAAAATTATTTAAGATATATAAAGTTCTTAGAATAGTACAAGAACTCTAATTTTTGCTAATACATTGTATGCCATATTTGCTTTTGTATGCATGATTATGAAGTGAGTGGTATTTTGGGAAAAATAAAGAGTTAGAAGGAACAAAGGCCAAAAATTAGTTATCACTGAGAATGTGGTTATCTTATTTTATTACTATACTTCCCCCACAGTACTTTTTTCTGTAAATTTCTTTCTCACTATTTGTGTCAAAAAATATTTTTTGTACAAAATTGAAGAACAAAATGAGAAACATTAAAATTATTTTATTTTAGTTAGTGGAAGCTAACAACCAAATTGAGAACATTTTCATAGTCTCTTTTGACTTATTTTTGTCCTATCTATAAATTCCTATGACAAAAATATTCAAAGTGTGTGCTGCATCTCCCTGTTACCTTTGCTGTTCCATCAGCTGCTTGCTGCCAGCCAGCATCAGTATTTTCTAGTTGGAGAGTTATTGAATTCAACCCACATAGATAAGTAAAACAAGAGAGTAAACTAAATTGCATTATTTTTGTAGATTTTTTTGGAGCTAGAAGTGAGGGAAATTACCTCAACTGAACAAAGCAGTAACATCTGTAAGTGATACAAACATGAATATTTTACCAATAATGAAGCAAATTAGTTTATACAGATAAAGATGATGGAACATGTTATTCTTTGGCTTCTACTCTAGAGTTAAGGCAGTTTGGACTCAACGCTAGCCTTAATGTCTATCTCTGAGATATTAAGAAAACTACTAAGCCTGCATTAGCATTTTTCATTTCTGCAAAATAAGTAAAATAAAAATCATCAAGTAAGTGGTTTAAAAGTTTGCAGACAAATAAAATGCTAAATATTCAGTAAATGTAATTTTAACCAATATTGTTGTTCAAATAACATGCCAAATAGATTTATTTTTTCTTTTTTTAAATTTCAGAATATTACGGGGGTATAAATGTTTAGGTTGTATATATTTATTGCCTTTGCCCCTCCCAAGTCACAGCTACAACGGTGTCCATCCCCCATGCAGTGTGCACTGCACCCATTAGATGTGAATATACCCATCCCCTCCTCCCCCTCCCACTATAGTTTAGAAGAAGTTTTATGTAATGTTTATATGGCTTCAGCAATTCATAAATATCCCAGTATGTAAAAACATATTAGTTAGCTATTTGATAGCTATTTACTATTTTTTGGCCAAAGATTTTGAAAATCTTTAAATTAAATATCAGATATTGATATTTCACATGGTCTTTAGAACTCCACA
>VBSM01000605.1:24061856-24075997 GCA_008086735.1 Cheirogaleus medius | reverse complement strand
CCTTGGCCCCCCAAAGTGGGCTACAGGCATGAGCTACTGTGCCTGGCCTTTATATTTGATTTTGAAGAATATTTTTACTTGTTGATAATTTAAAAGTTATAATTAATTATTTTTGAAAAGGTGTCAGTGTGCCTAACCATATTGTGTTATATAAATATATCATTATACTTTTCAATAAAATGTGAAGACACGATGATTTAAAAAAAAGAGCAGATCTGAGAAAAATCCGAATTGGCATGGCATACATGTGGTCCCCCTTTAATGGTCCAGCATGATTAAGCCATTCAGAGGAATAGATATCAGTATTTCCCTTATGTTATACTCTCTAATTACTACTTTATTCATCCAGTTTAATCATGTCATCATTTGCAATATATTTTTATGATATTCAACATATTTAGATGGTACAGATTAAAACTTTATTTTTTCCATTTTTTTAATATTTTCATTTTCCTGTGGAGATTCAAATTTCTCAATGAGCAACCAGTACATTTTAGTTACATAAATATTTTTCTGGACAAGTAATTTGTGTTTTCACTCTTTAAAATGACGAAGAGTCAGACATGTAGAAACTGTTATCTTTCAGGAAAAGAGATCCACCTTTATTTGTTTTAGTATTACTTTTTCTGTACTGATAAATGAATAACAAAGGACTTTTAAATATACTCTTTACTATGAAATCAATGTCCCAGTTAATATAAACTCCTAACAATGGATAAAAAAGTAGGGAGAAAGTTAAAAATTGTTTAAACTCTAGTGCAGTTTTCTAGTATGTATTATTTCTAATACAATTTGGACATTAAATCACAGATTCACTCTCAAAAGTTTCATTATGAAAGTGTTTCATGTAACCTGTTTCATTTTAAGCATGCCTGAGGCATGATTTGATAATACTACTCATGGTTATATGTTAGCATCTGTTTGTAGAGAAAATAAATCAATGAAAACATTTCAGTGAGATAACCTGTAAAATAGGCTTCACATGTTATTTAAAATGAGGCTCTCCTCTAAAGAAAGTTTTACCATTTTAAGCAGGAATCTGTTAAATTGTCAGCCCTCTACCTCCCCCATTGATATAAAATAACTCAAAAACAAAACCATATAAATGAGAGAGAATATGTTTTGCAAAGTATATTTCTTCCTGTTTTGGTTGCATCTACTGTGACTAGAACAGACCACCTTTATCATTTTTTGTCTATGTGCGGAGCTGAAATTTGGGCAGCAATTTTTAAAGTTATGTTGATTGGGATAATCTTCTCCATGATGTTACTAGACTCAAAAGCCTAGTATCCCCAGGGTTGAATTTGGAAAGATGTAAATCGGTTCCCTAACACTACATTTTGCAATGTGTATATTAATAACTTGACATTTCACAGCTGTTTTAAAGGCTGTGCTTTAAAGAATGAAATATCAATCACAAATATACATCTACCCAGAAATGTCAAATCCCACCCAAATGAATACCACTGCAAATTAGCAGCAGGTCACATTGTTCTGCTGTCTTTCACCTGTGATGCATTTCCTTCCTATCCAGGTTAAGAGCTCCCCTGGAGAGGCTTAAATCTATTTTCTACCCCATATAAAAGATGGGTAGTGAGCTGTTTTAATAACAGAACATGATATCCAAATGCTAAATCTATTTGAAAGAGGCAGTGTGGTATAGTAAAAGAAGAAATTAAACTACGGGTCAAAATACCTGGATTGAATTCCCCAGCCTGTACTCAAGAGTTATTGGGATTTGGGCCTCTCATGACATCAGTTTTCACATCTTTAAAATTTGTCTGCCTATTTCACAGGGTTATCTAAAATTAGCATGCCTATCTCAGAAGGGCTTATAAAATTATCATTAGCTAATAAATACTCAATATTAATTTTAAAAATTAGCTTAGAGAATTATAAGGGATTATTAATGCTATAAAGAGTAATGTTTTGTTTCTTGTATATGCATATTTCAGGGTGTGTATGTATCCTGTTCATGAGGTCATTAAGGGATCATTGGTTTGTCTCACATATGAGTAATACAGTAAAATATATTATCATTCAGTGATTGGTTCCATGTGAGTAAATATAGGCCAGAGATACTTAACTATATTTCATGCCTAAAGGACCTAGATCATCTCTTCATTAATTTTTAAAATGTAGTTAAGATTTAGTGTCTTTAATATGCCCTTTCTGATTCCCAAATACTAATAAATCCTTAGAATCTTTAAAATATTTCTGTACTTTTACTATCTGAATAGAGTGTATATTATATCATATTAGCTATTTGATTAAAATTGTGTCTTTCCTACTGGTCTATAAAATACTTGAGGGTGGGAAGAATATTTTATTCACTTGTATGTACTGTTGGCACCAAGCATAGTAATCTATACACAGAAGAGATTGTATACAAACATAATGAGTGAGTAAATAAGACATACATTAATTGTGTGTTGTGTTTAATCTTAGCCCTGGAATCAACCGATATTTCTTGGTGTCTTTTAAAAAAGTATCAATATGAAAGATACTCCTAAGGAAATATATTTCACCATTTATCAATGTCCCTATTTGAATGAATTATACTTAATCTTTCAGGAGCCAATATTTTGGAAAAATCTACACATGGAAGCACTATTTCTTTAAGTGAATTTTTCCTCAAACCATGTGGTACAATAACTTTATCTTAAGTTTTAATAGTTGTTGCTTTATTAGTATAATGAATATATCAAACACATGTGAGAGTTCCAAAATATAATGAATGCATTGTGTTCATATTACAGAATTACTTTAATTGGAATTAATTTTCCATTTAGAGTTTACCATTACTATTTTATAAATGTTGATAAATGTTGATAATGGATTATGAAAAACAAGTTACAAAGTAAAATAAAAATAAAATCCTATTGCTTATGAGATGTTCAAGATAATTTTATTCTAAGGAAGTCATAACAAGCCATCTTTATGTAAACTGGGGTAACAAACTATAGATCATCCAAAGAAGCTAGAAAGCATTAAAATTCATGAGAAGACATACACCCATAGAAATTATAAGAGTGACTTAAGAATGCCTGCTTCCATATTTCACAGAATTTTATTAAAAATGCCTTCCTCCATTCAGACTGCTATAACAAAATTTCCTTAAACTGCGTGGCTTATATAAAACTGAAATTTATTTCTCCCAGTTTTGAAGGCTGGAAGTCCCAGATCAAGGTATCGGTATATTCAACACCTGGTGAGGGTCTCTTTCCTCATAGATAACGCCTTCTTGCTGTGTTCTCAACTGGTGGAAGAGAAAAGGGGTCTCTCTATAACTTCATTTATAAGAATATTAATCCAATATATGTGGGCTTTGCCCTTAAGACCTAATCACTTCCCAAAGTCTTCACCTCCCAATACTATCACATTGTGGGTTAATATTTCAACATATGAATTTTGGGAGAACACAAATATCATATGATAGCAGAAAATATTATAAATGATCTATGATCTGTGACATCCCTCTCCATCTTTACAAGTAGAGCTATACAGAATGTCTTCAATTATTAGTATCTCCAGAACTGGAAATATTTTTGTGTTTCTTGTCCTGCAATGAAATTAGCTTTACATAATTATCTCCACACTATACAAAAATAAAATCTTGTTTTAGATTCTTCACACTAATATAAAATCAATTTTGAAGGCATAATAATTAAATGGAGGTTTTCTGATACAGAGTATGATTTTGCTGGTGTTTCTGTGAAGAATCAAATACAGGACAAGGCTGAAACTCCATAATTAAATTCAAAACCAAGATGGATTCTGATAGCCTACTAAGTCATAATTTGAAATAAAGATTATTTCTTTATTTCCTGCCAAGAAATAATTACTAATTATTCTGGCTCAAGTTTAGGAGCACAGGCATTTATACTGTACCTCATATGCATACTATTCTCACTAAGCATCAGGCAACTTTTAGGACCTAGATTTGTTCTCTAATTAAATTAATTTTATTGGGCTGGGACAGGGGAACAGTTTCTACCACATTCACTATGACTTACATCCTAGTCACACACTGCTTTCTCAAAAGCAGGATTTAATTCTTTCTAATTTGTTTAATGAAAACCATAAATGAATAAACTTTAGGCATTTTTTACAATTTCTAGTCCTAATTAATGTATCTCTGAATTTTAATTTTTTGAAAATTGATAATATCTGAAGGGAAAAATTATGTATGGGTTAAATCGTCTTCAAAGTTAGAAGATGCTGGTAAAACTGGAATTGTAAATATCTTTCTGTAGATTATGACATATATGTGCGTATATATACATATACATATACGCACATATATTTTTCAAAAGCTTTACAATATTCATACATATTTTCAAAGAATTTTTCCTTTTTTGAATTTATTTTGAAAAAATTAAAATATAACTTACATATCTAAATTTATGTATGTATAGACTATTTAAAATAAAGAATTGGAAGCATAGAAATGCCCAATAAAAAAGGATATGTTAAATATATTAAGGTGCAATTAGAATACAGTTTAGGCATTTACAAAGGTACCATTTCTATTTATAATAAACTATTAAGTTTAAAAAATGAGAATATCATGTATTATATGACTGAAAATAAAACAAAGGGATTGTTAGTAAATAAGAATGCAGATATTTGTAACTACATATAATTGGTAAGGGAATTAATTTTTTGCTTATCTGTACCTTGTTTATTTTCTAAAATAAACATACATATCTTTTGAAATTAAAATTTTTGATTGAAAGTAAACTAAAGAAAATAGTTCTTCTGAATAAGAAGTGATATTCATATCATTTGACAATGAAATCCCACTAACAGAAGTCATCCTAAGAGAATAAAAGAACTATTCACTAAGATTTATGCAAAAATAATAAGGCCATTTTATATATAGAAGTGAAAATTAAAAATAAGCTGAAAATGCAAGATTAGAAAAAAATTTTAAAGACTATATGGTAAAACTTAATGAAACATAACTCTTAAAATATATATTTCAGGAAATTGTTAATGACATAAAAAAATGAAGTGGTGACTGAAAACAAGACTACAGACCGATATTTATAATGCCTAAAGTTTTTCTTTTTTTAGTCAATGTACAGTAAGAAGAAATAAAAAAAAGTCTAACTATAATAATGAATTGATATTGGCATTACGACGCCTATCCAATTTCAAAAGTTTTAAAATTTAAAACATTCACATTTAGAATTGAGCACATAAAGTATGCATATATATATATAGAGAGAGAATATGCAAAATACCATTTTGAAAAACAAACTGGGTATAAATTCTTTCATGCATTTGACATGTTTCCAAAAACAATAGTAAAGTAATAATAATTGTTGCTATCTCTATGCTAGAGTACTAGTACTTCCTATCACTAGTAATACTTCCATTATTATTGCTATTTTGGCCTCTACTATTAATATGAATATAGTTTATTAAATAATATCTTCTCTCTATTAAACCCCTTTACTTAATTCTTTTAATAACCCCATGGTTAAGTTTTGATATTGTTTATTTTCTGTTTGTTTTATTTTTCATTTTTATTATTAATTTTTTTTTACTACAAATGGATCTTGCTGCATTGCTCAGGCTGGAGTGCAGTGGTTATTCATAGGTGGGATCATCAGGCACTACAGCCTCAAACTCTTGGACTCAAGGGATCCTCCTGCCTCAGCTTCCTGAGTATATGGGACTATTGGTGCACACCACTGTGCTGGCTGTCTTGTAGTGGAAAATAAAGTTAAGGATTTGTTTAGAACCTTTAATAAATTGCCAAAAATAAATGTACTTTTCCCTGCATGTAAACTCATTCTTATATTGATTTACAAAGACTCCATGTATATTTAAAATTTCATAAGGGATTTACATGGATTATACAAATCAAACCTGTCAGAAATCCTTCTCTTCTTATAAAATATTTGAACATTCACACTATATTCCATTAATAGGTACCATTGAGAGATGGAAACAGCAACCATGAGGCATGGGCTCACTCTGTCTCCTCTTACCATTTTATGTTCTTGGTCATGTCACTCAATTTCTTCTCCAGTAAAAGAGGAATGCAAAGGCACATTATGAGAGTTGGGTGAGAAAACAAAGGCTGATGGCAAGGAGTGGCAAATAGTGGGAGGACAATAAATGCTAGTTGTTAGTAGTAGTAGTAATAGTAGTTGTAGCAGCAACGACATTAATAGCATTTATCTTTGGGTATGATAAAAAATATTTTGGGAGCCTGTAAACCTATGCCAACAAGTATATTCCTGAAATTATGAAAGTTATGAAAAATGATCACATAAAGACATTTTTAAAAAGCAGTTTTTTCTAGCCTTAATGTTACCTACTCATCAAATATTGCTGACAACTTCAAATTCTTCCCAAATGGTTATTGTTGGGGAAAGATGATTGAGGAATTAATGAGATGTGGCTCATAAGATCATTATTTTATTGCATTGCCCAATATTGCTGTATTAAAGACAGAAAGAGGAGTTTGCAGGGTTTTGTCCTGAAGGAATATGTGAACTCATTAGTTCACCTATCAAGGGCTGCCTTGCCTTGGGAGGGCTCTCAAAGCTCCAATATGGGTGTATTCCAGGAGGCTTCCCAGTTATCTCTCTGTGAGGTCTTCCTATTCTTGAAAGACAAGACAGGTAAATATCTGGCTCACAGGATGGGAGCCGGAGACAATGAGTGCCCTAGGCAAGAGATACACCCCTGTGGTTATGAACAATTTGTTTTGTAAAGATGGGCTTTCTGCTCTCTACTGACTGTCTGCCTTAAGTCCACAATAACTAGATCAAAGAAATGTAGAGCCACTATACCTCTTTATTATTCCTCTGTTAATTGATAACTATCTCTTAGAACTTAGAAGTTAGTCCTTAAAATACTTTGTAACTGTTCACCTAGATAGATTAGAAATTGTTAGAAGTCCTTTGAAAAGACCTTCAACCCTAACCAAAACTATCTGTTACCCATAGCAACTGCATTACCTGCTATGTAAATCTGTTACCCTGGCAACTGGTAATTGATATCTGTGATTATAAAAACCTATGTAAATCTAACCTTAAGACGGCACTACTTATGGAGATGTGGTGTAGACTCCTGAGTACCCCTGCTTTATCTGATTTCTTTATATAAACTTTAAAACTATACCTTAGTCTCTGTGTATTCTTTTATTCTGTTTCCTATCAATTTCTTATCCTCTGTGGCGACAACTACCAAAGGGAACTGGCTCACATGGGGAGAATCAGCTGATATCCTCGGGGCCCTGCCACCCTGCAGGTTATAATTTGTAATAAGGATGTTTTACTTGTATTTTTCAAAAATAATTCATTTAATACTGAATAGACTTCTGATTCTTCCAAATTTCCTCTTTGTACTCATATCACTCTCCAATGCCTGGAAAAAAAATATTTTCAAGTAGATGCTACTGATACCTGATTCAAAGAAGGCCTGACCTTATATCACTTCCAAAAGGTAGCAGGAGGTGACCTGTATCTTAATGCAAACAAACTGTGATTGTGATAGCACTCTGAGTATGACAAATATTAATAGATAAAACCTACATTTAAATAAAAATTTGTGATCCTCAATAACTTTTAGGAGTGCCAGAGGGTCCAGAGGGAAGTAAAACTAGAATGGACATGTTCTTATGTATAGCAGAAGTTATAGAAAAGTACCGTTGGAATAACAGGCCACAGGTCATGACCACCTGGGGGTCAGTTTTGTGGGAATTGACTAGTTGACAAGCTTCACTTTTAAATAAACAACTGAAGTTTCCTGTCAGTTGAGCAGTAGTTGAGCCAATATCCAAGAGGCACCCTTATGATTTCCAACATTGGTCACTACTGTCCTGTAGGACAAAGCCCATATTGGCCTTTTGACCCATGATGAGTAACTAGGGGGTGGGGGAAAGAGGATCAGGGAAGATTTGGCTTATGCCACCACATATTTTTTTTCTAAAAGCTCAACTATTAAGCATTATATTTGAACTGCTTCAGTGGACAGATTACGCTTCCTACTGTTCAATTCTGCTATATCTCTGGCTAATTCACATGTTAGACAGAAAATTGTAGAAGAGACTAGAAGGATGTTCACTTTTCGTTAGTTTTAATTCACACCTTCTTGTATAAAAGCTTAAATTTTGGAACTTTCTAAGATGAATTTTCAGAATGAAATACCATGTTCTACATTTGTGATTCCTCAAGGTTATAGTCTAACCTTTGTGTAGCCTTTGCACCTACTGTGGAACCTAGAGCTGATTCTGAGTATAATGAATATATACTAAAAGCATTAATCATCATCTTTTTCTTTCTGTGTACATTTATTTCTTGGAGGTACAAGGCATAACTCAAATCAGGAATATACTTTAATTATATTCATTCTCTCAATTAAAAACAAAAGGCCCAAACAGCTCTGATATTGCTCTTGGACAATGAGTTATTGTAGCCACATAAGAGTTAACTGCTTGCAGAATTTCTCTTATGGCATTGTGATATTGAGCTGTATATCTTTGTCTATTCACCTGTCTTTGTAATAACATTCAGTATTTCTCTACCTACCAGCATAACTCTAGTTTTATGCAAACTTAGTTTTATCTTTAAAGGCCATAGGGACTTACATCAATCATTTTTGCTCCCTAATTTTCCAAACAGTAAAACCCGGCAATGTCCCCTCCTCTAATTTGTTATCACAATACATCCTTGCAATCTTTAATGAGTTTGATTCTAAATCTGAATGTGCTTCATGAAGCAAAACATTTTATTTTGCAGCTGAGTAGCAACTCCTCTTATTAAATAAATCTAGTGATATTCTGTAATAGATAAGAGTTTGAGAAAATTTTCATACAAATGGAAGGAGTAGATAGCAGAGAGACAGACTGTTCGTTCAAAACACGGTTCATAAAAAAATTAGCCAATATTTTCATACCATATGTCCTGCCTATAAACAGTTTTATTATTCTTAATGGTAGAAACAAAAGATTTATATTTTTTCTATTAAATTTCTGGCTTATTTTCAAAAAGATAATCTCTAGATTTAAAAATGAATAAACTTAAAAAGTCCTTTGAGGTCAATGGTTCTTGCTGTGTGACATGCAAACACCAACTATATATTTGTCCTTGTGTTATGCCTTTCCTAGAGGGATGGAATTTACAACATCTCAAAGAAGATATTATCTATTTCCACATGCAGAACAATTTGAGTTTAAGATGGGTCAGCCAAGATAGCTACTTACATTCTCTTGCCGATAAAATACTTTCAGTTCCCAGAAGCTCTTGATGCTTGCTCAAATATTCTTCCTTGAGGGCAATAGTGCTAAACATAAGATATTCCAAAAGATATTTACTTTAATAATTCAGCAATCAATTTAATGCAAATTTTAAAGAATTCATCTTATTAGCCTTTTTTTGTTTGTTTAACTCAGGGTAATAGGTGCAGATTATAATCATCATATATATATATGTATATATATATATTACATGTAGAAATCATGATTAAAAGCTTTAATTCATCTTTCAAAGAGACTATTAATTCTGATTTATTATGTTGGTGAAAGCTTTTTTTCTTGTATTTTCACCAAAAAAAAAAACCAGACTAGCAACTGACACTTGAACCTCTCTAATGCTATTTCCTTTCCTCTTTACAAATGTTAGTGACCAACACTCACTCAATCTTTTTCTCTAGCATTTAGTAAAGCTATTACATGCTGTTTATATTTTGCTTCTGGAATCACTGATTTTGTTTTGATGATTTCCATCCCCACCTCATCACTACCAAAAAAATAAATAAAAAGTGTTCCACTCTCAGTATCATCACCACAAACAAACAAACAAAAGAACAACAGGGATAGGCTTGGGAACCTTTTCAGAAAATTTCTAGTCTTTTCCTGAAGCATTGCTCTTCCAATATGATCTTTTGCACAAGTAGAGTGGAGCATTTCAGAAGATAGAGACCTAGAACTGTTTATTCTAAGAAAAATTTTAAGGCAGAACAAAGACTGTGTGACAATCTCAAGAGCTAAATTTTCAGAAATAAGTGAGACTTATTTTATTTTTTTCTACAAGTGCTGCATAAAATTGACTTTAGGGGACTTGAATCTGCAAAACTTGAAATAAAGTTATGGAATTTTGAGTTAAAATATGCTGGATTTCATGACATAATACTTATATACTGAAATATTTATATCCAAATAAATTCCACTATTACAATACTACTGTTTGAAAGGAGAGATTTAAGATGAATATTGATATCAACTCTAAAATATAAAGCAGTGCTTTCTTTAAGCCACCTCATTTTAGAGATATAAGTTAGAGTACTAAAGTGTGACCCATACATCATTACTCAGCTCAGACCCAACCCCTGATTCCATGGAATACTACTGCCTGAGATTTAAGAAAAGGGAATGACAGAATGTTTGTCATAGCCTACGTTTGCTATACTATCCTGGTCCTTCTGAATAGTATCATAGTCTCCAGTGAAAATATCTGCACACCTATTACCATATCCTGGCCCTTCGGGAAGTGGAATGTTTCCTTTTATGTGTCTATATGACACACCATATCATACCACATATAATAACTTCCACATACACACATGCCCAAAAGAATTTTGTTTTCTTCTTTCTCCCCTCATTATGATGGTTTAGATAAAGGGTTTCTTGTCCACAAGTTCTCTGCAAAAATTTATGTTCTTTCTGTGGCATCACATATTTCTTCTCCATTTCCATAAATAGCAGCTTTTCAAAGCATGAGCATCAATCTTATGCTTTCCTTATAGATATTCCTTGGTAATACCATACAAAAACAAAATGTCCTGAGAAAATAACTTAAAAGGCAAGAGAGGCAAAGCAAAATATTTAAGGGTCTGCAGTGAAAAATACATTAAAATGGGCTCCAAAGATGAAAATTGCCAGTGTATGAGTGTATGATGATCATATTTTAGATTTACTAAAAGTCTCCAAATAGCATATATGGAATATCTATGTTTTTCCAGCATTCAGAGCACTAAAAAACACATAGGAAGGTATCAGCTATTTAAGTTGTAGCTCTGGTACAGCTAAGACACTAAGTTATGCTCTTCCTCCAGTAAGATATTTTCAGTCCCTAAAACGTCTGGATGCTCATCAAAAAAGCCTTCTTTGGAGGCAATAGCACTGAGCAAGCAGTCTTTTACTTGGTATCAGGCAACTATTTTGGCCCATATGCTGGTGAAAAATTCTTTTAGAAATAAAAGAAGTACAGAATAAAAACTTAGAGAAGATCATTATAAATGACCTTTCTAAAGTTTTGTTTAAGATCTTTTTGATAAGTCCTTATCTTCAACAGAGTCATTTTGGGGTGCATGCCAATCCTTGTGTTTAAATATAGTCTACCCACAATGTTGGGCCTATATCGTTTGTGGTATGTTTAAAAGTATATGTTCACCTTTTTGGATGAACTGGAAGTTGGCAAGAAGCAAATGTATGAGCTGAAAACTAACTTATGAAAAAGTCAGCCACACAGATTAATATGTCATTTAGCAATACATATTTCTCTGGCTCAATACCTACTCTCCTGAACTCTTTCTTGATCTTTCCAGAACAGCAAAGATGTAATTTTCAGCTAGTTTCCTTAACAGTGGCAAATTACAGAATACCCCTGACCTAGTCATTGATCTCATTCTCTGCGCAGGCAGTTTCCAGAAATTGAGAGCACAGACTTGTGACTTTTACTTTTAGACACATCTCTAGAACGATAAGCAATAAGAAAATAAAGAGAAGAAGGAGAGAAGGAAGGAAAAAAGAAAAATAGACTTAGGGCATTAAAAATTAAAATGTAAGATAAAATACTGATGTGGTCAATAATTTTAATGCAGTGACATCTTTTACAAATAATTTTGAAAGCTTGTAGAAAAATGAAAGTGTTGAACAACCTTTGAACAACCCGGGTAAAAAGAGAAAATATTAACAATTGAGAATTGGTAAACTTCTTTCTCTGCTGCCATGAAGCCAATATCTTTAAAAGCAAATTTAGATACACATATATATACATAGATATACATATATATAAAATAGGAAGTTTTACTAATATGTTTATAGCTTATACAAATTGATTTCGTGAAAGGAATAAAAGGAATGATGGTTCATAGTATTTTATATTTATCAAAAGCATACTGGCATATTAAAATTAAAAATATATATTATGATAAATATCAGTTAGATATAGTTGAAAAGCTGTAAATAATACTTTAGTCAAATTGATTTATTAATATTTATTAAATACATTTTTCTATGTAGAAGAACTACAAAACAAAAAAAAGAAGGAATGAATGAAAGCAAAAGGGGAATTATACATTGTTTCTGGTTATGGGACCAATACACATAAATCAAAAGTATTCATTAAACCAATAGTAATCATTTAGAAAATATAAAATACATACTTTGAAAAGAAATTCACTTATACTGGCAAGCAAAAATGTTATCTAGAAAGAATACATTTTTAAATTATGATTTACAAATAAATTTCTTAAACTGGACATACAGAATTACTTTTTTTCCTTTTTTTTTTGAGACAGAGTCTCACTCTATTGCCCGGGCTAGAGTACAGTGGCGTCAGCCTAGCTCACGGCAACCTCAAATTCCTGGGCTCAAGCAATCCTCCTGCCTCAGCCTCCCGAGTAGCTGGAACTACAGGTGTGCACCACCATGCCCGGCTAATTGTTTCTATATATTTTTAGTTGGCCAATTAATTTCTTTCTATTTCTAGTAGAGACGGGGTCTCACTCTTGCTCAGGCTGGTTTCAAACTCCTGACCTTGAGCGATCCGCCGGCCTCAGCCTCCCAGAGCGCTGGGATTACAGGCATGAGCCACCGTGCCCCGCCTACAGAATTACTTTTAAAAAGCAGAAAGTAAAATCTAATTGAGGCATTCAATGAAACCCCAGTTGAAAAACACAAACCATGACAAAACATATATTAGAATTAAAACTCTGACCCGAGGGGGGCCAAGGGCAATATACAATATATGTAACCTTAACATTTGTACCCCCATAATATGCTAAAATAAAATAAAATAAAAAATAAATACATAAAGTAAAATAAAATACAAATGAAAGACTGGAAAAAGATAGCTGTAATATGTGTAACACACAGTAGTGTCCCAGACATTTAAGCTATTTGCAAAACAATACTAAAAACAAAGCAAAACTACAGACCAACAATGACAACCACAAAACTTAATAGGGAAAAAACTAAGCTGGCCATCACAAAAGGAAAGAATTAGAATAGATATTAAGCATATGAAATCTGCTTAAAGGCAGTGAAAATATCAAACAATACACCATTTTCAGATAAAAGCTTCAAAGTGTAAATAGTATGGAGCACAAATTAAATTCATACATTAATAGTGAGAATGTAAATTGTGACAGTCAATATGAAAAGTTACTTGGCAATATTTAGAGAAAATGAAAATGCCCATTTCTTAAAATAGACCACAGAAGATATGGTCACTTTCTTTTTAATTTTCTTTAGATAATTAATTACCTTAACATGTATTGATTACCTTCTGAACATTATTAAGGTAAGAAATGTATTCAAATGTTATGCTATCCTATATTCTGTACAGACCTCTGATAGAGCAATCATATTTGGTCCTTATGAATCAACCTGCATTGATTAGATACAATCCACTTTATTTTTGTCTCCCTTTCTGTGTGATATCCATTACATCTTTACAGGATTCATTTTTGCAGGCACAATCTATTTAATCTGTAGATGTTGGCTTTGAGCCATTCAAAAGCCATAGATAACCCTGTCCCACTATCCAACCCTAAGTATCAAGTTAGTCATTCTTCTCTGGAGAATAGAACTGCATTCCTAGGAGACATGAAATCCAGAGTCTCTTTTAAGTCCTTTCTCCATTTGTTGTTTTCCAGCTTTCTTTAACTTATATTCACATTTAGATAAAAATTGGATAGGGGGTTTCTTCTGTCCCATAGTTAATTTGCAAATCTCTTACTTCTTCATAATGCTTTTCATTTGATTAAACAATCACTTAGCTGGGTGCGGTGGCTCACGCCTGTAATCCTAGCACTCTGGGAGGCCCAGGTGGGAGGATGGATCAAGGTCAGGAGTTCAAGACCAGCCTGAGTAAGAGTGAGACCCCATCTCTACT
>VBSM01000605.1:24014532-24061756 GCA_008086735.1 Cheirogaleus medius | reverse complement strand
TATATATATATATATATAAATAAATAATAAATATATATATGGAGAGAGAGAGAGAAATCAAACAGTTTGAATAATAATAAAATATCAAAGCTTTCGGTTAATTATGGGACATAATGATCTTATCCTATTGGAACAAACACTGCTAGACAACTACATAAAGACTACGTAGAAAAGCTTATTTTTTGTATGACCAGATGGGAATGGACATGGTATGAATGAGTTCCAAAAGAATAAGAGAATAATATGAAGAGCAAGAGAAGAGGCAGAAAAAGCCTGTAAATAACCTGCCTGTTCTTTCTCCTCCTAGGGAGAGAAGGAGACATTCTTTCCCTTCAAGATAAACATGAGAAGCAAGAGATGTATTCTGCCATAACAAATGCAGTCCTGTGAGATGGTATTATCTCTCCATTACAGATGGGAAGTTTTAACCTCATAGAGTCAGATCAATGGCTCTGTTCATAGAGCTAAGAATTGAAGGAGCTAGGATAGAAGCCAGGATCACCTGGACAAACATCATGCCTCTCTCCAAAAGTTCACAATTCATGTAGGCATTCATTTCCTTACTTATCAAATATGAGAGGCTACCAAGTAAATGATTCACCACTAACAGCTGGAGAAAATGTGAAGGAAATAACAGAAACTGTGCCTTCCCTTATAGAACATATGGTATAGTTGAAAATTCATTTGAAATGCTCCATGATAAAGTGTTGTCATAATCAGGTGTGGCATGTTATACAACCGCGAGAGAGTACATAATCTTCACCTAGGAGCATCATACAAAGCTAGTGAAAGGAAATTATCCCTCCACAATGACTAAAAATTGGCAAGGTGAAGGGATCATGGATGGAAGTGGAAGTAGTAGTAAGAAATACCATTTTGTGCAAAACATGACATAAAATAAAATATGGAGTCATTCAGGAAGTGAAAGATATTTAATTTTTGTAAATACTAGATTACTTGTAGAGTTCATTTATAAAAGGCAGGAAATGAGGTTGAAAAGGCAAGCTGAAGGCACATTATTCCTGGCCATATAAGCCCTGTCAAGAATTTGAGATTTCATTTTATAAAGCAAGAAAAAGCCCTTGAAATGTTTTATAAATAAAGTAAAACTTGATCTTACTTGCATTTTAAATAGTTTTCTTTATGTGTAGTTTGGAAAATGAATTAGATTAAATTAAGATCCAGTTATAAAAAATAATTAGGAGGAAGGTAGCAGCAAAGCAAAGAAGAAATGATGTTGGGTTAGACTAGTAAAGTGGCCCTATGAACAGAAAAATGTGGATAGACACTGAGAACACATACAAAATAGAAGAAAGGAAGGCTCTAGCATCATTTGGAAGGTAGTAGAGGAATTAGAAGAGAAATTCTGAGTTTTCTCTTGGAAGCTGCAAATTGGTTGGAGTTGTATTCACTAAGGTAGGAAACTTACTTGACACAATATAAATGAAATTTCTATATTGGACATGATGATTTTTAGGTAGCTACAAGTCATCCAGATGAAGATATACAGTAGGAAAATGAATAGTCAGATTAAAGTGAAACCATCTAAAATAGTGATACTGATTTGAATGACAGAAATTCAATTCAGGGAAGAATGCTAACAAGGAACAAATTAGAGTGGTAAGAGAATACAAATATGAGGAAAACTGGAAAAGTGATGGATTGAAGGAAATAAGCAGAGTTGTAAAAAGAATACCAGTGACTGATGATGACAGATGTTATGGGAAGATTAAGTATGATGGAATGATGACACTCAAAAGAAGAAAAAATGATAAGTTTAAGAGTAGTATGGCAGATTAAAGAATACCATAAATTCTTTGCTGCTCCATCTAGTTAAGAATATCATGGAATACTACTCACCCATAAAAAATAATGAAATTGTGCCTTTTGCAGCAACATAGGTGGAACTAGAGGCCATTCTCCTAAGTGAAATAACTCAGAAACAGAATGTCAAAAACCTCATATTCTTACTTACAAGTGGGGACTAAACAATGATATACATAAATATTAGAGTGGAATAATAGACTGGAAACAAAAGGTTGGAGGGTGGGAGGTGGGTGAGGGATGAAAAATTACCTCTTGGATACAAGGTATACTATTTGAGTGATGGGGACACTGAAAACCCAAATTTCACCTTTGCACAAAATATCCATTTAACAAATCTGAACTTGTGCCTTCTAAATCTTGTAGAAGAGTAACAAATGAAAAGTAAAAACAAAGCCTTGTAGCCTGTGCCACAGCTACTAGAATTCTTAAGCCACCTAGTAAGAAGTTACCTACCTTGCTGGAGAAAAAATGTGGAGAATCATTGAAATTACATGGAAAGGAAAAAAGACTCAGCCTTCCAGCTTTCCCTGCAAGGCCTGAGACTTATGAATAAAGACAACTTAGAAGCCACTCCCCCTCCCCTTCAGCCCAACTGCCAGCTAACTACCACTAAGTCAATGCTATGAGGAACAGAAAAAAACGTGCCAGCTAAACCCTGATTAAATCCATGACTCTTATAATCATGACATGTAGTTAAATGGTGGGTTTTTTAATCTGCTAAATTTTGGTGTACATTTTTTTTTCTTTAATGCAGCAATGGATAACAGGAACATATCTTGAAGTGGGGTGTTTCCTTAACAAAAACTTGTAATATCAGCTGAAGCAAGAGTGAGACACCATCTCTACAAAAAGTAGGAAAATTAGCAAGATGTGGTGCCTCATGCCTGTAGTTCCAGCTACTCAGGAGGCTGAGGCAGGATGATAGCTTGAGCCCAGGAGTTTTAGGTTGCAGTAAGCTATGATGACTCCACTGCACTCTCTAGCCCGGGTTACAGAGAGAGAGAGACTCTGTTAAAAAACAACAATAACACAACAAACAAAAAAACCTCTCTAATATATACCATTGGCTTTTGTAACTAGTGCCAAGTTGAAGCTGTACAGGCCTAAATGAGACTTTTTAGTTATCCTGGAGAAATTGGGATCCCTTGTTAAATACAGTCAGCCTTATGTATCTGTGGCTACTGCATCTGTGTGTTCCCTATTGTGGATTCCACCAAACTAGATTCCACTAACTGTGGGTCATAAATATTCAGAAAAAAAGTAACAATAAAACAATACCTATAATCCCAGCTGCTCAGGAGGCTGAGGCAGGAGGATCGCTTCAGCCCATCCTCAAAATTACAATGAGTTATGATTGCACCACTGCCCTCCAGTCTGGATGACAGAGGGAGACCCTGTTCCTAAACTAAGAAAAACAGAAAAACAAAAAACAAAAACAACTATACAACATTGAAAAATAATACAAATAAAAATACAATATAACTACAATTTACATAATATTCACATTTTATTAGATCTTTTAAGTAATCTAGAGATGATAAACTATATGAGGAGATGTGCACAGGTTGTATGCAAATAAATACCATTTTATAGCAGAGACTTGAGATCTGTAGATTGTCATGTTTATGGAGGCCCTGGAACCAATCCCCCATGGATACAGAAGGAGGACTATCGTGCTAGAAAGATTAGTAACACTGCTGTCTATGGTAACAGGAATACAGAAAATATAGCAAATTAACAGGTGGAGTTAGCTATGAGAAACTCCACGGTGAATGCTGAATGTGACCATGGATTTCTTTTTCTTGTTTCTTGTAATAAGGTACACATAAAGAAAGATAAGCTAAAAAAATCAGTATTCGAGCAGAATTTAGAGAAACTGTAAAGGAGCCAGGTCTTGCTGAGTGCAAACTTTAAATGGTTTTTCATCCCCAATTTCCCCAGAAAAACTTATTATCACTTAAGGAATGGATTCAGTGAAAATGTTCAATATCCAAGGCACTATCAGTAAAGTAGATAAAGAGTAAAAATGTCAAGAAATTTGACTGTAAAATTTTTTTTGTTTAAATCTCAGAACAATTTAAGGTAGGAGGAATGATAAGTATATTAAGCTCATACCTCCTTTTAACTAGACAAAAGACTTTAAAGACTCTTAAAGGTATTTCCACAGCACTAAGACTCTCATGTGCAGATAGAGGAAGTTCTGTCCTACAAGGAAAAGAGAGTGAGACTTTGTCTAATAGAATGGATTATAATTTGATACATAAGAAGATATTATATCAGCTTGAGTTGAAAAAGAAAGCAGCATTTGCAAAGTATAAAAGAGATTGGACTTCCAAATTTCTACATGTAGGAAGCAGTCTGAAAAGGCTATTCAGTTGCAAAGATCAGCCATTTACTAGGCAAAAGTAAAGCAGAATCAGAATGTGGACCCAAGAGTGGTGAAGAATCATCTCTATTATGCAAGACATAGCAGTAATCAAGAAACTGTATGACATATGAATCATACTCGAAGAAACTCATCTCTACTGGACTTAATATGAGAGAACAGATCCTATACCTTTTTCTGATACCAGAATTGAATGAGACCATTGGGGACATTGAGAGGAGTAAGTATATTTTACATGGAGGAAAAATATAAACACTTTTTGGCCTTAGAGAGGATTCTAGTAAGTTATTGTTTTATTCCAGCTCTTCCTATTGAATGGTGGAGTCTAATTTCTCTTCCATTGAATCTATGCTGGCCTTAGTGATTGTATGAACACTGGAGTATATCAAAAGTGACATATGATAACTACACAAATAAAGTCATAAAAACTTTACAGCTTGATTGCCTAACTTCTTTTAGAACTTTCACTCTTGGAGCCTTTAGCCATCATTTACAGAGACTGAATGTTCAGCTTGAAGAGACCATGTGGAAAACCTTGAGATCTGCTGGGTAGATGTAAGAGCTTAGCTTAGACTAGACTGCCAATCATCCTCGACAAGGACCCTTTCAGGTAATTGAAACCATCTTGTTAACTTGAGTCCAGCAACCAGCTGCATATTACTCAATGATCCGACATGACACCATGTGAAGCAGAAGAATTATCTACTGGAGCCCTGCCCAGATGGTTGAACTGTAAAAATATGAGATATAATATGGCTATTGTTTTAAGCCACTAAGTTTCTTGGTGTAATTTACAAGCAGAATCTAGGTATAATGACATCTTTTTTCCCTGTATCCATAGTCTTATTTTTTGTCTCCTAATTTGTTACTTATGCTTAAACGTCCCCGAACTATAATGCCTATCTCTTGTTTTCTTTTGCTAACTTACCAAAATATAGTGCTGTTTAAATCTATTTGACCATACTAAGCTTGCACATGTACAATTGAGAATATCTGTATAAGAAAAAGAGTTCTATAAGACCAACAATTTAAAATAGGTCTTAGCGCCGATATAAAATTAGACCACATGTCTTTAGTCAATTCTCTCATAAAGGGCTATTTGATTGTTCAACACTGTCTTGAATCCTTTGGCCACATCTCCCAACACACACACATGCACACACACACACGTACACACCCTCCGTCCTCCTCTGACATTCTAACTACCAAATGAGTACCTTATTTGCTTCTTCACTGAGGAAAGCGGAGAAGTAAAAAAAGAACTTCCAAAAAACAACACCTACTATCTACATGGGAGGGTCTGCATGATACAGTCTGCCTTTCACCATTTAACACATGTGAAATATGGATGACCCTATCTAATACCAAGCCACTGCTTTATTTACTACATCCCATCCCGCTCACTAACTCAAGGTCATCAGTCCATCAATTCTCCCCATTCTCTTCCATAGGATCATTTTTTTTACTCTCAACTAAAGCATTCCCATTAATATACAAACAAGTTATTTCTCCTATCTTATTAATAAAATATCACCTCTTCTTTTGACCACACTTACATGCAACATACTGCCCAATTATTTCACTTCCCTTTAACTCCTCCTAAAAAGTGATTCTGTTCTCACTGCCTCCAATTCCTTTTCTCCTAAACTCATTCTGAACAGAATATCACACAATCTTTGCTTTTATTTTTCCCCCAAATTCTTTTATAGCTGGTTTTCATCAGTCCACTGATGTCACCTTTCTTCACTTGACTTCCAGGACAACATACTCTCTAGATTTTTCTTTTAATTAATTGTTTGATTATACTCAGCTTTTTTTGCTAGATACTCTCATTCTCCCAAACCTTGTAATGTTGGATTACACCAGAGCTCATTTTATATACATTCATATCATTGTTCATTTTGCCCATTTTCTTGGCTTTACATACTGGTATTTCAAGTTTAAAACTCTAAAGTTCAGAATTCTCTACTAAATTCTAGACACATTTATATAAATATTTATGTGTCTTCTACAATTCCTCAAACATAACATGACCAAATTGAGCACCTGATTTCTATCAAACATCTGCCCACAAAATTTGCCAACATTTGATGGCAGCACCAATTTTTCAATTGTTTGATCAAAAATTTTAAAAATTATCCTTTACTCTCATTTTCTTCTCTCACCCCACTTTAAACTATCAAAATTTTCTATTGCCTTAGTCTTTAAAATATATCTATTACCTGCTGCTGGAATCATTCTATTGTCATCTAGCTTATACTCCAAACACATTTCATAGACTCCATTGTCTCCAGGATGTAAGGTGACAATAGCCTAGAAGAAGTTCTTGGGTGAGATTTGGAGAAAAAAGTGAAGCAGTGGCCATTGCTCTGTGAGGACATAATTGTTAATTTGGACAAAAACATAGGAACTGACAAGCTGTGTTTTAACTTACTCTTCCCAGCACTGTGTCCACTTGTTCCTAATTTTTAACAGTGTCCATCACTGGTTTTTGGACTCCCAAATATCTGCCATGGGCTGCTACACCAATCATCTCTTCAGAGCCCCACTAGATCCTCTGAATGTGCTTTGCTTCTCCAATTAACTTGTTGGTGACTCTCTGTAATTCCTCAAACTTCCTTTAGACTTTTACTTCTTGATGTCCTCTAATGATTGCAAAAAGTTTAATAAAAAAAATCAACCCTTGTTCCATGGACCATAGTGGTTCTTCTTCCCTGATTAACAATGACTGGTATATCTAATAACAGATCAATTACAGTTTTTTTACTTGACTGAATTATTAGCATCCTTTATTCTCAACATCAGACAGAATGTTCCTTTTAGCATATGTCATATTACAAATTATTCTGCCTATAAACCTGCATTTGTTTCCATTGTCACTAAAATCCAAAGCCCTTAAAATGGCTTTCAAGTCCATTCAGAATTGAGTTTCCTGTTGTTAATATCTCTTTGAACTCATCTCCTATGACATTCTTCATTGCTCACTCTTTTCTATGTATAGTGACGATTTTGTTGTTCCTAATAACAACAAGTACGTTCCACAATTTAGGGAATTTTTCCTGCAATTTCCTCTAACTGGATATGTCTTCACTCAGAAGATAACAACTTGCCTAACTTTCTTACCTTTTTTAAAATACTTCTTTGAATCACAACTTCTAAAATTTTTCTATTCTTGACTAACATAGTTTATGACTCTTTTTTTTTATTTCAGCATATTATGGGGGTACAAATGTTAAGGTTATGTATATTGCTCTTTCCCCCTCTTACCTCCCCAGAGTCAGAGCTTCAAGCATGTTCATCCCCCAGACTGTGCACATTGCACTCATTATGTATGTATATACCCATCCCTTCCCATCTGCCCTACACCCAATAAATGTTATTTCTATACGTCCACTTAGGTGTTGATCAGTTAATACCAATTTGCTGGTGAGTACATGTGGTGCTAATTTTTCCATTCTTGGGACACTTCACTTAGTAGAATGGGTTCCAGCTCTATCCAGGAAAATACAAGAGGTGCTATATCACCATTGTTTCTTATAGCTGAATAGTATTCCATGGTACTATTAATTTTATTATTTTATTAATCCACTCATGTATTGATGGGCACTTGGCTTGTTTCTACATCTTTGCAACTGTGAATTGTGCTGCTAAGTTTGTGACTCTTAATCCATTACCCTGATTTCACCAATTTCTAACCTAAGTATAGTTACCATAGATATATTCTCCCCTAACATAATATATAATTTACCAATGTATTATGATTCATATTTCCTATCTGTCCCACTGAATCTAAGGTTCCACAAGGTCATGAATCTTATATTTATCCCAAGCACTTGGGCAAGATATTAGCCATAGTATTCACTCAATTAATATATGTCACAGGAATAAACAGGATAAGGTATAAGGCATTTTAGCATGAGGAAAAGATAAGTCTGAATTAATAGGCAATAATGTTTAAGCTGAAGAGGAATGTATATGAAAAAAAGAAATGGCAGATAGCTTAATGTAGATCAAATTTTAACAAAACCACTTTCATAGTAACCTAAAATAATTCATCAATTCATACTTATATAAATCACCCATGATTGATAAATTGCATCCACATACAAGCATGCATCAAAAGTTAGATTAACCCCTTACTCCCACCCCAAGAAAACTGCATATCACAACAGAGGAATTTATGCTGTTAAAATATTGTATGAGAAGAAGTTTCAATATATCCATATAATCATAGTATAATATCACTTTAAAATGTAGGTATTTGGTAAAAGCACAATTTACTCTTTAGTTGATATTCATGTTATTGCTATTATTGAAATCAGTTATGATTTTATACATCTATTCACTAGTTGCATTTTCTTTATTGGAACTTACATATTTGTGTTTTCAATTAATTGAAGAGATTCAATTAATCTATTGGATCCTCCCTCTCCAATTTTTAAAACTATGCTTGATGCATTATACTCCAATTTAAATATACTAACTACAGTATCTAAGAAAAAAAGATGATTATTCTAAGGACCTTTTGGATACTTACATATTTATAAATTAAAAAGAAGTTTATACATTTCTATTTGTGAATCAAAATATTAAGATGATTTGGATGTTGTCACTGTCATTTGAAGAAATTTTGTGTTAGTGAACTGGATCGAATGTGGAAATAGGTTGGTCATGATTTTGTTTTCAAGATTCAGATTAGATTTTTCTTTACTTGAAGTTTCTGCTTGCATAAATCAAGTAAGAATTTAGTAGTCTTCCTACCCATTTCACTTTCAGGAATGCCTTGAGAAACTAACCAGTGTCATAGATCTATGTGAGACTATTCTGATTGCTGCTTTTGCACTGTCGACCATTACAGTAATCATACCACCTTGCCTTTGAAAGTTCTGTGCTTCCACTCAGTCCAAGTCACCACAAGATCTAATTACTCCTTTTGCATTTAGGTTTTCCAATTCAGTGACTGCAGTTTTCAATATAAGTTCTGGCTATAGAGCAGAAAACTCATAAAGTTCTTCAAAGATGTCAGGGCTACCTCCATTGATTTATTTTTCACAGTTATGTTGAAAAGTGTGTTTTCAGTATACTTCCTGTTTGGGTGACTATGTATTAAATGCCTAATCCTGACTAATATTGTAATTTCCCTAAGCCTTTGAGTCTCTTCCTCTACATTAAATCAAGGCAAGTCTAATATTTCCAACTTGCTCACTCTGTGCCACTTTTTGGTCCATATTTCAGGAAATTAACCAAATGAACATTAGAGTCTTTTAACTCCCTGAGCTGCAACATTACATGCTGAATCTCTGCTTAGTGAGGAAATAGCAATAAATTTGCCTGGTCCAACTTCATGTTCTTCTATAACTATCCTGTAGGATTTCAGTTTGTATACAGTAGAAACCTCAAATAGTTCTTTGGAATGTGATAGACCTTCTCTTGGGTCACAATTTTTATATCAACTTTAAGAGTCTTCTGGGAATTAAGTCGTTATACATATAAAAGACAATGGAACTCTACAGGAAGAACTACGAAACACTGAGGAAGGAAATAGCAGAGGACTTAAACAGGTGGAAAACCATACCATGCTCATGGTTGGCAGAATCAACATCATTAAAATGTCTATTCTACCCTAAGTGATCCACAGATTCAATTCAATCTCTATTAAAATACCACAATCATTTTTCACAGATATAGAAAAAATAATTTTATGCATCGTACGGAACCAGAGAAGACTCCGTATAGCAAAAGCAATCCTAGGCAAAAAGAACAAAGTGGGAGGTATAAATTTACCAGACTTCAAACTATAGTACAAGCTGATAGTAACTAAAACAGCATAGTACTGGCATAAGAACAGGGACACAGACCAATGAAACAGAACTAAGAACCCAGATATAAAACTATCCTCACATAGCCATCTAATTTTTGACAAAGCAGACAAAAACATACACTGGGGAAAAGAATCCTTATTCAATAAATGGTGCTGGGAAAACTGGATAGCCACATGCAGAAGACTGAAACAGGATCCACACCTTTCACCTCTCACAAAAATCAACTCATGGTGGATAACAGATTTAGATCTAAGGCATGAAACTTTAAGAATTCTAGAGGAAAATGTTGGAAATACTCTCCTAGGCAATGGCTTAGGCAAAGAATTTATGAAGAAGACTCCAAAGGCAATCACAGCAACAACAAAAATAAATAATTGGACCTAATCACATTAAAAAGCCTCTGCACAGCCAAAGAAGCTATCACAAGAGCAAACAACCTACAGAATGGGAGAAAATATTTGCATGCTATACATCCAATAAAGGGCTGATAACTGGAATCTATTTAGAACTCAGGAAAATCAGCAAGAAAAAAATCAAACAATCCTATCAAAAAGTGGGCAAATGACATGAACAGAAACTTTTCAAAAGAAGACAGAATAATGACCAAAAAAAAAAATATGAAAAATGCTCAACATTTCTAATCATTAGGGAAATGTAAATGAAACCAATAATAAGATATCACTTATTCCCAGTGAGAATGGCCTTTATCAAAATGTCCCCAAACAATAAATGTTGGTATGGATGCGGAGAGTTAGGAACACTCATACACTGCTGGTGTGACTGCAAACTACTGCAACCTCTGTGGAAAGCAATACAGAGATACCTTAAAGAGATACAAGTAGAACTACCATTTGATCCAGTAATCCCATTACTGGGCATCTACCCCAAAGAACAAAAGACAGTCTGTAAAAAAGACTTCTGCACTTGAATGTTTTTAGCCACACAATTCACAATTGCAAAGATGTGGAAACAACCCAAGTGCCCATCACTATATGAGTGGATTAATAAAATGTGGTATATGTTTACGATGGCGTTCTACTCAGCACAGAAAACAATGGTGATCTAACACCTCTTGTGTTATCCTGGATAGAGCTGGAGCCCATTATACTAAGTAAAGTATCATAAGAATGGAAAAACAAGCACCACATGTACTCATCATCCAATTGGTATTAACTGATCAATACTTAAGTGCACATACATTAATGATATTCATTGGGTGTCGGGCAGGTTGGAGTGGAGAGGAGGGGATGGGTATATACATACCTAATGGGTGTGGTGTGCACCATCTGGAAGATGGACACACTTGAAGCTCTGACTCAGGTGGGGCAAAGGCATTATACATAATCTTAACATTTGTACCACCGTAATATGCTGAAATAAAAAAAATTAAAAGAAAACTGAAATAGAAAAAACAAAGTTCATGGGCAATATACATAACTGTAATATTTGTACCCCCATAATATGCTGAAATAAAAATAAATAAATAAATAAAAGAAAAAAAAAGAAAAAACAAAGTTATTTTTAATTGAAAATTAAATTATTTTTAATTTAAAAAGGAATTCTGATAAATTTTCTGTCAAAATAGGAGTATCACTCTAAATATTCAAAGGACCAAAACTGAGTGTTAAGAAAATAGTAGCACAAAAAGAAAAAATACATTCACACATAAAGGCATACAAACGGTTATTAATAAGCACATATATTTTTAAGAATGATAATGGTGTGTGTGTATATATAGTATATATTAATTATTTAGAATTGTTTGATCAGTAAGAAATTTGTAGCTTATATGAACTTTTGTTTATAAATATTATAAAAGTAATCACAAATTAAATGTCAGAAATCCTATTATAAATTATTTTAAGAAAATTGATGCTAGAAAAAATTTCTTCTGTATGTGTATTTTAACCTATTAAAATCACATATAATTATGCTGTTGCATGACTCATGGTTAAGCAAAATATACATGAATTAAATACATTTATAAAATGTTCATAATGAATTATATTATAAAGCCAAGAGTACAGAGTTCATATTGTATTGTCAAACAAATATAGTTTTGTTTCTTCCTCAAAGACAATGTATAAGTTTGTTTTCATTGTATTTGTAGGACAGATGCCCCTTCTTTTTCTGGCAAACAAAATTTTTATTTAAATCATCTATAGTAAGTAAAAGAACACATGAAATATATATGTAGTTTATATTAATGAATATATTTTTGTAAGATCAATTATAGTCAAATATATGAATAATGGTATTAATAAACTTACATAAGTTTATTAATAAGTTTATATTTATCTGGTTTAGTGCAAATTCAATCTTTAAGTGGGCAGATATGGATTATGTAATAAAACAGCATGTTTACAAGTAAAATGTTGATGTTTTTGGAAAAGCCAAATATTGGTTACTTTTTCATTTTGACATAATTTTGTTATAATTAGATAACATTAAATCTGAATAAATTACTAAATGAGAGACTATAGATTAAAATATGATGAAAAGTTAATAACACTATGGTTAAGATTTTAGTGCCATATAATAAATATATATATTAAACCAAGTTTGATGTTTCTTATGGGTCCAGATTGGAAGAAATGTAAAAACTCATTTATTTATTTATTTATTTAATGGTTGAATACTCTTTAATTATGAATTATGAATCAAAAAGTTATGAGTGCTTACACAACTAGATTACATTTGAAATAAATTCCTCCCACATCAAAATGGATGCTTTTGAATAACCATTTGATAAGTAAAACTTGTTTGACGCATATTTTGGTTAGAACATTTTGTAACAGTATATTATTTATTTCTGTTTTTAGAAATTTTAAGTTGAAATTTATGAGAATTAATTTTAAAATATGAATGCAAATTATTAAAGATTCTGTGATTTTTGAGACAGCAGTCATTTACTAAGTGAAATTTTTGAAGAAATAATATTTTCTTCAACATAATCTACTTGTTAGAGATAAATACATGTGAGAAACTTAGCTGATTTAATTAACAGACAGTTGATGATAAAACAATTAAATTAAAGGTCATCTGCCTTATTTCTGAACAAATGCTGCCATCTCTGTTAGTCTATTAGTTGGTGGAATAATTTGGTTTATAAATATTTCTGCTCATGCTGAAAATCAGTAACTCTCATAATGGAATGCTCTGGTTGAACCTGATGTACGCAAAATGTAACACCTAGTGCTATGGATGCACTTTAAACTGATATGTTGTCACTTCAAATTACTTTGCATTGGCATCTGTGGTTATTTAGAATTACAAGTTAATTTGGATGACTTCCAGAACAAATAAACAAGTGCAAAACTGTCTCAATGCATTTATTGTGCTTGAATGATTGAAGAGCTTTGTATGTGTGTGGCTTTAATGTTCCAGAATAATTATATTTAACAGCAGGAGGTGGCTAGACTTCCAAACAAACTGTTCTTTTATTGTAAATTATATGAAATCTATATGAAAAGGATATTTAGTGTTAATTACAATAACAATACATAGAAAATGACTAAAGCATCTTACAAAATAATCTATGCATAGCATAATGATACTAATAACCATAACAGTAAAATATGAATGGTAATATTTATAGAAAAATTTAAAATAATTAATGAAATAAGGAAGAACGTTTAATAAAGTAATCATAGTTGAATGAACAGGAAACAGAGCTATTCAAAAGTAATGAACAAAACAAATGTAGTCCTAAAATAGTAATTTTATTTTGGAAACTAAACAATGATGTTTGCTATGAGAATTTACAAATTCAATGTCGTCTAAGAAACCACCAGCAAAATTAATATATATCCATATCCATTATGTCTATGGCAATGTGCAGGTTCTGAGTTTCCTATTATAACTTACTAATATAATAGTCACTCCTACTTACATATCTATGCCTTAAAGTTGTACCTGCAGCCATGTAACATGGTGTTGGCTTGCTCCCGGAGCACTTCTTTCCTCCATCTATATATCTGTATATTCACTCAGGGAAATATCACTAAATCTTATGATTTAATCTACACATTTAAATGTGTATCTCCTGCCCTGATCTTCCATTAATATATTATAAAACTTCCTAGATTTCAATACTGTGGTAGTTAATTTTATGTCAACTTGGCTAGGCTATGGTGTCCAGATTATTTGGTAAAACTCCAGTGTAGATGTTGCTTTAAAGATATTTATAGTTATGATTAACATTTAAATAAGTAGAATTTGAGTAAAGAAGATTATCCTCCACAAAGTGGATGGGCCTCATCTAATCAACTTGAAGATGCTCAGAATGACATCAAGTTTTCCAAAGATAAAATTCTGCTTGAAGACTGCAACTTAGAGATTGTGCCTGAGTTTCCAGCCTGCAGATTGGAAACTCAAGACTATAATATCAACTGTTTTTTGAATTGCCAGCCTGTCAACCTGCTCTACAGATTTTGGGCTTGTCAGTCCACACAATCAATCACAAGAGCTAATTCCTTAAACTCTGCGTGTGTGTGTGTGTGTGTGTGTGTGTGTCCATGGCTGTGTATATCTGGGCTGCAGTCTGGGCTGGCACTGGGAAATGTCTGTGTGGGAATGCGCAAGATAAAACCTGAAAAGCTGAAGCCACCTGGTAAAGAAAAAGGTGACAGTGGGTGGAGAAGCAATATGGTGCCTGCCATCCCAGCTCAGGTCTGTGGGGACAGGGAGTGCTCCCAGGGAGGCTGGGAGCCTGGTGCCCTGTCCAAAAGTAGTTCCCAGTCACTGGGGCAGCAGCCTTTGGGCTTGTGTGGGCAGAAAGTCTCTCCAGTAGCTCGGGAACTCACCAACTGTCAGAGATGTGAGGGAGAGAGAAGCAAAGAGTTCCACCTACCCTTCTCGCTGGACTCCAAGCCTCACAGGGGTTGATGTTTGCCAGTACCCTGCTCCTTCTTGTTCTGCATTGCCAATTCTTCCCATGTAGTCTCCCAAAAATTCTGGCACCCTTCCTTCAGATCCAAATCTGACCTATGTCTGTCTGTTTGTCTTTTTATTCTCTTTCCTCTAAAACTTCTCCTTCTTATTGAGATGCTCTGGCAGCTCATGTGTCCGGTCAGCCATCTTGATCTCAATCCAAGTTTTTCTTCAATGATTAACTTAAGATGTCTATTTGAATGGGCCATAGAATGCCCAGAAATTTGGTTGAACATCATTATGGGTATTTTTGTGAGGGTGTTTTTGATGAGATTAACATTTAAATGTGTAGCCTGAGTAAAAGCAGATTTCCCTCCTTAATGTGAGTGGCTCTGCTCTAAACAGTTGAAAGCCTGACTAGAACAAAAAAGACTGAGTATCCCAAGAGTAGGAAAGAATTCATTCTGACTGCTTTCAAGTTGGGACATCATTTTTCTCCTCCTTTTGGACTATAACTGAAAAAAACATCATCTTATCTGGGTCTCCAGATTTGCACTCTAGTTCTTGGGAATTGGCAACTTTTCAGCAATCATAATCATGTGAGTCAATTTCTTATTATCTCTCTCTCTCTCTTTGTATATGTGTGTGTGTGTTTTATACATATATATGACATAAAATAAGTAATAGAAAATTAAAATATATAACATAAATATTATATATTAAAATGATTAATTTACACACACAACCTATCGTTTCTGTTAGTTCTGTTTCTCTGAAGTACTCAGGCTAATGTAGATTTTAGTACTGAGAGTGGTTTTATAGGAACAGAATATTAATAATGAATTTTCTAGATTGGAATTGTAATCTCTGGATTTTGCTTTCTAATCTAATTAAATTTAAAGACAATAATGACTTCAGTCATAGTACTAAAGGGAGCAATGGTGTTCCATGGTAATATCTGGTGATAGAGATAAGCTAAATGCCATCATTGGTCAATCCTGATCCACCACTTGTAAGAAACAAATATCTGGGTGACTGTGAATATGATACTTACAAATATTTTTGATAAACTAATGAATATAATAAAATTGGCTACTCTTAATGTTGCTGTACAAAATGGGAAAAGAAATGAATGAACTGAGGAATTTGAATTTCCAGCTGAAGTGCTTTATAAATGACATGAAAGCCTGCATATGCAATCCCAAGGAGACCTTTATTTCCTGCATCCACAGGCTTAAGATTGCTGGAAATAAATTGCAGAATCTCATCTTTCAGTTGGCCAGACTATGAGACAAGTAGAACTCTTACTTTCATAGGGTGTCTATTGTTAAAATGCAGGCATTTATTCAGAAGGAATGAGGTCCTCAAAGTGGAAATGGGCACATGCAGAAAGATCCTGATGAAGCTGGGGACATTGGGTCCCTAAATTTTAATTTAATTTTCATTGTTACTGGATATAGCCTTTCCACCTGTGATGTAAGAGGGCCCTTCAACCCAGTGGAAACAATCTGCCTATGCCCAGTAGAAGTGGCCTCTCTACTCTACTATTAGGGGATTAATACTGCATTATATAAAGAAACAGTAATTATCTCCTCTGAGACATTTGCCACATGAGGAAATATTGATTCTCTTCAGTACTCACTCCCAAATGCCTCTTTGCTTCAAGACCTATAACTAGACTCAAATTCCAGCAGGCCCCTGAAGGTGATATGTCAAGTGTGATGCATGACAAGGTATACTACACTCCCACAAAACTACTTGAGTTTTGTAATGCATACATATAAAAATCCAGGGAACATATGTAAAAGTGGATTTCAATGATGTGGGATAGTGATGGAAAGAACATAAAGTAAAATCAGATTGAATTGATTGACATGTACTCACTAAACTGAGATTCTGCATTTAATATTGAATCTCAGAGAGTTAGAAAGGAATCTAATTGTTTAGTTGATTGGCTAAAACTGTGCCAAAAAGATGGCCTACAGTGAATGAGTTTAAAATGCTAGATCTGCTTTGGTTTAATATAAAGGAAGAGATTCAAAGACTTAGGAAGACTGTAATGTTAGAGTGGATTTTTTTTATTAAAGACCTACTCAGCTACTCTGGAATAGTCCACAAGGCATATCTTTTACCATGGCTATGAGAAATAAAGTTGTGATGGGGGACTCAGGATCTTTAAGGTACTCTGTCATAGATCTTCACTGTAGGCCAAATCTTTCACTGGAAACTACAGTGTCTGATCTGGGAAACCTAAACCTGAAGGGGTTACTTAGACCCTGAGATGTTAGGGGCCAAATGGTGGCATTATACCACTAAATGAGGGAGATATGGTTTACTATAATGGTCATCATAATCAAATCAGCAATCAAAATAGTCTGTCTCAGTTGATCGTGGTATTCCTAAAAGTGAAAGATCTCCCAGAAGTGAAAATGAAAGTAGAAAGAAACCTATTAAATTTATACTTGATCTGCATAAGCAGAAAGTTCTAGGTCGAGAGAACAAAAGACTGTTAAGAATCATAAAAATAGAGAATCATTGCTCCACAATCAATTCCCACACTTGGTCTAGTTTAGAGACCCAAATCCCCTTCAAAAAGGTGAGGCCCATTTTCCTTGTGAAAGGACCCCAGTACACTGCCAAAATTTTATAATGTTAATTTTTCTCCTATCTTTCCCCAAAGGTACATATGACCTTTTACTTGGATAATTATGCATGGAGAAAAAGAAATAATCAGACTTTTGAGGGACTGCTGGACATTGGATCTGAACTGATGCTATTTCAAGGAGACACAAACATTGCTGTGGTCTATTAGAGTAGTAGCCAATGGAGTTTTTAGCTCAGATCCTTCTCAACTTGGGTCCAGTGTACCCCCAATACCATTCTGTGGTTATTTCCTCAGTTCTGAAATGCAGTATACTCAGCAGATGGCAGAATCCCCACATAGGGCCCTGATTTGTGGATTAATGGCTATTATTATGGGAAAGGCCAAATGGAAGCCATTAGACCTGTCTCTACCTAGGAAAATAGTAAACCAAAAGCTACACTGATATCCTGGAGGGATCACAGACATTATTGCCCCCATTTAGGAATTTGAAAAATGCAACGGTGGTAATTTCCACAAAATTCTCCTTCATCTCACTTACTTGGCTAGTGCAGAAGACAGGTGGGTATTGGAGGATGATGGTGGATTACTGCAAATTTAACCAGGTAATTATTCCAATGGAAGCTGCTGTATCAGATGTGGTTTCACTGCTTTAGCAAATTAACACATCTCTTGGGACCTGATGAGCAGCTATTGATCTACCAAATGCTTTTGTCTCCTTTCTTGTCAGTAAGGGCCATCACAAGTATTTTGCTTTCAGCTGACATGGCCAGCAATAAAACTTAACCATCCTAACTCAGGGGTATAAAAACTCTCCAGCCCTATGTCATTATTTTGTACACAGGAATCTTCATCAGCTTTTCCTACCACAAGATATCACACTGCATTACATGGATGACTTTATGTTTATTAGTCCTGGTGAGCCAGAAGAAGCAACTATTCTAGACTTATTGGTAAGATATTTGCATGTCACAGGATGGAAAAGAAATTCATTCTAAATTGAAAAATAGTTTGTTGCATTTTGCACCTCCCACAGCAAAAAAAGAGGCACGATGCCTAGTGGACCTCTTTGGATTTTGGAGATAACATATTTCACATTTCGTTGTGTTATTCTGACACATTTACTGAGTGACCCAAAATACTGCTAGTTTTAAGAGGATCCCAGAACAAGGGCAGACTCTGCAATCGAACAAAGTTGCTGTGCAAGCTGCTCTGACACCTGGGTGATATGATCTAGCAGATCCAGTCCTGAAGAGTTAGTAACAGATAGGGGTGTTGTTTGGAGCCTTTGGCAGGCCCCTATAAATGATTTGCAGTTTAGTCCTCTAGGATTTTAGAACAAAGTCCTGCCATACTCTGTGGATAACTACTCCTCTTTTAAGAAACAGCTTTTGGTCTACAACTTGGCTTTAGTAAAAACTGCATGCTTAACCATGTGCCAACAATTTAGCATGCAACCTAAACTACATATCTTGAAATGCTGTTATCTGATCCAATAAGCCATAAAGTTTGGCATGCACAGCAGTACTCCATTGTCAAATGGGGGTGATATATATGTGATTAAGCCCAATATGCGATGAAGGCACAATTAATTTATGTGAAGAAATGGCCAAAATGCCAGTGGTGACCACCCCTGGTACACAACTATCCACTTTACAGCATACGCCTGTGGCCTCGTGTGGAGTTTCCTACTATCAGTTGACAGAGGAGTAGACTACTAAGGCCTGGTTTATGGAATGTTCTATATGATATAAGCACCACCCAAAAGTGGACAACTTCAGGGATATAGTGCAATAAAATGGGCGGAGGTAAAAGATGATTAATGCATGGTCTGTGGCAAATGCTTCGATTGCTAAAGGATTTGGAAGGACATAATTAGAAAAGTGGTGACAAGGGTATCTGGGAATCCCTCTATGAATGGGCAAGTAAGTAATGAGAAGATATTTGTTGCCCATGTGAATGGTTATAAAAGTATGACCTCAGCAGAACAGAATTTTAATAATCAAGTGGGTAAGATGACACACTGTTTGGAGACTACATAGTCTCTTTTTACAGCAACTTCTACCATTGCCCAGGGGGCTCATGAGAAAAGTGGTTATGGTGACAGGATGAAGATAATGCATAGGTTCAGAAACATAAACTTCCACTCAACAGTCCAACATGGTTATAGCTATTCCTATATGCTCAGTTTGCCAGAATCAAGAACAACACTAGGTCTCTGATATGAAACCATAACAGGGAGTGATCAGGCAGCAACTGGTGGCACACTGATTGCAATGGGCTGTTTCCATCAAAGAAGGTGAAACATTTTCTTCTTAGTGGAATAGATATGAACTTTGGATGTTGACATCATCCCTGCACACAATGCTTCTTCCAAAATTGCCATCTGTAGAATTATAGAATGTCTTATCCATCATCATGGTATTCTAACTACATTGCCTCTTAAATAAGAAACTCACATTATAACAGAAGAAATGTGACAATGGGCCCATGCTCATAGAATTCACTGGTCTTACCATGTTCTGCATCATCCTGAAACAGTTGGCTTGATAAAAGAGTAGAATGACCTTTCAAAGACTCAATTACAGTGCCAACTAGGTGGAAACAGTTTTCAGGACTGAAATAACATTCTCCAGAAAGCTGTGTGTTCACTAAACAGCATCCAGTATACAGTGATGCTTCTTCCATTGCCAAGAGTTTCAGGATCAAGAATCAAGGGGTGACCCATTAGCAAAATTTTTGCTTTCTGAACACATGATCTTATAATCTGCTAGCCTAGAGGTCTTAGTTCCAAGGGGAACAAGGCTTTCACGAAGATACAAAACGATGACTCCATTGAACTGGAAGTTAAAACTGCCACGGCCAGTTGTGGCTCCTCATGCTTCTGAATCAACAGACAAAAAAGGGAGTTACTGGGATGAATAGCATGACTGATCCTCAGTATCAAGTATGAAATGAACAACTACTCCATAATGGAAGTAAGGAAGAATATGTCTAAACTACAGAGCATCATTTTGTACATACCCTGTGATTAGTGTCAGTGGAAGACTATAATAGCTCAATCCAGACAGGCCTACTAATGATCCAGACCCTTCAAAAATGAAGGTTTGAGTTACCCTACCTGGTAAAGAACCATGAACAAACAGCCAAGGTAGTTGCTGAAGACTTAGTGAATAAAAAATTGGTAGTGAAAGAAGTTAGTTACAGATACCAGCTATGACTATGTGAACAGTTACAGAAATGAGGAGTGTAATTGGCATGAGCATGTCCCCCTTATTTTATTATGAATCTGTATATGTGTGTTTATAGCAAATATTTTTGTTTTCTTTCCTCTCTTAGTACCTTATCATGCAACATGAGATGCATTAACTTTATTTCCTGGTATTTGACATACAGTATATTATGAATAAGAGTAAGCATCAAGTAGAATTTACCTACTTTTCAGAATAAATGAGGTAGTATGTTTTAATTTGTTCTCATTATAGTTGTATAATTTTAGGCAGAATTATTATAACCTTAGATTGTTTTCACTTGAAGATTAAGTATGATTTACGGAGAAGCATATGAGTGCTAACTTGATAAAGGATAACTTTGTGGTTGTTAATTTTATGTGTCAACTTGCTTAGGCCATAGTGTGCCCAGATATTTGGTCAAACATTATTACAGGTGTTTCTGTGAGGACATTTATGGATGAGATTAACATTTAAATTGATAGTCTGAAGAAAAGCAGATTGTAATCTTCCTCTAAATTAAAGAGAATTCCTTTTGCTTGACTGATTTTGCACTGTGATATTTATTGTTTTTCCTGCCTTTGAACTTGAACTGAAACATTGGTTCTTCTTGTGTATGTAGCCTACTGGCCTTCAAGCTAGAACTACAACCATCAGCTCGCCTGTATCTCTTGCTTGCTGACTACATATCTTGAGATTTGTCAGCCTCCATAACCAATTCATTATAAGATATTTTATAGATAGATCTATCTATATATCTATTGTCATGTGCTGCATAGTGACATTTCAGTCAACAACAGACTGAGTATACAACAATGATCCCATAGACTATAGTGGAGATGAAAAATTCCTATTGCCTAGTGATATTGTAGCCATCCTAATTTTGTAGCAAAATGCATTACTCACATGTCTGTGGCAATTCTGGGGTAAACAAAACTATTTTGCTATCAGTCATCTAAAAGTATAGCACATATAATTATATAATGTACATAAAGCTATATAATGATAAAACAACTGCTACCGGTTAATATATTTACTATACTACACTTTTTATTATTTTAGAGTGTATTCCTACTTAAATGAAAAATAAGCTATCTGTAAAACAGCCTCAGCTAGATCCTTCAGGAGGTATTACAGAAGGCATTGCTATTATAGGAGATGACAGTTTCATGCATGTTATTGCCCCTGAGGACCTTCCAGTGGAACAAGATGTGGAGAGGGGACAGAGATATGGATATTACTTTGTGTAGGATTAGGCTTATGTATGTGGTTATGTCTTAGTTTTTCATAAAAATGTATTAAAAAATTTAAAAGTTATAATTAATATTTTTGTAAAGCTATACAATGAATTTGTGTTTTAAGCTAAGCATTATTATATAGGAGTGGAAAAGTTTAAAAAAATAAAAGTTTATAAAGCAAAAAAAATGTACAGTAAGCTAAGACTAATTTATGATTGAATAAAAAAATATTTTTATAAATCTAGTGCAGCCTAAGTGTACAGTGTTTATAAAATCTACAGTAGTGTATAGCAATGCCCTAGGCCTTCACATTCACTCATCATTAACTCAATTACTTACCCAGAGTAACTTCTAGTGCTGCAAGCTCCATTCATGGAAAGTGCTCTATACATGCTTACCATTTTTTATCTTTCTACCATATTTTCACTGTACCTTTTCTATGTTTAGATATATTTAGTTACACAAAAACTTAGCATTATTTAAAATTTCCTACAGTATTAAGTACAGTCACATGCTGTACAGCTTTGTAGCCTAGAATAAATAAGCTATACCATATAGCCTAGGTGTTTAGTGGGCTATAGCATCTAGGTGTTTGTGAATACACTCCATAATGTCCATACAATGTTGAAATTGCCTAACAACGTGTTTCTCAGAAAATATGCCTGTAGTTAAATGATGTTACTTCCCTATCTCTGTATCTATTGCTATATCTCCATCTCTCTCTCTCTCTTTCTCTCTATTTATTCATCTCCTATTGGCTATTTGTCTGGATAACCCTCACTAATATGGTGTGTTTCAAGATTGTAGACAGATACTTTTTTTCCCTTTCATATTGTACAAATGCCATTAAAATAACAGAAGATAAAGCAAATGAACCTGACAGTTAAGAGAATAGTAATGGTTTCCATCATCAGATCCATTATTTGGGGCTAGCACTGTAAGATAAGAACGTGGAAACAAAATCTGGGAGATACTAGGACGGACTAGCATAAGAGACAATGCTCTACTCCTAAAGAATCTAAGAGAAAACTGAGAACTAGAGGCATTGTACTGAAACTTTATGGAAACAGAGAATGAATAGATATAGCTGAGACGTGATTTGTTAACTAGACCATAGGTCAGAATAAATAACACAAAATGAAAGCCAGAGACAGATGGAAAACAAGAGGTTAAAATACAGAAAGACAGTATGAAGATCTATAACTTATTCAAAAGGAAGAGAAAAATCATAGCAGAAGGTGATATTTGAAGATGGTAGCTGAAACTTTTGTGGCGCTGATGAAAAATATCAATCTATAGATCCAAAGGCTAATGTGTTTGTCAGTTTGTGTTTGTCAAAAACAGTAAAATAATGAAACCAAAGAGAAAAGCTTACATTTAAAAGCAGCCAAGGGTAAGACAAATAATCACAAAATAACAATACCTATAATGGCCAATGACTTCTCATTAGGAACAATGAAAGCCAGAAGATAGTGTAGTAATAGATTGCAGGTGCACAAAGAAATTAAATATCAACTTAAAATTGTAAATCAAGTAAAAATCTGTCAAAGAACAAGAATAATATGAACATATTTTTGAAAGAGAGAAAGAGAGAGAGAGAGAGAGAGATACACAAACAGAAAGAAAGAGATACAAACAGTAGAAAGAGATGCTTGGACAAAAAAGGGCTATTTAAGGAAGTTGTTTAGGATTTACTTTAGCCATAAAAAAAAGCAATTCCAGATGGAAGATCTGTTGGAAACAATTATTTATGAAATAGTGTTGGTGTTGGGGCAAGTGTAGGCAAACTGACTCTAGAAAAGAATAACCATGCAATAGCACTAGGATTGTGAGTTTAAATGTTGACCACATATTCCAAAGAAAAATCATCATATAGATCCTATGGGCTTGATTGGAGTAAAAGTTTTCTGTAATTCTTTTATTGTTTGGAAGAGTAATGACACTAATTATATGTAGAAATAGAGAACTTATGTATAAGTATTTGAAATTCTAGGAGAACTATCAAAATTTTAGAAAATGAGAATGTAACTAAAAAGGAAAGAATGTCTTGAAAGTGCTAAGCTATACAAAAGTGACAAGAAAATGAAATTCTGTACACACCAAGGGTATAAAAATAAGACAGTGAAATAAATCCAAATGTCAGTAATACATTAAATATGAATGGAATGCTTGCAAAATTTTTCTCATTACTTAATAAAATTAGTGAATAAAAAATTTTTGGAAACAGGTGGGTTTTTATTTTCACATATCCAACTGTTTTTTCTAGTGTAATTCACTAAGCATTTCTCATATCTCCTGTTTACATGGTTCAGGTTGATGCAAAGCAGTTATTTAATTTTGAAAAATAGTAGTTGCTAATTCCACTAACATTCTCCTAGAAAAAGGTGCAATGCATTGTTCAATAAATTCAAACATATTACATTTAAAATGTTGTAAATAAAAATATCTTTGCTTTAAACTGATTTGTGAATTTTAGATTTTAAATACATATAAAATAAAAATAGTATTAACAATATATGTGTAGTTTGAATTTATGTATGAAAGTTTCTCCCTCATTAAAAGGTGCACAGGGAGCATTTTTTCTTCATGTTTATTAAAAGACATGAGAGAGAACACTGAATTTTAGATCCATTGTATTATTTTACAGAGGTATGTCTAGAATCCATTAGTCAGCCATGTGTTAGTACAAGAAAAACACTCTAAGCAGAAGGGAAGTTTTTCTCTCACAGAAAAATCAATAATATATTCAGTAACTTGTTTCAGGCTTTTAAAAAAATGTTTTCTGGCAAATATAATTTATTTTCTGTTTTTATTAAAATTTACGCTTTTATATGAGATAATGTTGTTCAAAATCAGTGAGCAGTAATAAGTTGTGAACGCCTATTATTGGGATCCACCTACATTTTTAAAAGGAGTCTTGCTTATTTTCTCCAGGATTTCTTGGAAAGTGTTACTGTCATTTCTGCAACTTGTATGTCACTTTGACAAAACTTTCAAATCCACAAGATGCCTCAAATAACTTTGTAGAAAATACTAAATAAAAACATTAATATCTCGTGATTATTTTTCTAATACAAACACATTAATTATACCTTTCATGGGAAAATACTAGTTTAAATACTAGTATTTGCCATGCTTTCATTTGATTAAAAGGAATTTCTTCCTAGAGTATTAAGGCAATGTAGTTTACACTCCCATCTGTATGTTCTTTGGGAATTGACAAACATAATACACAGGTAAAAATTAATTAGTCCTGGAAAGAAGGAAGAATAGCATGCTAACAAAACACAGCCCACTAAGAATGTTAGATATAATGTATACTGAATTTGGTATGCGAGAAAAGACAAATGGGGCATTTTAAAATTCTGACTCTCATTAAATGGTAGAATGGAATGTGGAAAAGATTCTATCAAAGTCTCTGATATTGACAAACTTTGGATGAGGGCGGATGGAACGCAAGTAAATAGAGAAAAGAGTGATTCTGCATAATGAGACAGGCCCTTGCTTCTTAAAAGAGTGGTCACAAGTTGAAAGTCAATGTTAAAGGGATTCTTAATGATTAAATTAGCAACAACAACTATCAAGATTTATGGGACTATATAACAAATTTTAAACAGGGAATGATACTGAATTAGCAGAGGAAATATATTTTTTCAATTAAATTACTAAAAGAAACTATAACCAAGTTTCCTAAAATATTTCCAGAGGGAAAAACTAGAGAAAGTAATAATAAACAAGAAAAACTGTAATGCCAGGAAAGACGATGTGAAGATGAGCTTTGAGTTAAAAGAATTAAATAGTATATCGCTCATTACTGAACATTGATTTAATAAGAAGGAATTAAACATAGTGTGGTTCTCAAACATTTAACATAATGCTTAACTATGAAACAAGAAAGTCTTATCAAAGTCAGCAATAAGATATGCTACCTGATCTTTATTTTTAAAATATATATATTTTTAAAAAGTCCAACCAATGAAATAGCATATGAATAGATATAAATTAAAAACTTAAAGAAATTAATATTATTACTATTATTAACAAATGAAATTGTTGTTTTCCTTAAACAAATGATAAAAACTTAAAATCTCATAGAAGAGAAGGTCTTTAAGATGTATGACAATGAGTGTGCACATGAATAGAGAACCACGCACATATGCAAATAGACAGCTAAACCTTACATGGTTGAAATATGTTCTATGCTTCCAATCATTTAAATACCAAGAAAAATGGAAAACAATATTGGATTTATTTAAAAAATGAATAGTATCTGTAGAAATAAACAATAAATAAGTTGGGTGTGAAATAGGAGACAAGGTATTTGAATATTAAAATTAAGTTTGTAGGTTACATTTTTTTCCCAAAATTAGTTCATAAATAAAATACAATAATAATGAGAAATTCCTCATTTTAATTAATTACAAAACCCAATAAGGATGCTTATATAACTCTTTGTAAAAGTAATACATTATTAATGTGTATTTTTAACTTATCTCATTCCTCCACATAATTTATATGTATTTATAAGTACAACATAAAAGATAAAGTCACCAAATAGCTAAAAAAAGATACTAACAATCTCTTTCTTTAACTGAGAGATCTTTTGAGAAAGAAAAGGTGAAAATAATCTGTTATTAATATACTAAATTTATATCATTTGTCTATTAATGAGTTTGAAGATTTCAACTATTAATACTTTATTTCTCTTCTTTCATGAATTTTCATTCCATGACCTTTGCTTATTTTCTATTTAGAATGTCATCTTTTTAATTGATTCATAAAATCTTTTTAATAGAAAACATTTAACTTTAAATTTTTTATATATGATTTGTAACATATTAAAATTCATCTCCATTTTAATTTTTTCTTATTTAGCTTTTACATTTAGAGAGTCTCTTTTCATCTTTATAGATTGCATTTAAATTTAACAGAATTTTTTTTTATTTTTTTGTTTTTGTTTTTTCTTATGGTGTTGTGCAAATCCTCTATAGCACACGTTGCAGCACCATTGATCAGAGAATTCATGGTTATTTGGAGCAATAGCAAGTGTGAGGTCTCTTCTTATTCTGTCACATATTGGGCAAGGCAGAACAGTCCAGTAGGGCTGAAAGTCACACTCCTGACTAAGAAGCTTTGGAACTACATGGTTAGGAAACTAGAGCCTCTCTGATGTTGTGCTCAAAGACTGGGATACAGTAGCAACACGAAGTAGCAAAGCTTCTCTGTATGCCAAACCTTGCTGTTCAGTGTTTGTGACTGTGAATGAGGGTAGAGAACTGGTATGATTAGGGACTTACCATGAGTCTTGTCACTGCAGCTGGATGATGTGGCAAGAAGCAGCAGGATTTGCAACATCAGCACTCATGATTGAGGAAGTATGAACTCCTTCCTTACATATTTGGAGGGGTAGATTCCAAACTTTTCAGTAGTTTGTGTTTCACTGATGCATGCACTTGGCCATAGTCAGTTTCCTTGAAACTTGGCAAGGTCCCCACTTCTTTTTTGAGGATGCTAGTTTGCATGGGATCAGTATAATGCAAATAAAATGTCTCAGTGCTCTTCCAAGATCCTAAATAAAAGCCTATATGCATTCCAATCCATCAATAATTCTTACCATTTCAAATCATAAAGATTGTGAGATTAATCACTGGTAAGGTGGTAGAGGAGGGTTAATGAATGTGTTTCATAAATTGTAATTTGGTTGTCAGTCTAAACTACTTTCTGAAAAATTACCTTCTCTTCATGTTTTTGTTGAGGTGGGCCACTGTAAATATTCTTATATGAAATTCAGAGGGCAGAAATGAAGCAGTATCTATGTTGGTTTTAATACTCACAAGGTTGTGGCAAGGTTATCACAAGCTGGTTTACGTATACATCAAATGGCCCCCAATCATAAATTGAGAGCTGTGTCTAGAGATACCAATTTCTCCGGAACTTTGGCTTATATTCTACTTGGGCAGAATGTGTTTCTGCTGCCAGAGTAAACACTATATATGCTCTGGAATAATGTATCATTCAAATATTACCACCCACATTACCACACCTAAAAAAATCAAGATGTTTTTAAGATACCTTCAATGAAAAACAATAGATTATAAAAAAAATTATTTATTTTTTGTTTAAAAGAGCCTGGTGACTGTTTCTTATATGTCACTGTCTGTTTTAAATAATAATTTAGTATTTAACAATAATAACAGCACCGATAAATAAAGACAGAAAGAGTGTCTATAACTCAACCAAATCTTAATTTTTTAAATATTTTTAAAAATATTTGTATAATTTAAAATATTGGTATTCATTGTATCCTTGTATCATTATTTTATTTTATTTTATTATTTTATTTATTTATTTATTTATTTATTTATTTACTTACTGGTCAAGTGAAGCCCTGAGAGTGGAGAAGGAACAAAGGAATCTGTCTGGTTGTGATCAATTAGTTTTAAACACCACTGCACTGGGAGCAACCTCATTATTTTAGATATATGTACACATGATATATAAAATAATAAAGTAACATAACAAAATATGTATAAACACTTTATTTATTATTAATGATTAATATTAATAACATTAAATATAATTTTAAATAGGAAAATTGTTTTTATTAATATTAGGGATCAGAACTCAAGTCAAAGTTTATGATGATGCGAATGAAACATGAACTTCTTTATCACTAAATCTGAATATTTCTCAACTCAATGAAAAGATAGATGCTACAAAATGTTTTAACACCAAGATGTGGTATGACTTCTGCTTAATTTGAGGCATATCTTCCCAGATTACATTATATTATGAATATGTTATGATGAAAGGCTAAATGTTTTACTACCAGACAATCCTCAAATGTCTAAAAATAGCAGTTTTTAAAAAATGTGGGAATTATTTTTTCCCTGAGAATATTTTTTGAAAAAGAAATTAAAATTATCTATTTCATTGACTCAATTTTTTTATCCATTTTAAAAACATTTTCAAGATGTGAAATGATAATTTAGAAATTCACAAACTAGGATAAATTTCATTTATAAACAAAGGTACCGTAAATAAAAGGCAAAGAGCTTCCCACCTAATCTTTTAGAGTTTTACTTCAACATTTACTAAAAAGCTTAGCCAATAAAGTGCAACAATGAAATAATCTCATTTGTAGAAATCATGTGATTTTTCCCCTTTTTTTCTTCTTTCCTCTCCTAGTAAACATTCCAATTTTGAGTCTTCAATGCCACCACTTTGCACACACTGCTCTTCAAACTCCAAATATGTTTTGTTAGATTTGCAGTAAATTTTAATGAGTAAAATTTTAATGAGTAAACATAGACTGACATATATAAATGGAAAAAAAAATAAAGTTCTTAGTGACCATTAGATACTGTATCAATACAACTATATAAACTTGGTAACAGGTTAAATTCTCTCTCAGAGACAATAGACTATACTTTTTAATAAATAGATATATGATTTTAGTACATATCATGTAATAGGAAATAATTCAAAAATTAATACAATTTTATTTATAGCTCATGGATTTTTACTATACATCAGGTTCATTTTCATATTTTAAAACTTAAAGAGTTAATTTCTAGTTGAATAACAATCTATATGATCCTAGGTTGAAGAAAAAACTCAGTGAAAGTACATTTCTTGTTTTATGTTTGATATAGACACTATCGATGACTGTCAATTAAATCCATTTACAACAAATCAAGGAAAAATATCAAATTACAGGGAGATAAGACTAACCGGAATAATTACCTTGATTCTGAAAAAGACTATATGTAATAAAAATTTATTCCTGTTCGTAAAAGAACTAGAATTGTATAAGGCAATGGAAGCTAAACACTGTAGTAACGCAAATAGCTAAATTGCAAGGGAAATAAAATGAGAGTAGTGGTTTTATAATGAAGAAACTATTTGGTTTTCTATTAAAAGACTATCATTGCAAATAGGACTACCTACTAAAGAATTGTTTTGAAATGTTAAGATGTACATTTCTGTACTTAAATACATTTGAAGTTTTCATAGCACATAGATCCTAAAAGTGTTCACGAATGAAATGTAGTTTCTTTGTAGTTGTGCATTTCATTCTATATTTCTAACTTTATGAGTTTTATGAGATAGAGTTTTGCATATTATGTTATCAACTGAGAGGATAGTAGACATAGTTGATAATAGTTTCAAAAAGAAGATATATTTTTCTAAAAAGATACCATTTTCTACTTTTAGTAGAACCAGGTTAACATTAATACTGAAATGTATAAACATAGAGAGATATTTTGTTTAGGAAATTTGTGAATCATTGTTCCAGTTCCTGGAACTTTGAATTTTGGTGCTGGCATTATCTGAGTGCACATAAGATGCATTACTTCAATCTCAAGCTCTACCCAAGACTGACTGAATCAGCATCTCCAAGTGATACATATGTACATTAAAATTTTAAAAACACTTTTTCTAGAGTATTCCAGCATATCTTTTTAAAAATTATTATTGTATATATTTACCCTCTGAGATAGAGTTTTCCCATAGAGAGAGATAGGAATTGTTTTATCAACTTCATTCAATTTTTGAATTACATTCGGATTATATGCTAGAATCTCAAGGTGAGTCTTTGTTTACTTCTAAAAGTAAATAAATATAAATATCTGCCCTGTAAAAGGAACAGTTTATAGTCAACTACATGCTTAACACCAGTACTAGGGTATAGCACCACATGAGATTAGGAGAGGTTGAGATATGCACTTTTATTTTATACAGTAAGAAAATGTTTTGAAAGAGGAAATGGAAAGAGGGAAGCAGACTATGGAGTGTTTCAGGCAGATCATTTTGAAAAAGAGAACAAGTGGAATTTAGTAACTAATTAAATTATGTTAAGACTTTCTGTGTTTTTATTAGCCTAACATACCCTCCCGTTTATCTTCTCTTCTCCCAGTTGTTGTACTATTTCCAGTTTCAAGACAGCTGTTAAAATACCTTTCTCTCTGAGGAAGATTGTTTAATATATGGAGATAATGGCACCCCAATGTCTATACCAGGCCTTTCTTCGGTCTTCTTAGCTCTCAATGGAAGTAACAACCAAACCGATTTATTAGAGGGCAGGGCATTCAGTGAGCAGTGTTTTTCTCGTAGATGTAGTATATGACCCTGAATAACTTCATGTAGATGCCCAAGCCACAATTTTTTTCATCAAAAAATTGACGGAGTTAGATTTCCTCATTTCAGATTTACTTTTTCCTCTGTCTCTAAAAGTTGTAAATTACTTACTAATCAATAACCTGATAATTTGTAAATGCAAAGGAAATATCTAGTATGAGTTTTACAATTTTTAATACTACTTATACTTCATGTCTTTCTGAAAAATCTTATACGTTGTTATATATGAAAGAAAGCCAAGCCTTATTATATTCTTTACCTCCAAATTATGGACCTGAATTTCATCCTAAGATCTAGACATGCCATGTCGTCTCAACTCCTTAATTTATAACTACAGATACATGAATTACAAGCACTTAAAATTAAAATGTCAAAAATGAAAGTCAGTATCTCATTAAGCCAAACCTTCTCTCTGTCCTAAATTGCCTATCTGGTCAATTCATATCACTTTATTCATTTATTTAGTCAGTGATTAATTAAAGTTTTATTAAATGTGTATTAAGCATTTCTGAGTGTCAATTTCTCTTAGAATCCAAATATGTAGGATAATAAAAAATACCGTCGCTACCTCCATGAAATATATATTGTACTGGAGTAGAAAGACATTAAAATATTCACACAAGTAAAAGTAAAATTGCCAGTTTGTTTACTGCAATGAAATACAGGTACTTGAATTTACAAGCATATATAATAACGGAGATTTGACCTAGTCTGAAGCAATAAAAGCTTCTCTGACAAATTAATTTCACAAGGCAAAGTGGATCATGGCGGTGGTAAGAATAATGCAGGCAAAGGAAACAACACAAAAATATACTGTGGGGGATACAAGATGATAATGACAATGATTTAAATCTTTGATGGTAGGCAGAATTAAAAATGGCCCCTGAATTAGTGTGCTAGCATTGCTGTAACACAGCAAGACTGCACAACAGAAATTTATTTTCTCACAGTTTTGGAGGCTAAAAGTATGAAATCAAAGTATTGGCATGGTTGGCTCCTTCTAAGGGCTACAAGGAAGGGATCTGTTCCAGGTCTCTCTTTTTGGCTTGTAGGTGGCCCTCTTCATGATCACACGCCCGTGAAGCAAGTTGACTATATGCTGGTTAGCACTTGAGCCGACTGCATCTTGGGCTATATTTTTCGAACTCCTGACCTTGATCCGCCGGCCTCGGCCTCCCAGAGTGCTAGGATTACAGGCGTGAGCCACCGCGCCCGGCCTCTGGCTGTATTTTTACTACTTTCCTCAGTCAGGTAAGACAGAACACTCACACACAAAACAGGTTATATAAAGTGGGTTTATTACTTACAGAGAGGTGGGAAGAGACAACAGAAGCCTAAGATTTACAGTGAGCAGGTCCCCTGAGGCCCAGACAAGCTGCCTGGGGAGCACGGAGTCTTGTCTGTGTATGCCCCACTTGCACCACAGCTGCGGAACCCCAGAAAGCAGTCTGTCCTGGGCACTGTGCCTCACTGAGCAAAGGCAATGAAGGACATCTTGTTTCCCGGAAGGACAGGAACAGAGCCTGGGCTGCTCCAGCCAGTTCGTCATTATATGAGGATGTTGCACCCCCAGCGCATTTTACCGTTATTCATGGGAACTACAAGTGAAAAAGGAGGGAGAATTGAGTTGGTCTATGACCACACAGAAAACTTTCCCACAATGTCATGTTCCCTATATGCATTTCTGTGTCTAAATTTCCCTCTTTTTAAGGACACCATTTATGTTGAATTAGTGTCCCACTCAGATATATTATAATCTCATCTTCATTGATTACATCTGCAACAACCCCATCTCCACATAAGATCACATTCTGAGGAACTGGGAGTTAGAAATTCAACATATGAATTTCAGGGGGATACAATTCAACCCATAATATCCCGAATATCTCCTCCCCTAATGTACACACACTTTTTTTTTATTTCAGCATATTATAGGGGTACAAATATTAAAGTTACGTATATTGCCCATGCCCCCCTCCCCCCTCCAGGCAGAGCTTCAAGGGTGACCATCCCCCAAACATTGCACATCTCACTCATTATGTTTGTATATACCCATCCCCTCCTCCTCCCTCCCACCCGCCCGACACCTGATAAATGTTATTCCTATATGTCCACTTAGGTGTTGATCCGATAATACCAATTTGCTGGTGAGTACATGGTACACAAACACTTTTTCAGTTATTCAATGTAATACAAACATAGGTGCTACTGTGAAGGGATTTTGCAGATGCAATTAACGTCCTAAGTCAGTTGAGTTTAAAAAGGACTATTATCTTGCATAAACCTAACCCAATCATATGAGTCATTAAAAGGGACTGAACTCCTCCTAGCCTGAGATATTCTTATGTTATACATTCTTCTATGATATAGTCTCTATATTGCTACAAATTATATTCATAAACTTATTTACTTCCATCCTTCTGTTGCATATCACTTGCCACAGACTCACATTTATTTTGTAGTATATTTTAAGACCCCCATGATCTTTACAGAAATCATTTTTATCACTCCTTTTCAGTCTTTTTTTCCCTACAAGCTTACTGAACTAGGTAAGATTTTCTAGGTACACCTTGATCTGTTATGACTGCAAGTTTTTAAACACATCTTTTGCCTCTTCCTAGAATATACTTTCTTACTTTAGCACCTAGTAAGAATTACCATGACTCCTTTAGAATTTAATTGCTAACATTTCTGTGATGCTTTCATTGTTTTCTTCAGAGCCAGAAATAACCTTTTGCTTTCCTATGTTTTTATTACACAATGTGACACCTCTCTCATAATACATCTAAAGGTATTACTAAGTGCTCTTACTAATTCTTTATTGTATGTCTGTCTTCTCAACCTGACTGCTATCTCTTTAAAATCAGAATATTTATGTTAATAAAATATATATAGCTATATTGGCCTTTCAGTATGAAACACATAATAATTGGGTAAAGTGAAAAAAGTCATTTCAAACTCAAATCTCATTATTATATATTCAGCATAAAGGATTAAGTGATATGGCATGAGACTAGGCATTTTCCTTAAGATAAATTATGCATTTGATGATTGATTTCACATGAATCTTACCAATCTATTACATTGTAAAAAAAAAAATGACTGAAAAATTATCCTACTCATCAAAAAATAAACTAAATCAAAATTTGATCTTGGAAATAATATGTTCATAATTTTGTAGTAATTGCTTCCAAAACTTTTCTATATTTTACTCACAATGATTCTCCATATGTCTCTGATATTCTTTGGCACTTATATATCTCCCATATTCTTTTTTACATAAGACATTTATGAAACACTATTTATAAATGCTGCTTCATTGCTCACACTTTTAAAAGTGCTTTTGGAGTACTACATTTAAGGAAGTAAATAAACCGGATTGACTTTAATGTATAATTATTATCACATGAGCTTTTGAACATTTCCTATCTTCATGACATACCATGTACTCCATATAGCACGAGAATGTCTAAAAGGAAACAAGTTATTTCATAATTTCCTTTATATTGTTAAAAAACACTTAAGTAAAAAACAGTGGTGTTCATTTCATCACTAAATGAGCAAATATATCTTAAAAGTGCACCTTATATATGACAAGATGTTTTTACATTAGCTTTGTTCAGATAAGTGCAGATATTTTTCATTTTAATATTCAATGTATTATATTTAGTATCAAAAAGTCTAGTTTCAATGAAATTTGTGATTTATCTATTAAATTGCATTTTTACAGTTATAAATTCATATTTTCTGTCTCTGGTTCAACAATATTCTTGTGATGATGCACTTAGGTTATTGAAATAAGTAGCCTAAACTCTTTAATCTGTATTCTGCCATTCTTTCATATCTAAGTCCATGTGGAAATTACAAGCATTTTTTGTTATTCTCTTTTCATCTTGAGATTTCCTGATGTCTTTGTCTTGCTCAAACCCAGCCACCTGCTCTCTGACTGTCATTCGCCACCCTATTCAGTTGGTTAATGCTGTTTCACAGGAGTTTCCATTTGTGTCACACAGTCTGAGATTGTATGCTTCAGTTTCTGCCAGCCATTCCTACAGGTCATGCCCTGCTGTTATCCAGCCTTTGCATGTACTAAGGCCTGGAGAGCTGTGCCGGAGCAAAACAATGCTGACAGACTGGCAGTGTCCCAAGGCCTTGTTGGTAAAAATTCTGTCTTGCCATTTGGTCTCTCCCTTTGGGCTGACAGAAGCTCCAAATCATCCTGTATTTTTTGGCCCTTAAGTCACTATCCTACTTCATAGAAATCTTCCTTGAATATTGTTTCCTCTAAACGATAGTGGTAGACAATTGCATGTCAGATGAATGTGTAACTGTAAGTTTTAAAGAATTGTTTTAATTTTTATTTTTAATAATTTTAAACTTTTAGAAAAGTTGTAAGCATAGTGTAAGGATTTTCCACATATTTCTCAAAGCGATTCACCAAGTTTTAACTCTTTGACACACTGCATCATATTTTCTATGTGTGCATATGTGTGTGATTATATAGTTTTATAAACATTTCAGCCAAGGACAGAACACACATATGATGGTGGTCCTATAAGATTATAATAGAGTACTTTTACTGTACCTTTTCTATATTCAGATACGCTTAGATTCAGAAATATTTACCATTGTGTTACAACTGTCTGTGGTATTCAGTACCATATTCAGTACCATATGTATTTTGGATTGTTATGTCTTATTGTTGAATTGCTCCCTTTACCATTATATAACCATCTTTGTTTTGTTTTGTTTTTTTAAATCATTGGATCTATTTAAGGTCTATTTTTATCTAATCTGAGTATGGCTACACCTGCTTGCTTTTGGTTTCTATTTGCATGGATATTTTTTTCTTTCCCTTTACCTTGAGTCTGTGCAAGTCCTTGCGAGTTAGATGGATTTCTTAGAGACAGCATATATTTGGCTTAAGTTTTCATCCATTTAGCCAGTCTGTGTTTTAAGTGCGGCATTAACATTGTTCACGTTTATTGTTAGTATTGACATATGGGGTACTTTAGTGTTCATCATGTTGGATGATACCTGTTGTTTTGTTTTCCCTCTTGTGCTGTTGTGCTGTGAGCTTTAACTTGCAGGTGTTTTTACACTGAGGGGTGGGGATCTATTGTGTTGTTCCATGTATAGTGCACTTTTGAGCATTTCCTATTTTGAGCATTTCCATTTTGAGCATTTTCATTTTGAGGGCAGGTGTAGTACTGACAAATTCCCTTAGTGGTCTTATCTGAAAAAGTATTTATTTCTCCATTATTTATGAAACTTAGTTTTGCAGGATACAAAATTCTTGGCTGGCAGTTGTTCTGTTTAAGAAAACTAAAAATGTGGCCCCAATCTCTTCTGGCTCTGCTGAGAAGTCTGCTGTTAGCCTGATGGGTTTTCTTTGCTACGGTAGTTGTCGCTTTCATCTTGCAGATTGTAGTATTTTCTCCTTCATTTTGACTCTGGCCAAGTGGATGACTATGTGCCTTGGAGATGTCTTATTTGCTATGAATCTTCGTGGTGTACACTGACCATCCTATATCTAGATAACTGAATCTCTGATGATAACAGGGACATTTTCTTCAATAATTCCTGTGAATAGGTTTTCCAGGCCTTTTACTTTTTGTTCCTCTCCCTTAGAGATAAATATAATTGTTCATTGTTTTTAATTCCTTTTTCTGTATCTTTGACTGACTGGATTAGTTCAAATGCCTTATCTTTGAGCTCTGAGATTCTTTCTTTTACTTGGTCTAACCTGTTGTTGAAGCTTTCTGATGTATTTTGAAATTACTGTTTCATTTCTTTAAGTTCTGTTATATATTTTCTTATGCTGTCTATCTCTTTAGTGACTACTTCATTTTTGTGTTTATGTTCTGAAATATATTTGGATTCTTTTCGTTTGTTTTCGACTTTCTCTTCAATCCATCTTATTTGCCATCCATATTCCGAATTACATTTCTGACATGTTGACATTTTGTTTTTGGTAAGGTTTCATTGTTGCAGATATATTCTGATCCCTTAGGGGTGTCAAATTAGCTTGTTTTTTTCATGTTGCCAAAGTTCTTTTGCTTGTTTCTTCTCGTGTGCAACCTATTCTCTCGGTGCAAGGCAGATAGGTTTATGGTACACCTGTTCTCCTTTTTGTGCACTCTTCTACTTAGTGAGAAGAAGAGGAAGTCCCTAGATGGTGATTTTGTGTCCTACTCTGGAAGATTGACCTGGTTGGAGAGGGGCAGATTCACTGAGAGCCTCTAATGCAGCTGGTCTGCATTGTTCCATTCCCCTGTAATTGTCACAGTCTAAGCCAGTGTTATATGATCTTTGTGTTGAATGGTGGGTTGTACCCAGGCAGCTGTTGGAATCTCAGGTAGGGGGCTATGCTGGTCCCTCTCCACTGAGGCTTCCATTGTGGGAAAGCGCTCTGCCCAGGTCTCACCACAGTAATGACAGTGTAGCTGGGTGAGGCTATCTAAGCAGTCATGGGTGTCAGGTATGTGGGCATTTGCTCCCCCTGGGCTCAGGTACAATGGCAGCTCATGGCTACCAGATCCTTGGTGGAGCATTGGACCTTGGGGGCAGTTCCTGCTAGATGGTGGGTGTGGTGGAGCCACAGGGCAGGGTGCATGGGAGCTACAGGAGTGGGAACATGGCGCCAGGCTGCCAGGCAGTTGAGGATCTCTCCCTGCCCATGTCCTGCTGAGGCAGTTGTCATGGGCTTCTGAAGTAGCATCAGCAGTGCAATTCTGTTTGAATCCCCCATGGTAGGGTGGAGTTCTTGGCTCCCTGTAATACAACACCTGAGAGTGTCCTCTGTCTCTACTCCCTCCCCTGCCTGGCTGGGGCGATGCGGAGGTAGCTGCAGCAAAGCCAAGTCTTTTGTAGGCCAGGTGTCCTGCACCTAAAAGCTCAGAATGGCATCAGTTGCAGCAACTTGGAATGGAAGCCTCTGGTTCTCTAGTGCGCCTGCTCTCCAGTGAGATGCTGCTGCACAGCCTCCAAGCAGCTCCTTGATCAGTCCTCAGCTCTGTGGTGGTGACAGCCCCCTCACAGCTCAGGTTGCAGTGTCCACCAGGGGACAATGGCCCCCCAGATTTCTCTCCTTCTGTCCTTTCCCACTTGTGGATGCCTCCCCCAGGTACCTTCCGATCTTGCTGAGTGGATCATCCTGTCACCCTGAGTGTTTCCCATTGCTCTTTCAATGGTTCACAATGCTCTCTCCACGAAGGTCCATGCATAGTTGGGCATCCACTTGCAACTTTCACTTCTCTTCTTGAGAGCAACATGTGTTGGCTGCTTCTAGTTCACCATCTTTTTCCACTCTGTTAGCTAATATATGTTTTTAAAGAATATTTTAACTTGTATCATAAAGAGTTAAATTCCTTAATATGCATTAAACTTTTTAAAAGTTAGATAATAAAGATCAAAAATGAAATGAAAAACTGGCCAAATGACATGAACAGAACTAAAGATAAGAAAATTAAGAACAACAATAACAAATGGCCAGTGACTAGTATATTTTTCAAAAAAGTTCAATTTCCCTTATTGTTAGAGAAATAAAAATGCACACTATTAAAATTATAGGGAATACTCTATTTTTCTTACTTAGGAGCTTGGCTAAACAACAACAAAAAGTTTCTTCAATCTATTTTGTTCTCAGATCTTTTAGAAATAGGAAGCCCCACAATCATGGTGAGAATGCAAAACAACCCATTTGGGGGGATTATTTAGCAATATCTAAAAAAATTATATATGCATTTACCCTGGGGCCTAGCAATACCCCTTATAAGTAACTACTGTAGACATGCTTCTTTCCATTCTTAATGTTATTTATGGTGCCATTATTTGAAATAGCAAAAGAATGGCACAGTCTTAATTTTCTATTAAAGAGGACAAGTTGAGTAATAAGAATAGACTAATTGTCAAAGGAGTCCAATGCAGCCATAAAGAAACAGTAAGAAATTTATTCCTGAACTTCTATTTCATAATGGCCAGTATGTATTGTTAAGTGAAAAAATGCAAATTGCAGAATAAGGTTTATAGCATGTCATCTTTTGAGTAGGTTCGGAGAAAAAATATATACGAACCTGTATATACTTAGATGCACATAATACTAAAGCTGTATGCATTTTGCTTATAGTAACAAAAAACTACTGGAAGCTACATTGTTAAAAATTAAAAGTATAACTTACAGGGTGCAGGAAATGATAAGGATAAAGAAACAGGGTTGGAGGCAAAACTTCTTCAGATATAAGGTAGTAGATCATAAATTTATAAATATATGTGCATTCAAAAATTAAATTATATCAAAATTTGGAAAGGAAAAGCAACTCTCATAAGCAGAAAGTAACAACACAAATAAAAGCTATTATTTCAATTGATTGAAGATCACATAATGCTTCCTGTAGATACTCAGCAGAATTTTAAAAATTTTAAAAGGAATAATATTAATTATGGTATTGGTGTTGCTATTTTTAAAAAATAATATATTAATTAATAAATCAGATATATATTTATTTAATGTATTAACAACAAAGATTTTCAAGTACAAGGAAAAAATTAAATTATATAATTGTGGAAATAAAGTAAATTTCCTGTAATGATAATTTTAGAGTGAAAATACTGATGTGAACTGACTAGGTTTCCTTTTTTCAAACATCTGTGTTTTATGATACTTTCCAATGAAAAGACCTAGAAATGATGCAAACCCAACAATAATGAAAAGTTCTATGATTTGGATTTTCTTCTCTGAATACGATTTCCCACCAAAATGAACCAATAAAGAAATGGTTGATCATGGGTCTGGAGCAGGAAGCTTACAAAATGTGTTTAGAACATTGATTATGTTAGAAAGAAAGCAAACTTTCTACTAATAAGTTGGGGGAGGAGATGAGGAGAGTGTTAAAAACCTCCAGGGACCAGCAGCATCAAGGTTCTCCTTATGATCAAATTTGGATATTAAAAAAAAGTAAGTGATTTTAAAACATTTTAAAATAAATATTCTTGAGTCAAGTGTCGACAAAGAGGGAGAAAGAATGAGAATCAAGTTCAGCATCCTTTTGCTCTGAAAATTGATAATTAAACGGAAAAAATAGCCATTTAACCAGCATTTTAGGAAGAAAAATATATGTCATCCAAGTTAGTGAAGAAAGCTATTCTTTATAAAAGAATGCCAGCTAATGAATGTAGAAAGAATAATAGAAAGAGAAAAACACTAGAATGTGAAATGTTCTATTGCAAAACTGTTCCAATCTCTTCACATCAGTGTCATTTTAAAGAAAGGTTGGGAGGGAGGAAGGATGTTTCTAGATAAAAATAGACAACAGAGCTAACCTGATTGATCATTTTCTATTTTATGTAGGAGAATATTCTTGTTCTCAGAAGACCTCTTCTTCTAAGCTATTTAATGGGGAAGCATCATACTACTTGTAACATAATTTCATTATCTGTATTTTGGCATATGCAGCAAAATTTTATCCAATTTTTAATCTACATAAGAAATCACCATACTCTAAATAATTCTTTCAGCTTTTCTGTACCTTTGAACTTTGTTGCAATAAAAGCGGATATTTTACTTTAGATTGAATGGCTTACTAAAAAAAACCTATTTACTCTTTTTGTAGGTCATCAAATAATATTAATATGTTATTAGTGTATAAAGTAGAATAACAGAGATTTGTCATGTATTCATTAATTTAAACACATAAACATTACAAATTATATTTAACTTTTATTTTGTTTTCTTTTTATTTAAGTCATAAAGATTGTAGGAAAATATCCTGTGAGAATGTCTTTTTCTCTTGTGTGGATGAATTATAAACTGAATTTCAACCTCATGACCTGAGATATTTGCAAGCAGAAAATTCTCAAAACCAAGTAAACAATATTAAATTTAAAAATTTAGGTCCATAGTTAAAAATAAATGGGATATAATGACAATAATTTATATGCCGCTTATCTTAGTTGTACTTAGAAGTGAGCATCTGTTTGGTTTTACAAATAGTATATTGCAATTACTCATTGACTAGACTAAGTCTAGCTTATCCTATTTGTAGTGGTATATCAATCAAATTGAAAGCTAAATACCAATACAATTAATAAAAACAAACAAAATTGTAAAAATCCTACCATTCAAGTGGTATTACCAAGAAATTAGAACTTGCTATCTCTGGTTGCAATTTCTCATTCTAGGCTATGAGGAAAGTTCCAAGTTGAGGGAAAGCATTTTTCATTCAAGAATGTAAAACAGCCTTGAATGATTACAGAATAAGACGCATGGAAGAGAGGAATAGGATGAGTTTATGGTAGTGTCTGCAGACTTCATAACAGAGGTTCTTGTTAGTCAAGTTAAGTGTTTTGTATTATATTGCTTGACCAATAAAAAAATCTTCAAATATTTTTACCATTTACCATCATTTAACTACATTTATAAATAATTAAAATGGCTGTTATTATTTATAAAACATACAAAAAGGGGAAAGTTGAGTTTGTCAAAAAAATAATAGAGTTTTAAACTGATTTTTAAAAATTATACTATTAGGTTATTGAATATAAAATGCCAGATTTCCTTAAATACTAAGTTTGACAGTTGATATCCCTGACATTTCACTTTGACATTTCTAGTTTTATTTTTATTGTGAAGGTACAACTTTAGCCTTTCAAATGCACGTTTTGGCTTGTGATTATTTTGCAAATTTTTAGAGCAATTTTTGTAAAACCGTAAATAAGTACAAAATTCATATTATTTTTTAATATGAATTCTGTCATGGAACCAATGCAGTGCAGACAGCTTGAAATATCAACCAAGTGTTTAGGAAGGATGTGGCTAATGGACACACAGTACGTCCATGGTTTAAGAAGTTCCTTTCTGATGATTTTAATCTTGAAAATGAGCCACGTGGGTTACCTGAGACTAAAATGGATACTGATGAGATAAAAGCTAAAGTGAAAGCAAATTCATCTCAACCTACCCGTGAATTAGCAGCAAAATTCGATGTTACTGTTCCAACAATATTGAACCATTTGAAACAAATTGGCAAGGCAAAGAAGCTGGATAGGTGGGTTCCGCATTAATTAAATGAGCGTCAGAAGAGAAATCGTCTCTGAGCTTGCCTTTCTTTTCTGTTACAACATAAAGGTGAACCATTTCTACACCATATTGTTACATGTGATGAAAAATTGATTATTGATTCTTTTGACAATCAAAAGCATTCAACACAATGTTTGGATAAAGATGAAGTGCCGAAATGCAGTCCAAAACCCAATATTCATCAAAAAAACAAACAAACAAACAAAACTACTGGTGTCTGGTGGTCCAGCTGTATCCACTACAGCTTCATGAAACCTGGTCAATTGATTAAAGCTGAAGTCTACTGCAACCAATTGGGTGAAATGATGAGGATGCTTGTGATTAAGCAGCTTAAATTGGCCCATAGAGACAAGCCAATCCTCTTGCAAGACAACTTGACCTCATGTTTCACAAACAATGCTGCTAAAACTACAGAAGCCAGACTTGGAAACTCTTTGCTATCTATTGTATTCACCAGATCTTGCAGCAACTACCACTTCTTCTAGGCTTTGGATCACTTCTTGCAAGGAAAAATATTCGATTCTTGACAAGCTGTGGAAAACATCTTTCACGATTTCATCGTCACTTGCTCCCCAGTCTTTGCTGCTGGCTTAAACAAGCTACCATTAAGATGGCAAAACTGTGTCCGTAGTTTGGGTGCACACTTTGATTAACTGTACTGCTCCTTGTTTGCGATGTAATAAACTGAACTTTTGATTCAAAATCAGACATTTTATATTTAATGAAATATTTAATGAAATATTAAATAAAAGTAGAGAGGGGTATCTGATTTAAGATATGCAGTTTATATCTGGCAAGCCATATCCTCCTCACCCTATACTTTTGGCTATTGTACATATCTATTCTTCTAAATGCACTTTAGGAATATTTTGTTAGCGAAAGGAAAATTTCCTTTAGTGTTTTAATGAAGATTCTCTCATAGTTCTTGGCCAATTTGAGAAGAACAAGATCATTTACAGCACATTTGTCATTAAGTTATTCAAGTTTTCGATGCATATTTCTTGGGAACCAAATATGTGAAAGGTGTCGCATTAGTTTATAACAACAAAACAGAGGTCCTGAATTCTAGCAGCCTCATTTCTTATTTCTTTTTTGAAAGCATGCATGAATTAGAGTCATACTAATGAGTTTAAAATAATGAAACTGGTGGATATCATGGAGTGATTTCCACACCATTCATTTCAACTTCTTTTTCACACACAGTGATTGGAAAGCTAAAAATATTATTTTCCAGACTCCTCTAAAGCTTGAATTTGGGACAATTTATTTTTACCTTTTGATTGCAATTGACAGAAACTTTGATTTGAGACTTAGTCGCATGGCTAAAGGAGCTAGGTGTAGGGCCTCTATTTGATCTAGCACCTTACACAGCAATGTCAGTGTGATAGTAACTGAGTTTTGCAGTGGGGCTGGAATTTTTCCCTTCTCTTATATGCAACATGCTTCTGGATACAGAGTTTCATGGGATTTTCAAATTAGAGCCTCCTTCACCCCTACCAATGAACTTGTGTGGACCTTAAAAGCATGTATTAGATTCCTTTTTGCATCAACTTTCCAAAATCGATTCTATTCCTGGCACCTACATATCATTCAGTAAAATTAATAGGTAAATTAGAGGTAGATAATAGTCATTCTAAGACATAGGATTCTGTGATAGCCTGTCTACCTTATTTGATTTGAAGGCTCTGAGGTTACCATTGGACAATGAATTATTGGCACGAAGTGATGATTTAGATGATCACCTAAAATGAGCACCTAAAACGAAGTGTTCTTTGAAGAAATATTTTTGGCTAGCTGAATAGCTACTACAGTAGATGTTTATGATGGTCTGGGCAGATTCAACAATGTCAGAGATGGGTTTTGACATTTTAACTGCACTTGACAGTTTTCAAAAAGAAATGACAAGCAAAAGGTTTTAAATTCTTACCTCAGAGCATGTTCAGAAAAAATAGGAAATTTATGTGAGGGTTTTATAAACATTCATATCTTCATAAGTTACTAAATTTCCATGTCGAGTGTGTTCTGTAGATCCTGAATTACAACTTAGGCTATATTTTTAGTCCACCAAATCTACTAACTGAAATGTAGAGCATTGATTGGAAAGTTGGGATTCTGGGAGTAGAGTTGTTATATTTGTGATTACTCTGTTGAGTCACTCTATATTTCAAATCCAAAACCTTATTAAGCCTGCAAGGCATTGGATTAGTTTAACCTGTCTAATGAAATTGTTGCTGCATTGCCTAAAGATCTTGGAATGATATTAGAAGAAACAGTTCTTCTGCAAGAGAAGAGCAATTCTCTTCACATCCCATGCCTATCACCCTCAATACCTCCAGACATATAATTAGAATCAACTCTTTATATGGTCCATGAGGTGTTTGTAAAACCAAGGCTTATATACAAATAATAATAATAAATTATAATTTAAAATTATGCTTAATATACCTTAGTTAAGCCTTGGGAATTATGCATAGAGAATATTTCTTAAAGCACTAAAACCAGTGAGGGATGAAAATAATATTACTTTAGTCTGAATTTATCAGTGTGGATAAACTTACCAGAAATTATGGATTCAGTTCCAAAGTTTAGCAGTTTGGGTTATCTCTAATTTTATTTATTTATTGGCTCAATAAACCCTGTACTCAAAGATTGTCCATACTGAATGAAGTTGTAATAACAAAAAATCTGTAATGACAAGAAGAATTAGAAAATTTTTACGGCACTGAGAAATGCGTACTAGTTGTTCTCTCAGTTGGCGATGGGAAGGAAGAAAAACAAATGGTGGATGCTAGTTATTGTCAATGTTATAATTTTTTTTTGGTACAGTGGTAGTTTCACTGATATTGCTATTAAATATAATAAATATATGAAAGAAGGTATTTTAATGGGTTGATAATAAGCATATGTGAAGGACCAAAGATTATAATTGATTAAGAAAAGAAAGAAAAGGAAAAAAATACATTTATAAGGCGAACAACAACATCTCTAAAAAGTACAGTATGGGATGTTCTATATCATCCAAGGGTGAATTTGGAAAGCTTTGTTATTGAAATACGATATCAGATGATAATAAGATATAAAAACCCAGGACAATTTAATCCAAATCACTGTACTTAACTACCAGGAGTAAGACAGACTTGGTTTTTATAACAGATAGTAAGTACATATTGATAATCAGGATACTTTTACACTAGAAATGTCAGATACTACTGAATGATTAGGAGATACCTCAGTCCAAAGACATTTGAACAGAATATTATGGTATTAGCTGTTATGTAACCAAAACAAAACTCTATTTATGAAAAGTAGTAATTTGAGTGACCATGATCAAAAGTGCTGTCCCCTCAATGTAATGTCTAAGTTATAATAGAGATCCACAGCCAATTCATCAAAAGGAGAAGATAATCTTTGAGAGGACCTTGTAATAATAACATTACAGAACATTCACTAAGTATTCTCGTAATCATTCCTAACAGGGCCTGACACTAGCTATTTGGTAATGGTGAATTGCCCATAATGTTGTGGTGTAAGAGGACACTGGCACTGAACTAATTACAGTCTTAGTCCCTGTCCAAAGTGTGGTCCCATGTGTCATATGAAGACTTAGAGGAATCAGGTAGTAAATAGATTTGGGTGAAGTACCATCCTGAAGGGCTCAGTGACTTCATGTAGCATTTATTTCCTTAGATCCAAAATGTGTAGCTTGAATACCTATATTCTAAATTTGATTAGCAAAAACCCAAGGTACTCTAATTTTCTTGGATTACAGACATACTGCTTTTGATCTTCACTGCTGAGCAGCAGCTCTGTTTCCCCTTGATATTCAGGATCAATTACCTCGGTTAGTACAATAATTCTGTATTTTCCTGTTAATCTGATGTTAACCAGAGTCTAAAATGACATTGTATCAGTCTCTACATCAGGTCCAATGGCTACATAAAACTCTTGTATCCATGGGTGGGGAACTAAATTTGATCAAGTCATCAATTTAAGCTTATTACAGTGTTCCAAGTATGAGAATGAACAAAAATGACACATATTATATGACATTGAGGATGAGTATGTATCCCTTTCTGCCAATCCATCCCTCTTTGTAGACACTGTCCCAGCAGTTGAGGTAAGAAGAATTGAGGCAGGCTGGATTATTACAATTCTTTTTTTTCTAGATTCCTGATTGAGTTCTGAGCCTCTATGGTCTAGGATTGTCTGTGTGGCAAAAATTAAAAAATCTAGAAGTATTCAGGAAAGCTGGTGTGAAATTTCACTCACAAGTATAACTTATTTCAGGCAAAAGTATAATTTTTAGCACAGTGTTAGGAAGAAGTTTTCTTTTTACACGTTATGGAAGCATAAATTTGAAGGTTTAAGAGCATCTATATATGTCATTCTTTGCATGAACATTGGCATTCTCAAAGTGGGCTGTGGTAATGATGTGTTTTAGCAATAATTTTGGGGGACAGAGAGTATGCATGTGAAGAAGATAGATTATTAAAGCCAGAAGCACACCAATGCAGATTGTAGTTGATAGAATGGTTGGAGTATATAAATAATCCATTGAGGTCAAATTATATTTCAGTTACATTATGTATATCCATTTTTAAATTGTTTTATCACTCTTAATTTTTAAAATTACATTAACCATGGTCATATGGAAAACCTTATCAGAGATATTAAAAAAAAATTAGGTGAACTTTGAATGGAGGATCAAAGTATGTTACTATTTTATAAATAATATGGTCATATGTTCTTCCTCAAATCAAATGGCAGGAAATTCCTGCTAAGCAAAGCAGGACCATTTCAGAAATGATCTCCAAATATGGACATTTATGAATGCAAGAGAAGAATGAAGGTGCTTCATTTCACTTTGCTACAACAAATGCTTAAAACTATCATTACAAAATTGAAGTTTCCTATTATATTGCCAGAGATATGGTAGACTATTTAAACAAGATAATTAAATTTCTTTTTCTTTTTAATTTTTTTAAATTTCAGCATATTATGGGGGTACAAATATTACGGTTATGTATAT
>VBSM01000605.1:23996633-24014432 GCA_008086735.1 Cheirogaleus medius | reverse complement strand
GGGACCAGAAGGGATCAAACTCTCACTCTTTGCTGATGACATGATATTATACCTCGAAAATCCCAAGGATTCAACCAAGAGACTCCTTGAATTGATAAACAGATTTGGTAAAGTCTCAGGATACAAAATCAATACACAGAAATCAGAGGCATTCATATATGCCAACGACAGTAAAAGCGAGAACCAAATCAAAGACTCAATTCCCTTCAAAATAGCAACAAAGAAAATAAAGTACCTAGGAATATATTTAACTAAGGAGGTAAAAGACCTCTACAGGGAGAACTATGAAACACTGAAGAAGGAAATAGCAGAGGATGTAAACAGGTGGAAGAATTAAATTTCTTAATTGGAAAAAGAAAAAAGTTACAATATTAAGAGTAAATAAATATGTGAATTTTATGTAGATTCAAAAAACCACTATCATTGTCAGATAATCATTTCCCATTCTCCTTTCTATTTTGAAAAACTGAAGTTTCCTCTTGAGAATCACCACATTCTCTACTCTCAGTCTGCTACTAGGGAAGCGTGAGGCTGACTCTACCATCACCATAATAATTATTTGAATCAAAACTGGCTAAGGAACATTTCATAATCCCTCGACTCCTCTAAGTGGTTCAGAAAAGAGAGCAATACACCAAGTTATTCCACATAATGATAATTCCACAAAATTTACCATAAAGTTGAAATTGGTCTCTCTTTCAAACAACTATGTGGTTGAACTACAGTTGGGGTATCCATCCCTCAGGCATTTATCATTTCTTTGTGTTAGGAATATTTCAATGCCACTCTTTTAATTATTTTAAAGTATACCCTAACTTATTGTTGATTATAATTACTTTGTTGTGCTATAAAATATTGTTCATGCTATCTATCTAACTATATTTTTGTACCTATTAACTATCTCCATTTTACATACTTTCATATTTTCTTTGATGACTTTTCTCTCAGTCTTGACCATTGACACTGTATTTTAAAGTAACATCTCTGACTTGGATACAAAACCCTTTGACAACTTGCTATGAATAACCTGACATTTCAGTCTTTCAAAGGCAATGTTTTTCAGATTCATAATATATTGATTATGCATATTAATTTTCAAAGATTCCATGAGTTTTTTAATTGTTCTTATTTCATGAAAAATTTTTTTGAAATCTAGAAAAAGATGAACAAAGCATCCTGTTCCAGAAAATCTTGAGATCTTTTTACTTTTGTAGTTTAGTAGAAATATAAAGTTTTATCAATTTATTTTCCAAAATAGTAGCATTGTGATTTTATAGCTTTGCTATATTTTTCTGTCTTCTCTATATTTATAGTTGTATGTTCATCCTCAATCCTTATATTATCTATTTCTCTTTATTCTTATTAGTGCTTATGTTATAGGTATATAAATCTATTTATAGATTTTGATATGATTTCAAATTTGTCTTTACTCTATGTTTTATATTTTCTGTGTTTGATATTTTTTCTTGCTATTATTTTCTATTTTATATTACATTCTGCATTGAGGAGCATAAGCATAATAATAAAATGTATGCATTTGTGTTAAAAGAGAAAATCATCCACATTATTTTATGCATTTATTTATTAATTAATAGCCATACTCTGTCCATTACTTCACTTTTTAGTCTCTTTGGCTGCTGGACACATTCTCTCACAAGAAAGACATTAATATAAAGTTGAAAGTCAGGTTAGTTGATGCATTTTGTCCCTACATCAGTTCCCAGTGTCTAACAAAGTATTATATATTGGTCTAAGATGTGATCTGTACATTCTCTGACTATCTCAATTGTGTGCATTATAAATGTATTATATAAATGAAAAGCTACAACACAAAATATAAAAGATGCAACATAAAATATGTCCTGGAAATATCATTCTTTCTGTCTATAAATTATCTTTGTAGCAACTATATATCTTGAAATAGAAATCTGTGCTTCTGCCACATGGCAATTTGGAATATGTAGAAAATATAAAGAGTAATTGGTGAAACAGTCTAGATTTAGCAAAATGGAGAATCCATGCAGAGAAGGAACATCATAACAGTTGCCAGTTTAGTACTGGCTTTACGACTCTTGATTGTTGATATAATGTGGATTAAGAATTAACATTTGCTGGGTGAGGTGGCTCATGTCTGTAATCCTAGCACTTTGGGAGGCCGAGGCAGGAGGATCACTTGAGGTCAGAAGTTCGAGATTAGCCTGAGCAAGAGTGAGACACCATCTCTACAAAAAATACAAAAATTAGTAGGGATGCATGCCTGTAGTCCCAGCTACTCCAGAGGCTGAGATAGGAGGATCACTTGAGCCCTGGAGTTTGAGATTATAGTGATCTATGATCACTCCACTTCACTGTAGCCTGGGTGACAGAGTGAGGTGCTGTCTCAATCAATCAATAAATAAAACAAACAAAAAAAAGAGAATTAACATTTGTATTCATTAACTACCCTTCTTGTTGTGGCAGAGCAAACCAAGAGTATATACCAATCTATGTGATTCATTTTGGTAAGTAATAAATATTTCTCGTAGATTTTGGCAATTAGTTGATTACCAGACTTCATTTTCAGTATTCTTATGTGATTTGGCCTGGTTTTTTCTGAATATATATTTTAGTCACCATTTAGGAGAAACTTGTATCAGGAACAAAAGCCAGGTGATATTTTAAACCTGAAATCTCACTGATTAAAATAAATAAACAAATAAAAAAGAAATAAACAAAACACTTGTGCAATTTAATTCAGTTCAATTCAGGTTAACATGCAATTATAATATATTTAGTAAATATTTATTGTTTCCCAAGTCTTATACAACTCAGTGGCTTAGTACCAATTTGCATGTATGCATTTATATTGATACATATGAATGAGAGAAAAAATAAAATCTTATAAATAAGATGCATATTATTTGTTTTCTCATCTTTCTGAAAATTTCATCTTTGTTACTGGCAAAGTTCTTTCCATTTTATTTTCCCATGATCTTTCTTCTCAAAGACTCTTATCTCATAATCTTAAAGAGTAGGCCATGGGCTACTGTACACGATTTTCTAGGAGAAGTATTTTGAACTAGGGATGGATAACTAACCAAATCATGTAACCAAACAGACACAACAGAAATGCTTGTTCCCAGGGATTAGGAATAAAGACACAAAGCTACTTAAAGCTCTTAAAGTATGCACTTTAAGAGACAATGACTCTATAACTTCCACAGAGCTAGGAAGAAGCAGATCAAGAAAGAGACCTACAGAAACAAGTAAAGTGGTCTCAGAGAAAAGATAAAAGTGAGAGAACAATCACTTTGGATGCTGAAGTAGTTCTAGTTCCTTGACTACCTACATCGTAAAGGCTGGCTCAATTGTTGCCCTTGGATTCTCTTGGACTTCACAGCAACCATCCAACAAATTGCTATTTACCTTAAGCTTATTTTGGTTTCTGGTAAACAGAGTCTATAAAAAGGCAGTAAGGCAGTAAACTTATTTCTTTATAATTCCTTTAATTATTATATATTATATATTATACTTACAAACTTTTATTCTGTTTCTACTGTATGGCTTATTGTCTTCCATAGTTAATGACTGCTGTTCTCACTCATCTTTCATACTCTTCCATATTTCTAAAATTAGCCCTTTCATTATGGTGTTATCCACTTCCAGCTATCTCACTCATATACAGAGATTTAACTATAAATCATTCACTGCTTAATTTTTGAAAAAAACACTAAGAGTATAGAATATATATAAAATAATTTTTGAAATTAAAAAAATGAACCCTAATAAATGACCAGAATCAGGAAAAAGACAGAAATCTTTTGTTTTAATATATATTCACTTTTATGTATGTATTTATATTGAAATTAATATTTGCAAAGAATTTTAAAAACTAAAGCTATCATGTAAAAAAATTAACAAAATTCTGCTCAATAAATATTTTGAGCTGAAAGAATGTGAGATCAAATTGCTCTTATTTGGTGATTATGAATAAGTTTTTATTTATGTATATATAGAATAACAGTAAGAAAAATAAAGAGCAGGCATATAAGATAGATGAATGGAAAAATGAAGAAGAACGAAGGTTAGGGATTTGTTTTGGTTTGATTGCCTATATTTATGAAATAATTATCTATTTCACTTTATCTATAGATTTATAAAAAGGCCATGAATGTTAATTTCATTCAGCACTATGCTATTGTTTTACAGCTATATAAACTGAGCTCTGGGAATATGATTTAGTTTATACAGATTATACAGCTATTTATTAACAAAATATGGTCTCTTTATTTTTTGTCCATGCTTTTCCTAGTTTGTAATTCTTTCATAACCTAAAAAAATAAATTATAATACTACTTTCCACATTTTTCTGTTCATATTTTTTCAATCTATCACTGATTTTAGGAATTCCTAACATATAGTTCTCATGTATTAATAGGAAAAAAAATAGTTTGGATTATGATTCATCACACAGCGCATGCAAATTAAAATATTCTATCATATTTGTCTTGGTAGTTGTTTTGTTATTACCATAAAATCAGACAAAATATATCTACAGCATTTTAACACCATTGAAATGTCAAAAATCATCACAATAGAAAAAGATAATTATGTATTCTTGTTATGTGATACCAACAGACTATCTGTTCAGAATTATAAGGAATAGCAAACGTATAAGCCTAAGTATCAAATTATTCGGTTCCTATAAATCTGTTGCAGTTTTGCAAGTATCAAATCAATGTGTTTCTTCTTTCTCATTTACTTAATTTATGATAATCTGTACTGCCAGCAGGTTCTCTGAATACCTTTGCATATTAAATGCATTTGGATAGTGCAAAAACAGGTTTTTTACCATTAAAGTAAGAGAAATCTTTTTTTCTTTAATAACAAAAATGACACTTTTTTTCTGGTAAAAACAGTTTAAAATATTTCTTTATAGAAAAGAGGAAAAATGGCTGCAACATTCACATTAAAAAAATAGAAAAATCTCAGCTCTCTTAATTCTCATCATCCAATATAGCTAATGGTTTACATGGGAGGAAGTATATAGTTTCTTTACTTCATATGTGTACTATTCTTTTGCACTTAGTCCAAAAGCTATATAAATGTAGCTTTGGCTACATGAATGAAAGATCTACAGAAGACAGACAGGAAGAGGGATAGACATAGATAGATAGATGATAAGATAGACAGATAGCCAGAAATAAATTGTTATAGTATAGACATAACTAAAGCCAGGAGGTTCCCCCAAAAGAAACTTAACTTAGAAAATGAATATGTAGTGAAAAACTCAAGAGATTGGTTATTACTTAGATCTTCTGAAGTAAAGGGCAATGCTCTTTAAAACTAAACTACATCATTTTCATTATCTTTGATATTGATTTGCTTTGTATATATGTCTTCCATATGACAAAGAAAACCAGTTTAAAATCACAAGTGGATTCCTACTCTTAGATTAATCATCTTCAAATAAGTTATTAATAGAGATCCACCTGTTTTCCACACTATGGTAGATAGTAAGGAAGGCAAAGAAACGTGTTATTCAGTCACTACTAAAAACATAGATAAAAGAAATACATTCTGAAAAATCAAAGAGAGTTTCTGCTTTCCCCATTCACATACTAAATGAAGACCAAAGAGCTGTATAGAGACTGTATTTGTATAAGAGCTTTAGCTTCATTGATTTTCCATGAAGCCTTTTAACAAATATGGAAGATAATTGGTTACTAAGGAAAAATTTGTTATGATGATCATGATAATTTTTAATGAATGAACATAAGTTATAAAAAGAGCATATTATTTTAAATTAAAATGTAATTAAAAGAATTAAGAGTACAAAACTCTTCTTGTGGAGACTGTTTTTCATAGTCAAGAAAGATATTTTAGCTTTGAGACACTATAACCATTTTATGTTTAGCCTCAAGTTACTGAAAAACCTGGTTTTTAAAATAAACTAATTTATCAGAACACTTTTATGTATGCTGGGTACTCATATTCAATTACACTATTTAATCCTCAGCGTTTTCCTAAGGTTGTACCCCTTTTACATCTTGCTAATACCCCATCCAAAAGCAGAGTCTTAGGTGGGATATGAGGGTGGAAGCTGAGGTAAAGGGAGAGATGAAACCAGTCAGTATCTGCAAATCAGGGAAATGTGACTTTGAAAGCTAAACTAGAGATCACTCACATATTCCTTTTAAAAGAATTAACATTTCTTGCCTTCTGCACAAAAGAAGTAGAGCCAGAAATGTTATCATAACCAACAGAGGAAATCTCAGAAAATGTTTTAGGTAACCAAGAAGCACCTCCCTTTCTTGTCTGAACGCCATTGAAAGTGATGTCCCAGTTATGGACAATGCATAGAGGGAAGTCTCAAAGCTGATAAAAGGAGAGAAGAACTAAAATAACAGATCACATTTCTCACTCATGCTAATTCTCAGTGCTGCGGAGAAGGGATCGTATTTACATTGTATATCACATTACAGTTTAGAACAAGAATCAGCTAAAGTTTTTTTTTTTCCTAAGTAAAAGCACCTGGGAAATTATAGTAATTCCCCAAAACACACACACACACACACACACACACACACACACACATTTAGAGATAGGCAGGATCTCACTCTGTCACCGAGACCAGAGAGCAGCAGCATGATCACAGCTCACTGTAACCTTGAACTAATTAGCTCAAGTGATCTTCCTGCATCAGCCTCCGAGTAGCCAAGGCCTACAGGTGCTTGCTATCACACTTGGCTAATATTTTATTTTTTTATAGAGATGGGGTCTTGCTATGTTGCCCAGGCTGTTTTCAAACTCTTGGCCTCAAGCAATCAAACACTTGGGCCTCCTGATGTGCTGGGATTAGAGGCATGGGCAACTATTCTCGGCCTTCCTGAAATATTGATAAGATCCTCTGCCTAGGAAGGAAGCAAAAGTACTCATAGCAGAGTGGGGTAAGTGGAGAAAAATAAAAGTATTTTTATTTTTGTGTCTAGCGCCAATTTCAGACTGCTCAAAAAATTGTTATAAAATTATCCCAAAATAAACTCAGTAAATGATATTTTGTATGTCTCTACAACTATGTGAAGTGATTTAAATACCTTTTATAAACCTAGTTTTAAAAATATTTTTTATTTATAATCACTTATAAAGGCCCTATTCAGACTGTTTAGAAGAAAGAACATTCCATCAGAAGTTGGAAAGCAAATGTTTGCACTGTAGCTCAGTCACTAAGTAGAGGTTTAGTCTTTTATATTAAATATCCTTTAGTCTCAGTTTCCAGATCTTAAAAAAAAAAGATATACACTGTAAGGAAATTTTATTGCTCACACAATTTAAAATAAAATAATTCATTTATCTAATAGTTACTTAATAATGGAGAAATAAAAACATTAGGTAATTATAAAACTAATGGTCATTTATTTTAAATATATAGTTTTATTAGTTTTTATATTTATGATTAAAATGTCATTTTGTAGGCATTTATGGAAATTCAAGTTAATCTCTAAATATTTTGGTCAGATAATATATAATTAATGCATCCATAGTATTAAAAGAAAGATAAATATAAAACATAATTTCTTTCCATAAAAAGAACATATTATAACTTCCAAAGTATATTTGAGGAATTCAAAGAATGTATTTTAGTTCAGTAAAATAGTACAAGCCATGTCAACAAACAATATGAGATTATTTCTTTTTTTTTTTTTTTTTTTTTTTTTTTTTTAGAGATGGGGTCTCGCTCTTGGTCAGGCTGGTTTCGAACTCCTGACCTTGAGCTATCCACCCACCTCGGCCTCCCAGAGTGCTAGGATTACAGGCGTGAGCCACCGCGCCCGGCCTGAGATTATTTCAAAATAGACTGTATAACAAAGAATATATATAAGAATTTACACACAAAATAAGATGGAATAATCACAGAATGCATCAAAGGGCATAAAGCATATGAGAATTTCTTTGAGAGAAGCGATGATTTGGCATAGATGAGTGAGAAAAAGCATTATCACAAGAAAAATATGGAATCTTGGAAGTCAGAGATATCCCCAAAGAATTTTTAATTAATTTATTAATTTACAATTTGAAAACATGGGTAGTTCTGGTTCCAGCCACGAGAGAAAAATGAGCATCAGGATTTATGCTACCACCGTGAATAATGATAACATAAAACCCATCATATAAAAGAATTGTTTTCAGGCCTTGGACAATAAACATTACCAAGTCTGTGATCCATTTGACAATGGAAAAATATAATCTGAGCTACATCTGCCCTGGCTTTCTGCCTGATATCCAAAATTATATGACAGCACAGAGAAGTGAAATCCTATCAGAGATCAGCAATCTCACTGACAAAAAATGCATATATCAGAGTTTGGTACTGTGGAGATAAGTGAAATTTGTAAACCAGCGTTCTGGAGAGAAGAGAGCAAAATGGAAGCTCATCAGATACCTGTGGAGAAGGCTCCCTGAGTATTTGGCAGAATATATAGATTGTGTATGTACAGAACGAGACACTGTGGTGCCTGGAAGAATGAGCTACTAAAGGACTGTGAGCCAAATGAGTATTTTGAAGCTCTCATAATTCCAGGAGATATGGAAGTTGCAATAATTCAGTGTTTTGAGAATTCACAAAAAGTTCACTAAAACATGTGAGTCCACAAAACGTCTCTACTTCTGAAATGAGCTAATCTTACTCCAGAATAAAAACTATCATTTTATTCTGTGGCATGCTCTAACAAACACTAAACTTCCAAAACATCATTTTGAACAGTCAGTAAATTAATTGCCTTACAGATAAATATATATACAATATTCCTTTAAGGAGGACAACATAATCCAGTCTCGCATTAATGTGGGAGTTGTAATGTCCCACATAAAATTTAAAGATATAAATCCAAGGAAGCAGCAAAAATATGAAGCATAAAATAGAAGAAAACAATCAATAAAAAATATAAGTGATGGATTTAGCTGACAACATCTTAGAAGAGCTATTATAAATATATTCAATGATTTGAAGTAATAAACATTACTACTAAACATATAGGAAACCTCAAGGGGAAAATAAAAAGTATAAAAAAAACATATGAAAATTGTAGAACTTAAAAATTTACAGTATTTTCAAATTTTAAAAAAATCAACAGACATAAAAAGTAGAGTTGATACTTCAGAAGAACAGATCAGGAATCTACAAGACAAATCAATAGAAAATGTCAAAACTGAAGCACAGATGGGGAAAAAAACACAGAAAAAAATGAAGAAAGGCTCATGTCCAGTGTCACAATAAAAATAGCCATGCATATATGTAAATGTCATTTCAGAAAGAAAGGAGAGAGGAAAGAGATATTGAGGCTACTGTTATCACATGCTAACTATTGTTTCAACAGGCTTGGAAAAAGCCAGGATTTTAATAGTTGCTACCATTTTCATTACTATTAATATTAGTTATTCTAAGTCAGCAGCAGCTAGCATGATTGCTTGAATATTTTATTATTTTATATGAAATACGTTTCATATTATATTTTGAAAGAATTGTATTTCTGTATATTTGTTTTAACTTACTCAAGATTTACTGTATTACAAGTGTATGAAATTTGCATGAAAAGGAGCTACAGAGAGGATATAGTCTTTTATGTCCTATTTGTTAAAGAAATATTACCAAAAGAGAGACAAGAAAGCAAATATAAGATATTCTATAGAATCTATATTCTGTATTTTATGTAATCTTTATATACATAATATATTTAGATTTCTATATTTATATGGATAGATATCTATATTTGTAAGAATAGATATTCATCTACATATCTATATTATATACCTTAAATTTTAAGTAACTTTAGGGTTATTTTTAATTATGAACATTTTAAAGATATTTTCCAGCTATCACATTTCTGTATATTTACCACAAAGAATTGATATTAGGATTTTGAATAGATATTAGCACTCCTATGTTCATTGTAGCACTATCCCCAATAGCCAAGATATGGAAACAAACCAAATTCTATTGACCGATGGAGGGATAAAGAAAATGTGGTCTATGTGTACAGTAGAGTACAATTTAGCTTTAAAAAGAGGAAAATTCTGGAATATGTGACAACATGGAGGAACTCTAAGTACGTTATGCTAAATGAATAAACCAGACAGAAAAATACTGCATGATTGAACTTATGTAAAGTATCTAAAATAGTCAAATTTATACCATCAAAGATGGGAATGGTACTTGCCAGGGATTAGGGAAAGAGAGAAACAGGGAGTTACCAATCAATGGGCATAAAGTTTCAGTAAAACAAGATGATCAATTTCTAGAGATCCACTGTACAACATTGCACCTATAGACAATAATAATGCATTGTTGACTTAAAATTTGCTTAAGAGGGCATATCTCATGTTAACTGCTCTTACCATAATAAAATAAATTTTTTAAGACAGAATAAATATCATTATGCTAAAAAATTATCATATATGGTGATTTCATGGTAGTTCACACTGCAGTTTTGTTCAGTTCTGGTCAGTTTATCAGTTCTTTTGGAATGCATTCTGCCTGATTGGGGTCAAAATACAGGCTCTAACATATACTACTAACATGATCTCAGCTTTTTTACTGAATCTAAACTTCACAAAACAAATCCATTAAAAGGAATTCTTCTGTAAAATTTGGATTCAGTCAAGTGGCGGTAGTAGGGGATCTGGAGGTGGTCATGTGGTCGTGAGGCCGCAGGTTCCCCATATGCTTGCTTTGCTTTAAATTTTATACCTTTATTTAAAGACTAAATGCTTCCTTCCCTCACACAAAAAAATATATTTTATTTTTTGCCTCAAACTTTTTGTTACATATGTGTTTTTTTGTTTTTTTATTTTTTTTTATTTCAGCATATTATGGGGGTGGAAAATTATCTTTGTGCTACCTTTATTTATACTATAACTGCTATTTTTTACATTCCTGATTGATTTTTGCTATAGTATGCAAATAATTCATTTTGCTTGGTTGAAAACTATTATTTTCTGGGAATCCTAGAATTTTTAGCCCATTAAGTAACAAGACTACCTATACCCGGGCTTTTCCCTGAAACCAATGCTAATATCAAGAGTTTTCTTATTCATCAATTTATACTAATCTAGTAATATCGTTTTAATGAGGTTATTGAATGTAGACATTTACAGATAACTTCAGAGTGAATTTGAGGAAATATTTTCAGGGGAGGGCCCCTATGACCTTTGAGTACAGACACTCTATCTGCTTTGTTCATTGCTATTTCCTCGGTAGTACATAGAAAACTTTTAGGAAGATTAATAAATATTAATTGTAAAATAGAATTTGTAGAATTGCCAATTTTGAGGCTACTTGTGCCTGACTTTTTTTTTCTGAACCTTTCCTCTATTGCTTCATCACAGATAAAGTATATTCAATAGTTTACTCAATATTTTGTTCTGGACACTAATCCTAAGGAAAATACTGTAAAGCTAAGTATTTCTTTACACATTATTGTTCACGTTGTTTACCTCTACTTTGTAACAAATCTTCAAGAGAAATATATTTAAAATTTTTTAATCCCTCCTTTAATGGTACAACAAAAATCTTTGCTTCATCTATGACACTAGTCATTTTGCAATTGCTTTAACATATTTCATTCAACAGTTTGAAAGTACCTGTACAATTAGAATTAAATATTTGTACTTGTTTTTCTCCTACTTTTTATGAATAATCTCCATGAAATTTGACTCATCATTCTATTACTAAGCATATTTGACTTATTTTTCTTATTATTGCTAATGATTAAAAATTTGCCAAAATGTCCATACACCAGCATACCACAGTATCAACTGAATCAACACTAGGTTTTATCTTTATTAGCCTCTGGATTTGTTTCATAATTATGGCTATTATTAGCAGCTTTTACATTAATCCCTAGGTTTCAAAATCAATGAGTGTCTTTCTTAACATAACAGGGCTTATATCAGTCAATAAAACTTGAATCTTTAATGGAATCTGTTTTATTTTCCATCCCTTACCAACCAAACCTTATACCTAATGTCAGTAAGTACAATGAATTATAAATTGGTAAGTGATAAATTCTTCCATTTTTTAACATGTCTTCTCTTAAAAGTTTTCTGAGAATAAAAAATAGCCTACAAGTTAAAGAGATTAAACAATTTTAGTGTTAAGAAGCTGTGTGAGTATGCATTTAAAAATTCTCTCAACAGCAATTCCCTATTCTGACCTTATCAAGTTGTGGTTTATTTTACTTTTTTTGTGTGGACATAATTCAAAAAGTAAAACCTTGCTTCCTTGCAATAAAGATAAGCATCTATTTCTGATGATGAAATAAACACAATTATCATGCTAGCAATTTAACTTGAAATGTGATATAATTATCTAGAATTGCATATGAACAAATTGGGAACATAATGTATCTTTGGTGAACTGTATGTTTTCTGCCAATATCAAATTTAAGTACCAACAATGCCACAAAAATGTTGTAAAATTTCATTCTCTTCTATAATTTTCATTCTCTGTTAGAATATCAGCATGTTTCCTTATTCACCTTTGCATCAGCAGCATTTGGCACAGAGCCTAAATCTAAAAAAAAAAAAAAAAAAAAGAAAAGAAACAAAGTGAAGACATATTAAACATTGTATAAGGTGTGGATCAAGAGTGTGGACTTTGGAAGTGACTTACTAGAAGTAGAATTTAACAAAATTACTTTATCTTTCTATTAAACTTAATATCTATAAGATCAGTAGTCCCCAACCTCTTTGGCACCAGGGACTGGTTTCATGGAAGACAATCTTTTCATGGATCAGGGAAGGGTGATGGTTTCAGAATGATTCAAGCACATTACATTTATTGTGTAGTCAAATCTGTCTGGTAATGATAATCTGTATTTGTAGTCACTCCCCAGTGCTAGCATCACCACCTCAGCTCCACCTCAGGTCATCAGGCATTAGATTTTCATAAGGAGGCAACCTAGATCTCTCGCACACACTGTTTACAGTAGGATCTGTGCTCCTGTAAGAATCTAATGCCCTGGCTGATCTGACATGAGGTGGAGCTTATGGTGATGTGAGTGATGAGGAGCAGCTGCAAATACAGATGAAGCTTCACTGGCTCTCCTGCCACTCACCTCCTGCTGTGTGGCCAGGTTCCTAACAGGCCTGTAAAGTACTATTCCACAGCCCAGGGGTTGGGGACCCCAGTATAAGATGACAACAATAATAGAACCACTATCAAATAGTTGCATGAGAATTTTAGAAGAATAATCTAAGTGAATTATCCAGCAGATATTTAGGCATACAGAAATTCTTCAAGCTGTACACCGATTATTCTGCACCAGATATAGAACTAGGAACTTTACATTTGCTATTTTATGTAATATTATAAAAATGCTCTGCAAGGTAAATAGACAAAGTAAATATATCTAACATGACATAGGGCCAGAAATTAACCTCAGAGAAGGGTGACACAAAGCCTGTACAGTCATAAGTATATTTCATTTCTGTTCAGAGTAATTGATAGATTAAAAAATTAAATAGATGCAATTATAGTGAAAAACTATAATCCATTTGTACCAACACCATACATTTATTTAATGCCCACTATATGTTAAGTGTAGGGCTAAGAGAGGCAAATGTGATTATAATTCACACTAGAATATTTTATAAATATAAAATTAACAAGAAATATAAAATAAAAAAATAAAAATTATTTATATATCTCATCTCCATAAACTCGTAAGGCTGCCAAATGTAGTTTTGCCCTTCTAGGTTTATCGTTGATGGAGCATACATACAAGGCCACAGCAATATCTGTATGTAAACTTTTATCAGTGGACATCTGAGAGCAGAATTAGAGAATATAACTGGGGCTATTAATTTCCACTTCAAAATCAAATTAGTTATTGAATAGGTAAGGTGATATTGGATCTCCCCAAGTAGAACCAGAAGATTCTGCCTGGAAGTAAGTGAAGCAGTGCAAGAGTTCTTATTATATGAAATTTTAAAGGAAACAGGAAAAAAAATCTGGTAAATACCACCTGAAAAATAATAAGCTCTCCACAATTAAACTTTATGTTTCTCTTACTTTAGGGAAGAGAGAGTAGAGGGGGGTATATAGGCAAAACAGATTTGGTTTTCCTAATGATACTCTCCATGACAAGACTGGTGATATCTGAAGCCTCTTCAATGGAAATGTGACATTAACATCCATCCCACAATACTCCAATAAGCTTTAAATAACTTATACAGGAAATCCTGTTGCATAGGATATCAGGTAAAGGAGAGATATTGATAAGCTGTGCTGATGATGTAAATTGGCTTCTTGGTGCAGTCTGGAAATTGACTTGAAATAATACACACATTGGGGCAGAAGGGAAGAATATCAAGGCAGAGATAAACCTAACATGCTTGAAATGAAAAGGGTAAGATTAATTTTGTGTAACAGAGTATCTATGTGGGATGTAGTTGAACATTTTAAAAGTATAAACAGTGATCATTCTGGACTAGACTTTCACTGTCAAAATAGAGTGATTTTTTTTCGTGTGTGTGTATGTGTATAAAATTGGAGACTGTAGGATTCCTTAGGGAACTACTGGAAAAATAAAAATGCTATGATGAATACCTTATAAATCTAAGATTTGATATGGGTTTCAGATAATTTTGTACTTAGAAAACTGATAATAAAAACATAGACATAAAAGTGAAAACTAAAAAGAGATAATTTCTCAACACAAAGATTGGTTAAACCTACAATTATTTACATTAAATATAAAAAACAACATTTTTTGAAAAATACATTTCAGCATTATTTAAATGTATATGCATTTTAAATCCTTTTTCTAGTGCATCATTAATTAAAATAGATTTACAGACATTCAGGGAAATTCTGGGCAATCTAAGTAAGTAATTGGTGATGAATAGCAAGGCTATTTATATTTTCATTTATCCTCTCATCATTTTTCTAGCATTTATTTGATTGGACAGACAAAATGACTTCAGCTTCATTACTTAATGTCCACCACTTTTCCCAGTTTTGCAAAAAGTCATTTTAGCAAATTCACATCTGGGACTATGAATTATCTATGCTTACTTACTTCACTTTCTGTAGAAAACTGTCCATATGGATAATGAGTAATAATATGAATAATAATAATCTAACACTAGCTAGTATTTTTTATTCATGATGTACCAGGCATTTTTTAATCACTTTACATATATCAATTAATTTATTCTTTACAACAAACATAAGGCATGTATAGCAATTTTCCAAATTTCCAGATGTGAAAACTGAATAAGGGAATCATTTGATTTTATTTTCAGTGTGTCTATTACCAGTTCAATAGCTTAAACTTGGCTCTTCTGTAGCAATGGCGGTCATGTTTCTTTAGATGGCAGGCTCATAATTTCATTCTTGGGTTCTAAGTCTGAGTTCACGGAAAACATGTAGTTAGATGAAAGATAAACTTTTTTACTTTGATGATTAAATTTATATGCTGCTTTTATTTATAAACCTTCAGAGTAAAAATTAGGAGAAAAATATGATACAGGTCTGAGAAAAATAAGCTTTACAAGCAAGATCTATTATAGGAAAATAATGTTTCCTTTTTGTTTATATTTTGCATTTATTTTAAAATTTATTTTAAAATGAACATTTAAAGTAGAGAGGCTATCATAATTAATCCTCATATACATTATTTGTTATCAAATTTAACATTTTGCTATATTTGCTTAATCTATTTTTTCCAAAGTTTTATAAAGCATGCTTCTGAGATCATAGTATTTTACTCCACAACACTTCATTATTTCTCTCTAAAAGCACAGAAACTTTTACACAATGAAAATATCATTATCCTAAGTTGATACTAATGAATCAACACTTACGTGCACATATGGAAGTAACATTCATCGGGTCTTGGGCAGGTGGGAGGGAAGAGGAGGAAATGGATAAATTCTCACCTAACAGTTGCAGTGTGCGCTATCTAGGGAATGGGCACAGTTATAGCTCTGACATGGGTGGTGCAAAGGCAATTTATGTAACCAAAGCATTTGTACTGCCATAATATTCTGAAATTTAAAAAATATATCATTATCAACTATAACAAAATTAGCAGTAATAATTTAATAATCTCATATAATACTTAGCCCATATGTAATGTTTTTTTCTAATTTTCCTCCACATACATGAAAATGTTTTTTACAATCAGTATATTCTAATTAAAGAACATGTAGTACTTTAGAGGTTATGTATCTTAAACCTCTTAGTTTTGAGCATTATCGTCACCTGTTTTTAATGCCATTAACTTGCTGAAAACCTGAGCTCACTTGTCATTACATTAATCAAGAAGTATAAAATGTATGATTGTCCCAGGATTAGTGGAGTGGATTAATTTTGTTAGTGGCTTCAACTGCTGAAACACAATTTCTTGTTGCTAAAGTTGCTTTCTCACTATGACCAGCAAATAATCTCCAGATAAACTTCGGCATGCTATGAAGAGCTATTTCTCATCAATATTTGAACTAAAATGTTTTTTGCAGTCTTTTATGATCTTTTCTTAAATCAATTATTTCCTTGATGTTTACAAAATGGTGATTTTACTAATTTTATTTTCCTTCTGAATTCATTACCTGATAATATCCCTTAATTCCACTCTCTTGTCTGATTGCTGTAGCAGGACTTCCAGCACTATGTTGAATAGAAGTGGAGATAGTGGGCAACCTTGTCTTGTTCCAGTTGTAAGTGGGAATGCTTTCAATTTTTCCCCATTCAGTATGATATTGGCTGTGGGTTTGTCATATTTGGCTTGTATCATTTTTAGGTAAGCCCCGTCTATGCCTATTTTGTTGAGCGTTCTTATCATAAAAGGCTGCTGAATTTTGTCAAATGCTTTTTCTGCATCTATTGAGAGGATCGTATGGTCTTTGTTTTTGCTCCTGTTTATATGGTGAATTACATTTATAGATTTGCATATGTTGAACCATCCCTGCATCCCTGGGATGAAGCCCACTTGGTTGTGATGGATTATTTCCTTGACTAGCACCTGGATATAGTTGGCTAGGATTTTGTTGAGAATTTTTGCATCTATATTCATAAGGGATATTGGTTGTAGCTTTCTTTTTTTGTTGCATCCATTCCTGGTTTTGGTATCAGAGTTATGTTCGCTTCAAAAAATGTGTTGGGGAGGATTCCATCCTTGTCAATGTTATGGAATAATTTCTGCAGGATAGGCACCAGTTCTTCTTTGTAGGTGTGGTAAAATTTGGGTGTAAAATTTTACCCATCTGGTGCAGGAAGTCTCAGGATACAAAATCAATACACAGAAATCAGAGGCATTCAGATACGGCAACAACAGTAAAAGCAAGAACCAAATCAAAGATCAATTCCCTTCAAAATAGCAACAAAGAAAATAAAGCACCTAGGAATATATTTAACTAAGGAGGTAAAAGACCTCTACAGGGAGAACTATGAAACACTGAGGAAGGAAATAGCAGAGGATGTAAACAGGTGGAAGAATATACCATGCTTATGGGTCGGCAGAATCAACATTGTTAAAATGTCTATACTACCCAAAGTGACCTACAGAGTCAAGGCAATCCTTATTAAAATACCATCATCATTTTTCACAGACATAGAAAAAATAGTTTTACACTTTGTATGGAACCAGAGGAGAACCCGTATAACAAAATCAATCCTAGGTAATAAAAACAAAATAAGAGGCATCAATTTACCAGACTTCAAACTATACTAAAAGGCTATAGTAATTAAAACAGCTTGGAATTGGTACAAGAACAGGGACATAGACCAGTGGAACAGAACAGAGAACCCAGATATAAAAC
>VBSM01000605.1:23966880-23990986 GCA_008086735.1 Cheirogaleus medius | reverse complement strand
AGCAATTTTGCCTTTATTTGATACTGCAGAAAATTATCATGAAAAGAGAGAGCACTCTGTTTCTGATGACAGAGTTTGACATCTGGATTAAGATAGAACTGATGACATAATTTATGACTTTTCAATTCAGTATTATAATACTTTCCTTTTTCCCTTCTTAAATCTACTGGAGCTGGATTTTGTGACAATTGATTTAATGTAGTTGCCATGCTCCATTTGAATACTGACATGTCCAAATCGCCTAACTGGTTGTTATGACAGTTATTCTTGAATGTATATAAACATATCAGGGACATTTGGTAAAACTGCTTAGGTAAAATATTTTGTCAAACACTGTGGTAGATAGATAACATTTTATAACACCATCATTACATTTAGAATCCTACATCTTTGTTCATTCATTCAAAAAGGCATTAGTAATCTCTAACATGTGAAGTATGTGGTTGTAGGTGTGAGACTTGTGATGCATGTGGGCCAATCTCAGACTGAAGGAATGTAACAGAAAGAGACATAAAGGTGAAGAAGACATCTTTAATTTCAAGGACCTTATGATAATAAACACACAGAGACACATACACAAACATGTATACACAAAGTCTTATGAAAGCATAAGTTTGTAATTGTTACTTGTCTAACTCCTTCATTCAACTATCTCCTATCTTCATCTTCTACTGGTATGACACCATATGTTTTTGGTTTGGTTCCCTAGAAGCAGAGCCTGAGATGGAAATTCTTGTTTAAATGATTTAAATGGGTGATCTAAGAAGAATGAGAATGAATGAACCAGGATGAACAGGAGCAGCAAAGCTAATCAAGAATGGGTTCTCATCTGAGGACTAATTAGCCTGAAACACTTAAAAGTTATGGAGCAAAATTTGTACCCCAGACATCTTACCCCTTTAAAATAAGGGGGAAGACATTTGCACCCTCTGTGTCACTCAGACATTGGCTGAAGAGATCAGCCTCCAGAAATAGAATCTGTGTAGCCTCCAGGGGATAAACAGTTGGCCAAGGCTCAAGGTACAATTCTCCAGAGAAAGAGGCAGCTGTGAGTTACTATCAGCCAACATCTTTAGCAACTAGGGATGAGTTTCATGTTCAAAGTGGCTCTAGGAGGATATTATCAGGGTCCACCTCTTCATGTTTATCAAGGCTAATATGATTGTAGGTATGTTTTTTCTCTCTGCCTAGACTGCTATTCAAAGCCAGCTGCGTCAGAGAAAGTTGAGAGCTGTTTAATTGTTGCTTATATAGCACTTTATGCCTCTATGATCACTTTTCACAGTATAATATAATTACTTTCTTAAAAGTGTATCTTCTTATGTGTGAGAATTACTTGAAGATAGTAATTAAGTCTGATTAATCTTTATTTCCTCAGTGTCAAACACAGTAATTAAATGATATATTACTATAGATTGCACATAGATATCATACTTGTTTGAAAGAGTTGATAAAATGACAAACACAAAGCTGAAATTTGGATACACAGGTCAGTTGATATAGAATGGTGCTTCAGAGCTGGGTTCCTTGAACTAAGTAAATTATTGGCCAGATATTTGACCTGGAAGTGCTTTTAATTTGCTAAGCTTCAGCTATTTAATATAAAACAGACATGAAAACTCTTGCCAGGAGCTTGTTTTCAGGACTAATTGAGACAATGTATATAAAGCTATTAGTACAGTAAGCAGTAAATATTAAGTGTTGAACATATAGTAGATATTATTTTATTCAGTTTGGGTTGCTGATGATTTTAGCAAAAAGCATAATGATTGCAAGAATATTTCATGTCAAGATCTCATGTTGATATTTAAAAATGTAAGTATTTCAAAGGGTCAACAGATGACAAATAACAAACATTACACTTGAATTTGATATTTTCAATATATTTGCTTTATTATTCATATATTCTGATATTCAAATCCATGGCACATGACAGACTATATCATGAATGTTGTTGCTTTTCCTGAAGCTACTTGTATCATTCTAATCTATATGTTCTCATTGCTGCAGCTAGTATTTATCCTACCAGAAATCAGTAAAACATATTAATGTCATCATATTATTGATCCCCAAAGGGTAGTTTCATGTTTTAATATTATACAGTTCTATCAGTTCTTAAAAGATATCTAAGGAGTGACAGAAAACATGAAAAAGAAAGTACCTTTTATACTAAAGACCTAACTCCTGTAGCTTTCTTAATTAATTCAATTTGTTTATTTAATTATCCCATAAGATTATACTCACTATAGAGATGTTTAACTCTGCCAGAGGACTAGCGAAGATCTTCAGATTGTTTCTGAGAACTTTTTGTGATTTTGTTATAACCTAAATATATGATTTCAGTAAATAAAATGCCCATCCTCAATTATGCCAAGAAACTTTGAAAATGACTACAATGCATTCTCATTCTTTTGAAAGCTTTGCTAAGAAACATTAGAAATTTGAACATATAATTACAGATAAATGGCTTCCATTTCACTTTGTCTTTTGTATCTATTTTCAATTGTCCTATGCTCACTTTACAGCTTCTTAATCAAAATTTGGGAATATGTTCATTAAAGGTTTGATTGTCATATTTAATTCAGAAAATGTTAAGGATTGCCTTGTTTTACATTTTCGTTAAAAACTAGGAACAAATTTAAAATAGAGTAAAAATGTGTTAGATTAATTCACATATGGTCTAAAGTACCATAACACATGTGTATTTGTGTGTATGTATGTATATGTATACTCAATTACAAGTGGGAATCTAAATACACAACTGTTAAAGAGTTTTTCTCTTGATTTCTGTATGTCCAATACATACAGGCAAACTTGGATCTTAGAAGTTGTTCATTGAATACTTCTTCACTGATTGACTCACAAATTGGTCTAATAGGGTATAATTTCATATAGACAATTAATTCACTTTTTGCCTTTTTAATCTGCCTAATAGTCCATTCACATTTTCATAATCCATTGTCTAATACCCCTCTGAATCAACTTTTTGTTTTGAACTTTTGCAAAGTTTAACTTTCATTTCTCACAACAAAAATCTTTTTTGTTCATTCATTCCTTCTGGTGACAAATACTTACTGAATATTTATTATTTGCCTGACAACATGTTCAATGCTGAGACAAAGGTAACATAATTTTATGTATTTACAACAAAAACATATGCATTTCAAGTCATTATCTAGTAAGTTTTCAAATTAAAAACCAATGCTTATTATTTAGGTCTACTAACTGAGGACTCCCATTACAATATGCCATGTACTTAAGTATTAATATTGTAAATGGATTAGAAAAGATAGATCTAATAATTTTACATCCTTCTTATACTACTTTCAATATGGGACAAGGAGCAGAGTGGATGTTCCAGCAAAGCTTCTGAGAGTTTATTTCCATTTTTTCTCTATCTTTTTTTTTTAAATTTACACATACTAATTGTACATCTTTTTGGGTTACAGTGTGATATTTTGGCACCTCCATTTAATGAATAATGATCAAATCAAAGTAATTAGCATATCCATATCCTCAAACATTTATTGCTTCTTAGTGCTGGGAACATTCAAAATCCTCTCTTCTACCTATTTGAAAATATACAATAATTATTTTTAACTCTAGTCACTCTGAAATGCTATGGAACACTAGAACTTTTTCCTTCTATACAGCTATAATTTTGCATCGCTTAACCAAATTCTCCCTACCCCTCACTCTCCTACCCTTCCCAGCCTCCAGGTACCAGTCTACTTTTCTCTTCCATGAGATCAACTTCTTTGGCTTTCACATATGAGAGAAAACATGTGGTACTTATCATTCTGTGCCTGGCTTATTTCACATAACATAATGTCCTCCAGGCTCATCCACGCTGACACAGATAACAGGATTTCATTCATTTTTATAACTCAATAGTATTCCATTGTGTATGTATATATCACTTTTTTAAATCCATTTATCTATTGATAGACACTTAGACTGATTCCATATCTTGGCTATTGTGAATGATGCTGCAATGAATATGGGAGTGCACATTATCTCTTCAACATACTCATTTTCTTTCCTTTGGATATATACCAGGAGTTGGACTGCTAGATCATAGGTAGTTCCATTTTACTATTTTAAGAAATCTCCATACTGTTTTCCATAATGACTATATTAATTTACATGCCCACCAACAGTACATAGGAGCTCCCTTTTCTCCACATTTTTGTTATCATTTATTATTTTTTGTCTTTTTGATAATAGCCATTCTAACAGGAGTGCAGTGATATCTCATTGTGGTTTTTATTTGCATTTTTCTGATGATTAGTGATGTTAAACATTTTTTTATATATTTTGGCTATGTGTATGTTTTCTTTTGGGAAACATTTATTCAGATTATGCATCCATTCTAAACTGATTTTTTTTTTGTTATCAAATTGAGTTCTGGTATATTATATATATTAATCCCTTGTCAAATAAATAGTTTGAAAGTACTTTCTCTCATTTTGCATAGTGTCTCTTCACTCTGTGGATTGTTTCTTTTGCTGTGTAGAAGCTTTTTAGTTTAATATAATCTCATTATCTATTTTTGCTTTTGTTGCCTGTACTTTTGAGATTTTACCCACAAAATCTTTGTTCAAACCAATGTTTTGAAACATTTGTCTATGTTTTCTGATAATAGTTTCATAATTTTGGATTAAGTCTTCAATCCATTTAGAGTTGGATTTTGCATGTAGTGAGATATAGGGTGTAGTTTCATTTTCTGCATATGGAAATCCAGTTTTCCCAATTTATTAAAGGGAATTTCCTTTCCACAATGTGTGTTCATGGTGTCACTGTTGAAACTCAGTTGGTTATAAATATGTGGATTTATTTCTGGGTTCTCTGTTCTGTGCCATTTGTCTCTGTGTAAGTTTTTACGCTGGTACCATGGACTTTTGATCACTATAGCCTTACAGTATATTTTGAAGTCAGGTAGTGTGATACTTCAAGCTACTCTTTTTACTTAGGATTGATTTGGCTATTTAGGGCCTTTTGTGGTACCATACAAGTTTTAAGATTGTTTTTCTATTTCTGTGGAAAATGTCATTGATATTTTGATAGGGATTGCATTGAATCTATAGATCACTTTGAGCAGTATGGTCATTTTTACAATATTAATTTTTCCTCTCCATAAACATGGGATGTCTTTCTACATTTTTGTGTCTTCTTCAGTTACTTTCAATAGCATTTTACAGTTTTTATTATAGAGCTCTTTCACCTCCTTGGTGAAATATATTCCTAGGTATTTTATAATTTTTGTAACTACTGTAAATGTGGTAACTTTCTTGATTCCTTTTTCAGTTAGTTCATTATTGGTATAGACATGTTATTTTTGAATGTTGATTTTGTATCTTCTAACTTTACTGAATTTGTTTATCAATTCTAAGAGTTTTTGGTGGAGTATTTAGGCTTTTATATATATGAAATCATGTTATCTGCAGACGGAAACAATTTGACTTTCTCTTTTCCAATTTTGATGTCCTTGATTTCTTTATCCTATCTAATTGCCCTTGCTGGGACTGTCAGTGCTATGTTGAATAAGAAGAGTGAAAGTGGACATCAAATTGGGCAACCTTGTTCCAATTCTTAAAAAAATACTTAAAACTTTTTCCAGTTCTATATAATGTTGGCTGTGGATTCATCATACATGGCCTTTATTGAGTTGAAGTACATTCTTTCTATGCTTTATTTATTGATAGTTCTTGTCTTAAAATGATGCTGAATTTTATCAATTTTATGCATCTGTTGATATGATCATATGTTCTTTGTCTTTCATTCTGTTGATGTGATATACTACATTTATTAATTTGCATATGTTCAATCATCCTTAAATCCCTGGAATAAATCCCACCTAATCATTTTGTATAATCTCTTTGATGTGCTGTTGGATTCAGGTAGCTAGTATTTTTTAAGAATCTTTACATCTATGTTTATCAGTGGTACAGGCTTGTAGTTTTCTCTTTTTGTTGCTGTGTTCTTGTACGGTTTTGGTATATGGATAATGCTGGCCTTGCAGAATGATTTTGGAAGAATTTTCTCCCCTCCAATTTTTTGGAATAGTTTGAGAAAAATTAGCATTTGTTCTTCTTTAAATGTTTGGTTGAATTTAGCAGTGAAGCCATCTAGTCCCAGACTTTCTTTGTTAGGAGATTTTTATTACTGATTCAGAGATGGGAGTAGGACAGAATGTTCTTGGGGCTGATAAAACAGGAGCTGACAGACATTTATAAGAAAAAAATACATCAAGTTTAGAAAGAGATTGTAAAGGCATAAATTTAAAGGTGAAGACACTGGGTTCAGACACTGAGAAACAAATCTGAGATATTATAATGGATTCCAAATCTTGGTTTGAAGACTAAATATAGATTTTCTAAGGTGCTGTGGCATGGAGGACAATTCTTCACCTGTGACCAAGAGTGTTAATATTATTCAGACACCATTGGGCCTTTGCAGGTAACTTGTAACTAAGCACATTGCAAAAAGTCAAACATTTTTTTTTCCTGTAATAAAGACCTTAAAGTACATTCATTTTTCAGAGTATGCCAAGGAGACTTTAGCAAAATTCTGCTTCCAAATAATACTTGACACACCTGAGAGGTAAAATTAAACAAATATATGTTAGAATTAAGGTAATTTTATTTTATTCTTTATAATTATTAATAGAATTAAATTTTAAGACCAAATAAACTAGCTCATATAGGCGCTAGGCCAAATAAAACATAGTTATCCTTATTTTCCCAGACTTGATGCTAATAAAAGAGAGGAAAAAAAGTATTTGGGCACTCTAAACATGTAATTTGTATTTCTCCTGTCATTTCTCCTTCTCTCTAAGAAATGTAAGCCATTAATTCCTTTAATTAATGAACTTAGGGGACTTTTACTATATTAATGTACAAATCAGCACATAGTTCTGTGTTTTCAGGAGGAAGGGGAGGAGAGGGACGTGATTATTATCCTATTTTATATCAGAAGAATTTGTGTTCCAGTTATGGATAGAAGGTATAATAAGTTCTATGTTTTGAATTCTAAGTTTTATGGGAATTTCTCCAAACCATAATATCTCAATCAGCAATAGGTTGGCAGAATCCAGCCAAAATCTGTGAAGATCAACAAAGACAGAAATGAAAAAGCAGGCCAAAGAATAAATAGGATTTGGGGTCTAACAGCAGAAATAATTTTGGTCTACTCTGCCATTAAGCTCCCTGCTGTATAAGTAGGCAGCAGTTTCCAGGTATGTGCCTGTGTGTTTGTGTGTGTGTGTGTGTGTGTGTACTCTCTCAACCAACAAGAAATTAAGCTGTAGTAGTACTTATTTATAATATTGCTGAGGACTGTGATTTCTTGAGATTTATAATCATATGTGTGGTTGCAGACATAATTTAAATAGGAAGAATGAATTTTATTTTAATGTGGGTGGTGTTGTGTTGTTGTGTAAGGAGCATTTATTTTCTTACAAGTCAAATATTTCAAGGTTGCATTTAATTCGAGAGCATTGCAGTTATTTATATATCTGTATTGCATACTAAAGAAACAAATTTCCATTGTTATTTCCAACATCTCATGAAATAAAAAATAATTCAGACTTTTCCTAATGACTTTGATTTTTTCATAATATGAATATCATGCATGTAGGTTCATTTATCTTATTTTGCACAAATATGGCATAATAAACTTTATTGCTTGTAATTTATACTACAGTTAATCATAGCTGAAAGGCCAAACTTGCATTCTACACAGTGCTTTAAAATGGAATGGCTTTCCAAATAAATAAAAGTTCAGTATTAATAATTGCACTTGGCAGTGCTTTTTACTAAAGCTGCTTGTATGATTATTTCAGAAATAGTCAATGTCAGTAGTTGGCATTTTGATAGATAAATTAGTTGTCATAATAGCAAAGCATTTATTTAGTAGAAGATAAAAGATTTGGGAAAGCAACTTCCTATCAATAAATGTAACTTTTATAATGTAAAATTCTGTATTACTGAAACAGAAAACCTTGTTATGTTTTTCTTTATAAATATTTGACCCTTTTAGTTTTACATCTAAAACATTTTTAAAATGTGAAATTATTTATTAACAAACAGCTACACATCTGAAACACTTGTAAATAATACAGATGATCACATTTCAGTTAAGTATAAATTCGTAATTTAGCAATTTATCTATCCATCATAAGAAAGATGTCATATTGAAGAAAACAATACCATTATATATATAAGTATATATATATATATATATGGAGCATGTTAAAATATGTAACACACATGATTTTGAAGATATCATACTCATTAATACACTAATTTGTTTTCTTTAAGCAAATCATCAACACATTTGCGACAGAGGGAAGACAGCTTTGGGAGGATGACCAAGCACTCTTTTTGCCATCACTTGCCTGCACAGACCCTGCTTGGAGAAGGCAGCAGGCACTCCACCCACAAGCAGAGCATCAGCATGGGGGCCAGGGCAGATATGCTGTGGGTTGTGCTACTCCTTTATCGTATGTTAAGAAAAGTAAGGTCAGAAAAACAGAAACATTACTTCTTAAACAAAGATATTTTAATATTGGTAATTGATTAAGCACATCAGAGGACTGAAAGGTAACAAGGAACACTGAAGTAGCTGTGGATAACCTAAGAGCTGGAGGAAACACAGGAAAGAAGTCAGCACTGCTAGAATCTGGAACCTTAGAGGAAGGGACTATGCGAACCTATGTCTGGACCTCAGATGATGAGAGTGCTGGCTGGTGCTGGTATTTCTAAGCCGGATGAGGAGGTAGGGGATGAGAGTGGTCTGCTTGAGCTTGGAACAAGTAGCTGCTGCTATGGTAACATTGACCAAAACAGAAAGTGAAAAAGACAGTGGGACTCTTTTTCCCCATCCTCTTCTCTTCCAGTCAGCATCTACTGCTTCCTGTTTTAAACCCAGAAAGAGAGCCACCAGATAAAAGAAAACTACTCTTGGTCTAGAATTCTGCCACACAAAAATTGTGAGATAACGAATGTGTTTTGTTTTCTAAGTCGCTAAATTTGTAGTGATTTGTTAGGGCTGGCAATGGGGTACTCATGCAGAGGGCAACCAAGGATATCATGTTTGCTTAAATCTTGATCTCCTGGCTTCTACTCACCACTTTGGAGAAGTTCCAAGTTCTAAGAAGAGAAAGAGAAACCTCCAGTGTAGCTAATGGTGCTGTGGGAACCTTTGAATTGCAAATTGGAATGTCCCTTCAAGAGGAAAAGCTGAATAGGCCCTCTTGTTTGTTTGTTTGTTTTTCTCTGTTCTCAGTTTTCTCTGTTCTTGGTATGGAATATTCTCTTACCCAGCAGTGAGTCCATTCTAGTGAAATGAGGGCTATGGACAAAGACTGTTTCCCTGCTACTGAAAAGCATTGTTGTATTGTACAATTTATGAACACTAGAAAAAAATGGAGCTTGAGTTTTACCAGGTGATTCTGGGCTTGCTTAGAATTGAAAATCAAATATCTGAGCAAAGCAGGTTCTTGATAAACAAATTCCCAATTCAGTATTATGAAATGGCATTACTTTGCTCAAGAGATAGCTGTTGTAATTATTTTGAGTATTCCTGGATCATCTGATTGAATTGTGATCAATGGTCATTTAATATACACTACAATGGATACAGACATTTTGAGATAGTAAGTCAAGTACAAGCATGCTAGTTGGACACATCCATAAAGTCTTGCTGATAGGTTCTGTCACTGTATTTGTAGTGCATTGCCAGGTACCTGCTGTACTTACAATGCTTATCAAGATTATATAGTTTAAATAGTATCTCATAACAATAGAAGACAAAGTACTTGGCCTGCTCAGATATTATTTAATAAAGGCAGGGATACTATTCTATTAATAGTGGACTTCACTGATGCTTGGGCCCCTCTATGGAATACGAAGGCTTGAACAGGGAAATAGTTCCTACTACATTGGCAACAGCTGATGTTGTAACCACGACTGAACAGACTGCTGTCATTACTAGTACCTGGAATAAAGTCCTGGACATTGCCAATACTTTGTGTGTGTGGGGTTTTTTGGTTTTTTTTTTTAATATTTTCTTCTAAAAATAAAAAATAACAGGATCAATTTTCTCTCATGTGGCAAGGTCTATAATATAGCTGTGCACTTCTTTCAAAAAGGTATATGAATTAGTCTGCAATGTTTCATCAGAGCGTCAGACAAGTTGTAGTACAATATGAGCAACTTGTATGTGTTGAAATATTTTTTTTCATTAAAGACATTTTGATGGTGGCTTCTATTGATAAAACTGCTCACACTGCAGTGATTAAAAATGGTTGGCCGTTGGATGAGGATAAAATTCAGACCTCCAGTGTCCTCTATTGTGAAGTAGAAATGGGATATTCTATTAAAGCCTCAAAGCCTTGGCCAATTTCGAGAAAAAGTGGACACACTCACTAATCACAGTACCCCTCACTGTATTATCTGAACTCCTGTACAAGAGGACCTCACCTTTGAAACTCATCACCAGATAAGATAGTATGATTTTCTGATAAAAGTGACCCATTTCCAATATGGATTATCTAGGGGAATGCTATAGTGATCTGTCATCATAATAATAAACAGCTGGTTGTGCATAGCACTGGGTATTCTTTAAATGGGTTGAATTTCAGGTCCTGCTATAGAATGTGAAATATGAGATTCTGAGACTGATTGAAATAATATTCACATAGACTCATGGATAACACTAATATTGGCCTAGCTCTATGATGAGGTCATTGGGAAACCATTGTATTGATAACTAAATTTATAGTGATGTAATGTATTTTTAACTTACAGATTCATGCAACATGATGTACATTTAACTTATAAACTCTCTCCATATATATATAGAGAGAAACATATATATATGTGTCACATGTACTCTCATACAGAGAGCAACCACATTTAATAAAAAGCCTCTGGGTTGAATTAGCACATGTATTCATTATTTCTACCGTAGCTTGGTAAATTTATGCTCAAAACATTGCTTTATGATAATTAATAGAACTATTATTAAGAACTACAAGGTCTATCCTAATTGCCACCTATGCTAGGCTGTATGAAGAGGAGTTCTATAAGACGTTATTTTAGCTATTCTTATAAGTCACAGACAATCATTCCTACTCTACTGAGACTGAATTCCCAGGTATCAGGGGTATGGAATTAGGTCTTTAGAAGGTAATGTACACTCTCTTTTGGTTTTTGTTTTTTATTTTTCATGACTGCTTTTTATTCCTGATAGTCTTACTTTAATATTTTAGCTCCCAAAAGAATCATTATTTATCCATAAAATCTGACACATAACAGAGCTTCTCTTTAATGCCCTGGGGGTACTTTTCTCCATCAGAGAGCTACACTGATTACACTCTCCAACAGCACCCACCTTGTGTGCCCATCAAAAGAAGTATAAACACTGGATAGCTACAGATGTCTTGAACTGAACTGTGGGTGACACTCTCTGTGTCTCCAGGATTTATTTTCTTCTACAGATGGCAGGGCCTCCTCTCTTTCCCTTTTGACCCTGAAAGAACCCTGAAAAATGGTACAATCTTTGAGACTGACCCCAAACCCAGCAGTCATTAGTAAAATCTCTTCTCATTGACCTTCCTGGAAGTGTTAGGTACATAGCTTTCATCACTAAGCACCGGTAATTTTGAAGTCCAGTGGGTGATCCCCAATTTATGGGAAACTTTATGGAAATTTTCTGATCAGACAGTCTGAGTACTTATTGATAATCAGACCAGCATTAAATCTTTGTCCAATATAGGAATAACATTTATCGGGTGTCGGGCGGGTGAGAGGGGGGAGGAGGGGATGGGTATATACAAACATAATGAGATGTGCAACGTTTGGGGGATGGTCACGCTTGAAGCTCTGCCCTCGGGGGGAGGGGGGGACATGGGCAATACATGTAACCATAATATTTTTACCCCCATAATATGTTGAAATAAAAAATAAAAAATAAAAAACAATCTTTGTCCAGACAATATTAATTCTGGATGCTTTAAAGATCTCCAAGATGGAGAATGTAAGGTGTCTACATATTATACTACTTTTGAGTTAATATCTTAGCTCAAATTAAGCTCTCAGTGCAGTATCTCTAGGAGAAGATCAAATAACTACAGTGGTTTCAATCTTGGCCTTGGTGTGATAGACTTTATGTAGTATGTTTTCTGGTCTTTCAAATTGTTCTGTGTCTTCTTTGGCTCTGAAATAAGACATTGAAAGCCCCATTAACATCCAAGTATTATGTTTTAGATTGGGAATTGTATGTCTGTATGTTTCATAAGACTCTGAAGACTGGCCATAGAGTAGAGAGAGAAGAGAAAAACCTTTGCATAAATGGCTCTTCTCTGTTTCTCTATTGTCATCAATAAATTTTTTTACATATCTTCATGAATGGCTTGGGTCACTGTGCATATTGGATTACAATATACAGAATCCCTATGCTTGGTGAGGAAGGACATGGCAGTGTGTTCTCACTTTTTATTTAGGTTACTAATACTTTAAATATCAAGTAATATTCTTAGTATCTCATATAACCTAGAAATATTCATGCATAAACTATTCATAGGAGATATTTCTGGATGAAAATTCTAAATTAAGATGAGCTACTTATTTAAATTTTCAAAAATTACATCTTGTCTCTGTGACTTGATCCTGTGCCCTATTGAAAGAGAGACATAATTTACATCTTTATAGTTTCTTTGAAGCACTTACCTCAACTTTTAAGTATAGTAAATGTGTGTTGGTTTACAGTTTACAGATTTATCTGTATTTTAGCCAGATTCAATACATTAATAGTTGAATTTTATCAGTTTTTAAATTCTGAGTAATGTATTTATTTGAGAATATATAATATGTGCATCTGATACAAACAGAGCATATACAGTAAGTACAGTAAGAGTCCTCTCATACTATCCATTCAGAGGTCCTTTTTACTTCTGTATCACTATTCTTTCTGCCTGTATTCAGAAATATTCCAGAATAAACTAAATATTATACTTATTAATATTACTTTTTACTCAAATAATAGTATATAAGAAAAGTTTTCTGCTTTTTTTCACTAACTGCTATATTTGATTGTAATAAGAGATATTCAACAACTACAACAGCAAAAACAAAAAGAAACATAGCATATTGTTATAGATAAGAGTGAAATTAGGTTTGCTACTTACTACAAGAGGACTACTGAAGGCCTCACTGAGAAGGTGACATTTGGTAGAGATCTGAATGGAAGAATCTGCAGCCATCTAGAGGCACTGCATCCCAAAGAGAGGGAAAAGATGGTACAAAGAGCTGCAGATGTTTAAATTGCAGCAAGAGGGGGAGAATGATCAGGGTGCAGTAAAGAAAGGGAGGATTCCAGGAGATCGGGTCTAACAATGTATTGGGGTCAGATCAGATAAGCTTTTTAGGCTATTTTATCACACTGGCTTTTACACTGAGGCATAAAAGTAATGGAGTCATAAGGAGGTTGAGTTAGAGAAATATTCTGATATGGGTTACACAGTAACAGGGACAGTATAAGTCCTATATTAAGAATACACTATGTAAGGGCAAGGGCAGAAACTGAGAATAGGTGAGAGGCAATTTAAGGAATCCAGATGAGAAATTAGGATGGCTGGATAAGTGATGCTGTCAATAGAGACCAAGAGAATTGGTTGTAATCTGTTTATATTTTGCAATCAAAGGAAACAGGAAATAATAATATGTAAGATATTAAAGAGAGTCAATGTGGAGTGTAGGATTTCTGGCTGGAGTAACTCAAAGGAAGATAAGAAGTTCTATTTGGGGTCTTAGAGATGGCTATCAGCTACTCATACAAACGAAATAAAAATGACAGGGAAAGCATAAGTGTGGTGAGAGGGAATAAGACATTAGTCAGCTTGGGCTTGAGGTATAGTAGAAGGAATGAGCTGAAAATAATATAGTGATTGAAAAACAAAACTACAGATATTGAGATTATTAAAGATTATAGTTATTGGCAATGATGCAACTTGATTAAATTATAACCAAGTGACATAGGAGGGGTACAACATCAATGGTGCAAACAACTCTATAAACTGGGAAGAGAGACTGGTGGAAGAATCTTTCTTTCTTTTTTTATAGAAACAGGGTCTTGCTCTGTTATCCAAGCTGTGGCATGATTATAGCTCATTACAGCCTCAAACTCCTGGGCTCAGGACATCCTCCCTCCTCATCCTCCCAAAGTGCTGGGATTATAGTCATGAGCCACCATTCCAACACTGGAAGCATCATTTTGAAATCAATGAAAACTTATGAAATAATTAACATAGAATTAAAGAATTTATTCTAATAATACAGGCCTACCTATAATTATAGATAAAATTATAATTAGTATATACTGAATTCTCATAAGAGGGAAAATTTTTAAGAGGAAAAAATACTATAGTTTTCGGAGAAGTATTGTTTTCTGAAAATTAAAGTAAAACTATGGCTTACTTATTTTTTATTATTTCTCCCTTCAGTATGTCATTTTCACATCTTGGCATTATACAAGCACTTTCTTGCCATTTCCATCTGAAAAATAGCAGTTCTGATTTAATCATATAATCCACCATGGTCTTGTAATACCTTAGATTTTTAAAAAAAGTTATAGAAAACAGCTGTTCACATGAAGACTTCTCTTTTTCTGAATGTCCATCAATTGACACTTCATCCTATCTTTCAGGATGACTACGTACCAAAAGTCAATTTAACAATCTCTGTAAATTTGTCCTCATCCAAACTTTTAGACATCATTAATTTAACTCATTTTATTATTCCTTTGGAAATATTCATAGTAAACTCCCCTGCATTGAGCATTCATTTGTACCATACATGTACACATGCACATATGCACACTTATATGCACACACACAAAAAAGTTTGCTACCCACATCACCCTTCTCCAGTTTTAACATACTGTTCCTTTGCAATAAGGACCCTGATCCTTTCTACCAAATCTAATTGTATGGTTTCATATTGCTACTTTAACAAATTATCCCCTACTTAAAGATTTAAAACAACACATATTTATGACCTCACAATTACATAGGTCATAAGTTTGTGTTGGCTCAGCTAGTTTCTCTGTTCAAAGTTTTACAAGGAAAAAATCAAAGTGTTGGTGTCAGTTGAAAGGATTCTCATCAGGATATTCTTGAAAGAATCTGATTCTAAGATCGTTTGGGTGGTTGGCAAAATCTAGTTCCTTGAGGAAGTGCTACTCCTAGTCAATATTCCTTGCTGGCTTTTAGCTGTGGCTGTCTTCTGCTTCTAGATGCCTCTTTCTGATCTTTACATGTGTCCCTTTATACCCGGAATCTCTCCAACTACCACTCTTTTTTCTGTCCCTAGCTAGAGAAAATTCTCTGATTGAAGGGCATCTGTAATTAGATTGGGTCAACCTAGAAGAGCCAGAATAATTTCAGATTCTAATATAAGATCTAAAACCTTAATTATATCAGCAAAATCTATTTTGGCATGTAATGTAACTCAGTGAAAGTTTTCAGGGATTAGAGTTTGAACATCTTTCAGGGACTGTTCTCACTACACACCATCTTCTCATATTTCCTTTTGGATTCATCTTTTACATTTCATGTTTTATTTACACCTTCTTTACTGTCTTCACCAATACCACTGCTACATCTGTTTTTAATAACTTGAATCTAATTAATCTTTGAACCACCAATGTTTATATATACTTTTTCCTTTCCAAGTCCTGGTGTTAATCTTCATGTCATTGGTCTCTTCCCTGTCTACTTCTACATTTCTCTACCTCAATAAATTCTATTGAAGTGGGAAGTCCTATACCAAATTTGTAAACTTTCGAGCTTCAAAATATACAACAAAATTCAGAATCCATATCTTCCTATCACCACCTATCTGTAAAGAGAAGGGCATTCAAATCCCTCTTCGATTCAATTATAAAAAACTGTGGGGTTTAAATACTTTCTAACTGTGCACTCTACAGTGCCATCATTTTAAATTAGTGATTCTCCAGACATTCTCTGTGCCAAATGTTTTTATTAAATTGGGTAACATCATTATCTTTTATTTTTACTCTATTCTAAACGAAGTAAGTTCATGTTTCTTTAACTATTTTCTGAGGGGAGATTTATAGAAATCTTGCAGAATGCGACGCCAGATGTACAGGACTTAGAGGCTGAGGATTGTGTGACTGCGCTGCTCTTTAGAGTATGTGAGACCTTGGGGCAAGCAGTGGATCCCTCCAAGCTGTTATGAAGGTCTCCCACAGAGGTCACTGTGAGAAATATATCAGAAATATCCATTAAGAAAAATTTACAACCTAAAAATTACTCAATTGATTTTCAATATCTATATCCCCCCATTACAAGACATCCTAAATCCAAATCCTCTGCACCTTCATAGTATTAAAATGGAAATGAATACTTTTTCAAATACAAATAACTTATATTTTAAAAAAATTTAGTCAATAGAGAGAAGTAATATAAACATGACATAACTACTTTTAATATTTTATTAGTATACATGTATGGATATGCATATATATCCATACATATGCATGCACGTACATATGCATATATATGTATATGCATATAAGTATTTTTGCACATATAAGTGTATACAAGTATGTATACATATGCATATGTGTATATGTATATATTGCTATATATTATATATAAAAATACACATAGAAACCATAATGTACATATTTTAAAATCAGTATATCATATATGTATATTTTTTAAAATTTAAGATCTATTATGACTTTACCAATGTATCTAGAGACAAATTCCTGTACTTAACAGCGAAATCCTTGCTCCTAATATACAATGTAAATTAATTCAATATCCTGTGCCATCCATGACATCCTTATTCCAGTTATTTTCATGGAGCTCCTGTCACTTTTGGTCTTGTGTGTCATTATCTTCAAATTTTTTTTTACTAATTTATTTTTATTTTAAACTTATTTTAAATGTATTTTAATTCATTTTATTAATAAGTGAATGGTAGTATCTCCATATTCCTACAATATCTATTAAATAAGATTGATCTCAACAAGAAATTTAAAAAGACTATTTCAATGTGGCATTGTGTATTGTGGCAATTTGTATATTGTGAATCTGAGAAGTTCATCAGTGTTTTTACTAATATTACAGTAGCAGAATCAAAGATACTAAAAAAGCCCTGGGCATTCCAAAAAATATTACATTTTTTAAGTGATTTTGTGACAGCTGTAATGTATATACACATAGACTGTGCTAAATTTTGTGCAAAGATATAAAAAATTGCTTAGTGTAAAAGTACACATAGTGTACATGAATGAAACATAGTTTTACCCATTTTACACACAGAAAAAATAGATTTTAATTATTGGAGCCCTCCAAAGACAAGATTTATTAATTACTCTGTTCTCTAAATGTGCTTATCTTGGATAAAAATACTTATATACATAGAACACACATAGAGTATATATCAAACACAGAAATTTTTAATTATAATTTAAAAATTATAGAAGTAAAATGTTTGCATCAATCCAAAGATTTTTCCTTATTAATATATTTGCCTGTTACTAGGCTGGATTTTGAAATAAAATTAACAAACAAATACAAATATCATAGTGATCAATTTTTCATTAAAATATGGATATTTATGTCTCTGACAGGTGAACTTTGAGCTTCCTAAAGGTGAGAACTTAGGGAATTTAATATTTTAAGACTTACATTCAATAAATAAGCACAATGCTTGACTCAGAAAAATTTTATACATAATAAACAAATGAATGTTAGTTATCTACAATTATTATACTTAAGAAACCTTAGTCTGTGCTGTCATTGAGACAATAGTGTGAGCCAGGGCTTTGTGATTTGGGCCCACAGATCCAGCAAAAATAGAATTCTGAATTGAATCTAAATGCTCTCTTGGAAAGATGTGAGAAATGTAATCTGCTTAGGTGTTGAGATTCAAATCCTCATGTGATAAGGCATTCTGAAAATTTACATATAAAATCCTCAAATAAATCTGCCATTACATTATCATTCCCAATATAGAAATCACATGAAGAAGCATATTTATTTCCAAGATATCACCTGTAAATCCAAAGATTGAAGTCATATATCAAGATTTTTAGCCTTTGTAAACACTACCTAGGAGACAAATGAATTTGTATTGAACTGCAAATCAATAAAATAGAGTTAAAGATTAGATGACAAATTTAATTAGCATTAAATCCAATTATAGATGCTTTATAACAGATAACATAACTGTTCTATTTATACCTTTTATTTATATCCTTTAAAATTTATTTTTATAATATGTAACATAAAATTTACTTTTATTTTTATTTAAATTTTTATTTTGATATGTTATTTATGACAAATATGATAAACCTATTTCTTAAAACATTGATTCTATTTTTAAGAAATGCTATTAAACACATTCTTTGATTTATAGTTTATCTTCATAATTTCTCTCTTTGCTTTAATTTATTTACTTGCCAACATAAAGATAAGAAAACACCGTGTAAATTTTTTCTTTTTTAGTTATTTGCTACCTATAATTTCGTCTGACAGTATCTTTAACTTTCTTTTTTCCCCTTTCATCAATATCTTTCAAATATAGTTAACTATAACTCAAAATACGTGCACAAACTACCAAATCTCATCACTTTCACCGCTAGTGATATTGTTCCAGCCACCATTATCTTACCCACATTACTGCAGAAGCCTTACCAATGCTCTTCCTCCTTTTACTCTTGTCTTTGCTGTCAATTCTCTACAAAGTCAATTCTCTACAAACAGTAACTATTTAAAAATATCGCAACGTGATATTTATCTGCTCATCCAATGACTACTCTCCTCACTTACAGTAGAATTAGAAGTCATTACCATGACACCAAAGGTATTACATAACACATTAAATAGCTGCACTCTGTTTCTTTATGAACCCCAACGTTATTATACTAATCTGCTCTCTACAACTCCTGTTAGCAGACTAGGTTCTGACTCTCAAATGTCCAGCCCATCAAGGTCTTTAGGAATGACAACATCAAACTCCCCATAAAGTGGAAAAAGCAAAGCCGGATCACAAAATCTTCATTGTGTACCTTCTTTCATGCGGTTGGCTGTGACCACAAGACGAAGATCTCCTGTTAAATTGGTGTCACCTCCTGACAGTCTGTGAAATCCTCCTTCAACTGGTCTTCAAGTTATTTCCTCTTCGCTTGGCTGGAATCAAAGAACAAGGAGATTGATCACATGTTCAGAAATATTATATAATTAGGAAAAGATCTTCTGTTGTTCTGAACCACTGAAATTTGGAAATCCATTTGTTGCTATGAGTTTGCCTAACCTTTTGTGTTGCTTTGCCTGTTATTTACCATCCCTACATTTTCAGCCTAAATTCATTAATTTCTCATTAATAACATAATCATAGGTTCTTTTCTTAAAATCTATTCTGACAGTATCTTTTAGAGGAAGTTGTTGTTTATTTCTACTTTTCATAAGGACTTTTATAATTGATTTTTATAATTGATATTTAAACTTTTTGTTTATCATTTGCTGTGCACTTCATTTCCTATATATGCTTCTCCTATTTACCTATTTTTGGTTTCTTCAACTTTCTATTCATTAGTGTTTGTTTGTTTTTTTAATTTTAAATAGTTTTTACATTTATGTATGTATTTAAATTGACAGATAAAACTGTATGCACAGTATAATGTTTTGAAGTGTATATACATTGTGGAATGGCTAAATCTAGCTAAATAACAAATGCATTACCTCACATAGTTATCATTTTTGTGGTGAGAACACTTAGCATCTACTCCCTTAGCATTTTTCAAGGATACATTATAACATCATTAACTATAGTCATTATGTGGCACAATAGATGTCTTGAATTTATTCCTCCTATCTATCTGTAATTTTGCATTCTACCTATTTTCCATGAAATTAATGTTTACTTTCTAGTTATAGATACACAATTTTGTACTAATATTTGAAAACAGAATACCATTATTTCTAAGATACAATGTTTCTTCCTCAACCTGATCCTCTACTTATCTCCCTTGTAATCAAGGTCAATTTAAAATATGGAATTAGAATTCTTGCGCTTCTCTACTCAACTCCCCTCCTCTTCTCATAAATGAGATATTAAGTTTATTTTACCATCTTCTGCTGCAACATCTTAGGTTTTCCTGACCAGATGTTGTACGTTTAGGTCTAGCCCAGGGTTGACATTTTTTTCTGGATAGGGTCTAATAATAAAAAATTTAAGGTTTTTTTTGGGGGGGACATACAGCCTCTGTAGCAACTACACAAATCTGCTGTTATGGTGCAAGAGTAGCAATAGACAATACAGAAATTAGTAGTCATGGCATTATTCCAATAAAATATTATTAATATTTACAAAAACAGGTGGTGAACAGGAGCAGTTTGCTGATTACTGGTTCAAAGTTGTAACAGAATTTTTGCTATACTATAAGTCTTTATTTTCAAAAGTCTTATTTAGAATTTAAATTACATATTACTGGTCTATCAGCTTCCATTCAGATTTGTTAAATGACTCTTTCACACTCTCTGTTTCTGTGCCCCATTCTTTAAGTTTCAATTTGGGAATTGTTATTTGGTTTCAGTCATACCTACAATACTTTCCTCAGTAAGGTAAAATATAACTGGACTTTTAAAGGTATAAATAAATAAATATATCTATTTTTTCTTACATTTAAATTGTGGGTAGGTGTAAAATAATTGATTTATTACTGTTTTCTTTACAGATGTCCTTCTCGCTGACACATCCAATGCTAGTCTAATTTTTTTCCTTGGTAACTTTTTTCTTTATATTAGTTTGTAAGATTTTGTCGTTAACCTTGGCATTTGCAAATTTTATCACCATGTATCTTTTCTGATCAATCTACAAGAATCTAGATCAATTTTTTTCAACATAGATCATGTTTTGAGAAATTATTTTATGTATTTATGAAATAATTGGCTCATCTTCATTGTATTTATTTATTTTTTCCCTTTTAGAATAACTGTCACTTAAAATATAGGCCTATAGCATATATATCTGCTAACTCTCTTGTCTAACTCTTGTCTTTTCATCATAATCTCTAATTCAACAATTTTCCTCTGTGCTTCAAGATATATTTCTCTTTTGATTTTTACTGCCACCAATAATCATCAAAAGTGACCATGTTATTTTCAATTTATGTACTAATTATAATAATTATTATTTTTAAAATTTATTACAGATGGTCCTTTACTTACAATGAGGTTATATCCTGATCAACTCCTAATAAAATGCATTTTACATTCCAATATGTTCAGTTTAGGCTGGTTTTATCTGGATGTTATCACATCATGTTTTGAGGATCATATTGAATATCACTTTAATAGCATCGTGAAGTGGAAAAATCATAAGTCAAGCCATCATGAATTCAGGACCATCTGTATTTGTAGAAAGATTTTGGATTTTCTTGTGTACTATTATTATTAATCATTTATTATTTCTCATTCAAAATGTCATCAGTGCCTCACATATACTTTAATTGGCAGTCTACTATTTACTGAATCCTGCTTGTTTTGTTTTGTTTTAATTCTGTGGTTGCTGAACAACATTAAGGAGGTTGTTTTCATGCAATGAAAGGTGTCCTCAGCTCTTCCAGATCTGCCTGTCAAGCAGAGTAGAATCTGTGTATGTAGCTGGCAAAAGCTTGGAGCAGTTTCCTCAAGCACAACGATACTTTTGGGGGTATCAGAAAATTTCATTATCTTGATTGTAGTGATCATTTCATGGGTATATATATATATATATATAAACTGATTAAATTTTACACATTAAATGTGTATCATTTATTGTATTATCCCTGAGTAAACATGTTTTTGTGAAAAAAACTTTACAAAAGTTTGACTTTTCTGCAAATGATAAATGGTGGGAGGTCTCAGTTCTGAGTGGGAGAAAAACATATATATATAATATAACATATAATATAAAAATAATAATATAATCTAAATATATAATAAAAATAATAAAATATAATATAAAATATATCCCCCTCCTCTATTTCAAAGACTTCCAAAATTTCAAAAGTCCTGGCAGTAATTAAGTATGATATAGAAATGACAAAAAATGCTGTTCAATGACATTGAAATCAGTACCATTAATATTCAGAATATCAGCACATGAAACGTCTTTAGTAGGCAACATGGTGACAGATGCATGAAAATGAAGTGTGGCACTGAGAGAGAGAGAAAGAGAGAGAGAGAGAGTGAGTGTGTTGGGGGGGAAGAGAGAAAGAGAAAGATAGTGTTGAGCTTAATTTATGTGAAGGTACCAGAAGCATTTGAGAAGCCTGCGTGATCATCTCCTGTCTGAGAATGAAAGGACATGTTGACTCAGAGTATTTTCTCTTTTATCACCATGTCCAATAATCTCTAGTCCCATTCACAGCACAGTTGTACTCATTCTGCTTTACACCCCTAATACTTCTCCCCACCTCCCCGATCATATTAGTCAAGGTCTTAATAGGAAAGATTTGCTCTGTAATATTTTAAGTAATTTAATTTGATTTCTGTCTCTTCCTTTAGGTTGCATGTACATTCCTTAGCTAAACTGTGTTTTTTAACTCTTATACTACAGTGTCTTGTTCATACTGGTAGATAACTACTCTCATCATTAAAATAGGAATGGTGATACCAGCCTTATCAATTCCCAAAAGCTATTATATAAAGCAAGAATAAAAGTACAAAGAAAAGTCCTCTTAAAACTGTGAAATAAAATTTAAATGCATATAGGAATTTATATACAGGAATTGGGAAGCACTGATATAACAGGCACTATGAGACTAGATTATAAAGGAAAAGATTACTATTTGCACATTGCTAGTACTAATTTATTGACACAAAATGTACTTTTCTCAAAGGAAGTGACACTTTCAAATAGAATATCTTGAACAATATTAAAGATATTATTAAGAGAATGTCATATAATACATTAAAATGTATTTTAGAGGATATGTCACAAAGTTCACAATAAAATACCTTTTGGGAAGTCACACATGCACTATAAAATCTTACTAATGCTTTTTGAATCTTTCAAAGTCAGGAGAACAGAAAAAGTTTTTAAATTACATTCGTTTTTCAGAAACAGGTTTTACCTATTATCTTAACTCTCTCTTGCCTGCCAAGACTTGTCACACTGCTTTTAACAGTGAAGCAAAGAGACTTGTCCATAGCTATCAATTTTTATCCCATAAGTATTCACAAAGAAAAAAAATACATTTTTCTAAAAAATCATAGATTGACTCTCAAATCAAATTGCCATTTCCTGCAGTACCTACAAAATTTTATGGTTTTAAAAATGAAACAATTTCACTCACTAGAAAGAAATCATGTATCTCTCTGAATCTTTTTAGTTGAAATTCCATCATATCTGTAAAGATTTTGCTATCCTTTTCACAGGAAAAAAACTTATTATGTTAAGATAATGAATTATATAAGAAAAGACAGTTCTGTTATACCTGCAAGAGATCAGAGACAAAAATATTTTTATTTATATTTTTATATTCTGACATAATGAATATAGTTATAATTTAGTGTTTTCTTTCACATAATAGATAATCATATTAGTCTTCATCACATTTTATCATTCCTAACATGTTTGAATGAGCCAAAATGTTTACTAAATTAAGAAAAATAAAATGTGCTTTCATTTCTTTAAAGAGGGGTGAAGATGAAAATTAAATGGCAAAAAAGTTGGTGTGAAATAGAATGCTGTAGCACTCCAAAGGGAATTTTTTAAAGGTTCTGTTTAAAAGTATTTGTCCTTTTGTCCAAAGTTTGTTCCATTGATCCTTGATTTTATGTAAAAATATTAATATGTTGATATCTATACTTATGTCTGTATCTCTCCATCCATCTCTGTCTATATTTGTTTGTCTATGAAAGAACATTTCGATGATTTTCATAATTTTCTTTTCCTTTTTTTTTTAGTGCAGACTTCTTTTTTGTTATAGGCAGCAGTTATGATGGTTATATAACAGACTTTTACAGACAAGATACCTTAAAGCGATACAAGTAGATCTACCATTTGATCCAGCAATCCCA
>VBSM01000605.1:23954556-23966780 GCA_008086735.1 Cheirogaleus medius | reverse complement strand
AAAAAAAAAACTTTTAAATTCTTGCTTGGTATTTTGATTTTCAAAATAACTTTAAGTTATTGGTATTCATCAGAATTTTTCTCCAATTTCTTCAATTTTTGAGAGAATTTAGACTATAAATACTCAAGAATGGAACAGTTTGAAAAAAGCAGCATAATAAGCTAATAAAAAAAAACCCTCCGGCAGGTGATTAGAAATGGAATTAATGTGAACTCTGTATCTGTTATAGATTAACCTGCCGGGAGGCTGCGAATCTTCAATATATCATTTTCTCTTCATACTTTAAAATTACCCTTCAAATTAATATATGGCTAGCACACATGTATATGTATATATGTGGGTTATATACATATATGGGATAATATACATATCCATAATGACCACAAAGGAAGCTATCATGTATATTTAAAATATTTTGAATAAAACACTTACAATTTTTATTTTGAATGTCTTGAAATATATCTAAACTCATAATGGAATAATTGCAGAAGAACATCCAGACCAAGGTGTAATTGGGATAGGAAATCCTCCTAAATATACCCTAACACTATTTAGGCATGTGTACTAAAAAAACAGATATGTACAGATAGTACTAAAAAACAGATATTATAAGATCCATTGCCTCCACTATGAAATTATCTATATGTAATTGCTTTTTGAAGTTTCAACATTTTCTTACTGATACAGGAAAGGGGAAGATGAAGAAAAATCTTTGTTATACCAAGATTTTGTGAAGATGTTGCATAGTTAAGACCTCCATAGGCAAGACTTTGGTGAGTCAACAAGAATGCCTTATACAGAATTTATTTCCTATGCCAAAACAAAAATTAAAAATGAAATAAACAAACAAGACCTCATGTGTTGGAAATTGTGAATCCAGTACTCTAGTTATTAATACTTTGTATGGATCTCATGGTGTAGTCATCACTTGATAACCATAGGGGATTGGTTTCAGGATCCTCACACGTACCAAAATCTCAGTTGCTCCAAATATTAAATGGTGTACTATTTGCATATAACCTATGCACATCCTCCTGTATAGTTTACATCATTTCCAGGTTACTTAAAATACATAATACAATGTGAATGTTATGTGACTAGTTGTTATACTGTATTGTTTGGGGACTAATGATAAGGAAATAAAGTCTGTAATGTTCAGTATTGTTGCAAATATTTTTTCTGAAGACTTTTTAATCTAAGTTTGTTTGAATCCACTGACAGGAAACCCATGAATATGAAGTATCTAGGGTATATAATAGTAAGGCATATAAATAAATTGTACACTAAATTAAATTTCACCTTAGAAGTGTTTGGAGTTGTCTTTAGCACTGGTGGCCATGGAAAAAGTTTTAATCTGGTGTTAATAATATTGTATCTCATGAAACCTTGTTTCTTTTTTTTTAACTTCATTTCTTCATTTTTTATCTTCCTGTGTTTCCTGGGTTAAGAGTTATTAAACGTCCATTTAACAACAACAAAAACAAGAAAAGATATTGGTTAGCAGGTTTTTGAAAGGCATATTAAATCACAAGGATAGTGATACAATTTGGAATTTGGAGCGCCCTCTCAGATGTTTTTCTTTTTTTTTGTATTCCTTGTCACTCACACTTTTTTTGGTTTGTTTGTGTAAAGAAATATTGATATTTCTTATACTTAATGTCAAGGTACTTGTACATTACATTCTGCAGATGTCTTTTCCCCCCAACTGAATAAGAGCTATTTGCATATCCATATATATTTACAGTTAATGAAGTAATTATCATATTTGTCAATGTTTATTTTTATGTACATATGAAGGTTAGTTTAAACACTTTTGATTATTGTCAGCATTAACCTATTAAGTATATATTTAATTTTTTAAAAATAGACAAAATAGAATTTGAGTTTGAAGGCATTTTCAAAATCATCTAATTTGCTAATATACAAATTCTATATGGGGCCCTATAGCTAGGATATTTTAAATTCATTTAAGGTAGGCTTTGTGAAAAGGTTTTTGTGTTTCTATAGCTTAAAAAATAGGAATAAGTATTTTCTATCTTCTGATTTTCTTATTTTATCATGGATAACTTGAAGACTCCAGAGCCTCATAAATCATTGGCCAATGTCTCATTCATAGCTACTTAGTGGCAAAAATATCGCCTCAATTTTGGGGCACAAAATAATAATTGTTAACAGTATCACATAGAGTTAATTTAATTTTGATATGCTGTACATCTCCCAGCAAGCATATATGTGTATTTCTTAGAAGAAATGGCTATTTTATTTCTATTTCACTTTCATGTATAAACCCAGGGTATTTATGTGCATAATTATTGGTAAAAGCCAAAATATATATTCGTTGAAGCAAACTCATTTTTCATTTCACTATTTGAAATAAGATTGAAAAATTTTTGGTATAGCATTCAAGTATGTATTATATGCAGAGATACTCAGGGATCAGTACGATTTAAGAGACGGTCCTTGATATATGTGCAATGTAAAATGCCCATTGGCTCTAAAATTGGCTGTTTATCTTGTAAATAAGGGGTAATATCAAGACCTAAACCAGTAGTAAGAATTATGCAACTGTAACTGTGATTTTCTACTTTTCTAATTTTGCTAACCACATACTCTATTGACTATATACATCCGTATGACATCATTTTTCTTTAAAATTTGAGGCATTGTTCATGTGAGTGCTTGTGTGTGTGCACACACACACAATAATTGCTATAAAAGAAGCTACCAAGCATATTTAAAAGATTTTGTATGGAGCACTTTTAAGCACAATTCAAAAAAATATGTGGCTGTCATGACTGGTTATTACAACACAAATCATGTGTTGGCCTATAGCTGTTGAAATCCCTAGCTGCTGTATGTCCTAGAAATTAAATTATATTTTTCTTTTTCTGCACTCTACAGAATTTGAGGCTGATCTCTGAGGTTAAATCACTTTTTTGACCTCAAAGATCTTTCAAGAAGTATTCATAAGAAGCTGCCTCTGGAGCCTTCCACTTTAAGGTAACAAATGACCTGAACTGTGTAGCTAGTGGGGAAAAAAAAGCAGAAAAAGGTTTAGATAATAAAATTTAAACTCACATGAATTCGATTTCTTTTTCGAAATGTTTGCCTTTGTTCATTTTCTTATTTATAACAATTATTATTCAATATTTACCAAAATAAAATAATAATAGTCCATAAATATTAATAATTTGGAAAGATATATGATTGCACTTAAAGTAGTAACCACAGTTATTAGAGATACTCTCTCTCTCACTTACAATTTTCTTGAGAAGAGGTTTTCTTTAATTACCAATAAGGTTAAATTCTGACATTCACTTCTCTAGACAAAAACGACCTGGGTTCTTTGATAAGTGAGCAATAATATTTACATTTCTTAATTGATCAGAACTAGTTTATCAAACAGTCCTAGATATAAGATGAATTTGTCTCTTTATCCTTTTTTTTGCTAGGTATCTGTGGGAACCAGCAATGTAAGTAAGTGGGTATTCTCTACAAATATAATATTTTCCTTAGTTGGAATTTTCTAAACACTAGACTCAGAGTTTAGTGAGCATATTTTTTTCTCTCAAGCTAGATGATTTTACACTTAAATTTTATCAATAATGTAGGTGATATTTGAATTCTTTATTAGTTTTTATTTCTTAATTAAAATATATTTGTATGGGGAACTGGTTTACTTCCTATTCACTGGTCCCAATTACTGACTTTTACCATAATACTAAAATATATATTTAATTCCTTATACATTTTTTGAAAATATTAAGTTTCACAAATCTATTTCAACTTCCCCTTTAGAAAACTTGGTAAAGAGTTTAATTTAATTAAACTTTTATTTCTTTGTTTTCTAAGCAAGATATAGTAAAAGGCGAATCACTGTGACACTTTTATTGTGTTTTTCTTTTTTATACATAATTGCTGCCCTTAATGAATGTTTGATAAGAACAAAAATCATGGGAAGTGTCCTACCTCACACACCATAAAAAATGTAAAGTTAGTAATAGAGATAATGAATAAGATATATAAAGCTGTTTGTGAAACACCTATGATTACAAGTTTTAAATGTAAAAATATGATATTAGAATGAATCTACTGAGAAAGTTTAAAGCTTCATAAATTCTATATATTTACTTAATGAGAATTCACATGAAGTAACGTTTTATTTTTACTAATGGAACTGCTCAATTTCCTGAAGACTGTTAAGTGAAATGACTGAAAGTGGTCAAGGAAATTTGTCTAGTGAATTATGTATCTTTAATTTGCTATAAGTAAAACAAAATTTGTATCTGTATGTGTGTGTGTATATATGTGTCTCTGTGTAAGACTACTCTATCAAATCTGCTTGACATTTAAAATTAAGAAATAAGTGTTGAAACACCTAAGATAAAAATATATAGTGAGAATTTTTAATATGGATTTTGACCATCAGAAAACACTAGTCTAACAATATTAATACTACTATCCCTATTAAGTAAACAAATTTAAAAAGATATAAAAGTGGGCCCTATTTCTTGAGGGTGATGTATTTTTTTAATCCACTGGCATTTAGTTGGATTTACACATAAATTTATGTAGCACTCGCCTTCCAAAAGTATTTATGAAGCTATTTATGAAAATGATTATTTTGTATTGGTTCATAATACATTACTGAGGCTCAAAGTTTTTCACAAAAAGAGTACTATAATTTGGTTTTATTGCTTTCCCCAGTGTATGTAAATCTCAGTTAGACTAGGAGTTTGTATTGAATTTCCCATGATGAGGGAGGAAAATAAATTAACAAAAGGAGGCAAAAACTTTTCAGCATGCCCATCATATCATGATGGTGCTCACTCTCTACAAGTCTTCATGTGGCCACAAGGCCCCAGTATTTCTTAAATGTTTTCACCTGATAGAAAAAGGTCTGTCCTTGAGGCTAGTGCCAATGTTTAGTTCTTGGGCTAGCATATGCCTATCAATTTAGATTGCTTATGTGAAAAACATAGAATTTTTGTTTTTTAAAATTGCAGCTCAACATTGCTGTCTAATTTACCTTTTATTTTGGGAAATCCAAAATTTCAGTTTATATGTTTTCTATGCTTTACATCTTAATTGACAGTGATTTATGGAAACCAAGATGAGAGTATGGGACCATACCTGTTTTACTCACTATGTAAAGCTAGGAAGGTATTCATTGGTGTTTATTCATTCCTAAAGCATCCTATTGTTTTGCACATGTTTATTATAATAAAAAATCTCTTATACTAGGAAAACACTATTGTAGTAGATATAGGAACTGCTGAGATCACAGAAAACAACATCCCGTAGAGAAAAATTATATCCAAATCTATATAAACTAGTATGATAGGATATTAAAATAGAAGATTGAGCTGAAACACGACAACTAATATAATTTGAAATGGAATAATAGACACTATAAGGAATATTTGAGTATATTTTATTTATTAAAACTTCTGAAGCTAGGCTGGGTTACAGTTATAGAATATAACAACCATTTTTTTTCAGCTTCCTTGCTTTTAGGCATAGCCAGGTAAACAAGTGCTAGTAAATGGAATGAATAAAGAATTAGAATTGTGTAGCTTCTGGAAAGTGTTTTTAAAAGGAGAGGATATGCTCTGTTCCATCTTTTTCTTCACTGCTATATTTTCAGATGCTCTCCCTGTAGAATTCCTCATGTGGTTAAAAGGCCCTAGTACATTATGGAGGCATGATACTGGTAGCCATTTCCAGATGCAAATATCATTATGTTTCAAGCCAATGAAGGCTGTACTATGTTGATGATGTTGTAAACACCTGGAAGAAACATAGGTCTTTGATAAACCATAGGAGTTGACTAAGGAATTTCTGACATTTTATAAGAAGTATGTCATGTATTAAGCCACTATTTAATGTTTCTGAGAGATTTGGGATTCACTACATTTTCTTCAGCTGGGCTGCCTTTGGAAACCCTATTAGTTGCTCTCTGTCTCTGCCTTTATCTCTCTGTGTCCATCTCTCTCTGACTCTTTCTTTCCATTTCGGAATTGATTAGTCCTGATATACACTTAGGATTATCTTTATTCCTTTTACCTTTTACCTTTTCTGAAACCCCCTTCTTGGATTCTGTGCTTAAAGTAAGTGATCTGAAAATTTTTCAACAATTTTTGTTTCCATTTTATATCTCCCAAAGGGGTTAATTTGTGTCTTGGGAACTTATTTAATAAGCTAATTTTGGTGAATTTATTATTAGCTGATATTGGCAAAATATGTATTAGCTCTTCAATAATATTATAACATATAAATAGTTCTTCTGATCATCAAAAATAAAGGTCAAGTTACATAGAATGAACATTTCCAGCTATGTGGGTTATCAGCAAAGAGTTAAGTACTTCTTAAATGTTCACAGTGAGGTGGCTGCCTCTTCTGCCCATATTTAAGTCCAAAACTGCTAAAAAACAGTTGTCAATTAATAAATTTACAATGTTAAATGTCTTTCAAATATATATATTTACATATATTTTTATAGTTTTAAATATCTTGCATATTTTATATATATGTATATATAATTTGACTTTCACCTCAGGAACAGGTACTATTACTCTACAAGTATTGAATTCTCATACTTCATATATATACTGCTGACTGTTATTGGGTAAAAAGTCAAAGAGAACAGGTCCCCATTTGACAGCCTAGATGATAGGAAGAATACTCAAGTTTACTGTGACAAAATAGGTAGTTCTAACATAAATAGCTCCTAGCAAGGATTTGGAAGGGAAATTTTCCTTAGATGGCTCTATAGAAACCTCTGTGAACAAGCTGTTATATCTTTTACAAATCTGCCAGCTACCTTTTATGAGCTTCAATTGCTCTTTATGACTATAATAAAAGGAGAGTAGAAGCCATGTGTGCATGCAGTGGTCCCCGAAGCAAGCATCCTTATAAAGAAACTGTAATGAGATCTTTGGATGTTCTTTCCCTTCAGCTGGCTGGTTGCTTTCTTAACGTATGTTTCTAAACCATTTTATTGTGACTATAATAATACAGTATATGTGAAGTATGTTTGACAGTTTTCATTATTGTTAGTTAATCTCATAATTAACAAAATGGTATGCCCACTATCAAAAAAAAAACCCATAAATCAATTAGGGTATTAAAATTTTTAATAACCCAAGCACAATATTTGATAGATACCTTGTAATAAATGTAGTTAAAATGTATTTATCCACAATGCATTATAATTATGTGATATTTTAAATAATTAACTTAATATTTTAAGCATAAATTTAAGATTTTAATTTTTTGAAAGACATAGTTAAAATTACACCATGTATATAAAAATATCAGCTCATATTTCATATTATAGTGATAGATTCATAAATTTGTACCTTCCATAAATTCTACATAAACATAAATATTATATCATAATTTTAGCTTTTCATAGATTTATTTACCAAAGTATACTTTGCCATTAAATGCAGATATAATAAATAATGTCAAAAATTTATTAATATTCTTCATAGTCACAATAAACTACAACATATTGTTTAAAATACCATGTAGTTGGTTTTTAATTCTGAAAATTGATGTGGTTATTTTTAAAATTTGTTTACATTTTAGGGACAATGTGGCTTAATTTACTAATATTTATTTCTTTGGCATCTAGAAAACCATAGGTAAATCATTTTCTTATATTTTGCTGACCCTCCAAAAGTTTATGATTTAAATTTTGAACTCTGTCTTTACCCATCCATATCTATTTTATTTTTAACCTTATTTTTCTTTCCTTTCAATTTCCTGTTTTCTTTATTTACATGTTTCCTTGGTTTCGTTTTATACATTACAGCAACTATATTAATATGCATTTTTCTGTCATTGCAAACTTTTTTCTAAAATGATGTGTTATTATAAAACAAATTAACATGGAAACATTCAGTTTATCTTATTGAAGACACCATGAAATGGGGTGGGCTGGAGGGTGGGAATGTTTTTATTTCTTAAGGTCAGCACCGTGGAGTTTATTTCTCTTTACATATGTCTCCGTTTTTATAAAATAAAACCTAAACATAATAACTGGTATACAAGTACCTCTGTGACACCTTAGTTTCCTTTGTTATTGAACTGCTCTCAGTTTGACCCATGCATTATATAATATTTCAACATCATCAAACAATTCTTAAATCACCAGGCACAAAGAATTTTTGCCTCCTTGTTGCACCTTATACCCACATTGTTTATCTACTTCTGTTTATCTTTTATAGTTTTACTTTAAGATTTAGGTGTGACACCATCTTTTTCACTAAGGTTGTTCATGACCTCCTTTTGAGTGTAGTATCTAGAGCACAATGAGTATTTTCCCTCATTGCTCTTATCTCCCTAATATGTCCTTCCACATTATTGGATACTTAAATATTGATCCACTCCATCTAGTATTATCACCCTCGCCAAAAATAATGAGCATTTATTTTGCTTTCCTGACTTTTCTTTGTTGTTTTTCCTTAGAAAGCCTTTCCATTCTCTACACTTTCCTTCATCTTATTTATCATTCAAGTCTCATCTCCTTTATAAACCTGTCTTCAATGTCTAAGATTTTTCTCACCCTTCATTCTTCCAAACTATCATTATTACTGGTTATGACATTTGTCTGGTATTTTGAATATATTGCATGTTGTTGTTAGTGTTTTTAATTGTTTTAAAAGTGTATACTAAGGCAACTAGGTTGAAAACCCTAAAGCACTGGCTTATAACCAGGATTTGAGAGTTGATCTGTTGATGTTCTTCTAAAGATCTATGAACCTTTTGAAATTATATATATAATAATGTGTAAATGTACCTTCTATGTACAATTAAAAAAAACAGTGGCTAAAACATTTTTTATCAGCTTAACAAAGAAACCCAAGTCTAAAGTCCATTGATCTAAAAGTATAAGAATTACAGTTTGTCCTACTCTTTTCTTCATTCCATAGGGCATACAAGTTGAATATACTTAATAAATGTTTATATTAATTCCCCAAACACCACATTCTCAGTCGGGGTCCCTGGTGTGCTAATCCTTAGAAGTGTAGAAAAACCTGAGCTAGGAAAAGACCAAAAAAATTGCATTCAAGCTATGAGTTAGCTCAAATCCATATTGTCCTGTCTCCTACTAGGTTGTATTAATTATATAGTCATTTTAAGAATATTTTTACACATTTTGTTTCTCATAAGATATAAAAATATTTTAAGGAATAATTATAAAGAGAATGTCCATGTAAGTACCATAAAGATCTAGATATAGAAAATTGCTTGCACATCTGCAGCTCCTGGAAGACCCTCCACATAGAAACACCCTTCTTTTCTGCTTGAGATTATATTTATCTTAAATCTAGATATATTGAAGTATAAATAAATACTGAGATGTGTTACCATGCGTAGGGAGATTCCCATTGGGAGAAAACTCTTTATAGATCTGCCATGTTTCTGCATGTTATTCATTTAGACTCACAAACTCCACTTTGTTTCAACTATCGTTCCAAGAATGTATCACAAACAGCTTTGGAAGACAGACACGGACCATTTCCTTCCATAGCAAAGGGAAAGTGTGTTTATTATGCTGTGAAATAAAGATAAAGTTTTTATCTTGAGCAACAGCTGGACAAGCTACCTTTGTCCAGTAAAAAGTAAGTGATTCCCAATTCAGCATTCATGAAACTGTGGCAGGTGAACTAGAGAGTTCACATGTAACCCCAAATTTCAGACCCTTCAGAATTATTGACTATTCCATCTTGTAAAGATACTGTCTCCACATTTTTTATGTAGATTCGGTGTAATTCTAATCATATCACAAAATGTTTTTTGTTAAACTTGACAAATGTATTCATATATAATATGCATATATATGTAAAAAGAGTCTAGAATAGGGAAAATATTTCAAAAGAAAAAAAAGGTGGAAGGAGATAATCTGTAAGACATCATAACTTTTTCTACTGTTAAAGTGATTAAGACAATGTGGGCCTGATAAAGGCATTGGAACCGAATAAAGAGGCACAAAATAGATTCATACTTTTACGGACATGTGGGAGATATGTCATAGAAGATAAACAGGAACATAACAGATATTTTAATAAATGAAGATAGCACAACTTCACATCAATATAAAAATGAAATTGGATTCATACGCCATCTCATTTACAAAGGTTAATTCCACATTCATCGTATACAGAAATGTGACTTGACAAAAAGATGAAAATATTAAGCAGTTAATATAACTGAATATTATCACGAACTTCTTTGGAGTTGAAAAGAATTTTTTAAAACAATGTATGAAACAAACATCATACAGGAAAATATTTCTAAATATGACTTTATGAAAATTGAGATTTTGTTCATCGAAAGACACTATGAAGAGACTGAAGACACAAGTCACAAAATAGAAGGCTTTCGATACTTACACACACATACACACACACATATATATAATTTATGATACTTATATATATAAAATATTTAAAATGGGATTCAAGACTGGTATTTAAAAATATCTGAATATAGCAAGTATTATAAGTTATATCATGTGAAGCAATGAAACTCTCCTTCTTTGCTGTAGAGGGTATAAAATGGCATAGTCACTTTGGAAAACCGTTTGGCAATGTTTACAATCCACATATGGTATGACTCAGCCATTCCAATTCTAGATAGGTATACTGAAGAAACTCTAGTTCTCTTTGCACATATTCAACAAGATGTTAAAAAATGTTTATAACAGCATTGTTTATAAACACTCAAAACTAAAAATGACAGAAATGCCTATCAACAGTAGCAGGGAAAATAAGTTTGAGTATATTAAGAGTAAGACTTTCTAGCAATGGAACTGGGTAAAATATAGCTACATACACCATAGATTTATCTCACAAACACGTTTAAGACAAAGAAACTAGTGCAGAAGAATATAAAATGGACAAGTCTATCTGCATAAATCAAAAATTAGCCACAGCTAAATGCTGTTATTTCATTCATATGTGTGTGTGAAATATAATGATAATGAATAAGCTGATAAACATTTCAATCACTAGCTAAAACCTTTAGCCCATAGTGAAATAAAAATAGCATGGATGGCATATTTGTTTCATTCCTTATATCAAAGGAAAATTTACATTTGCAAGTAAATATGATGTTTGCTGTTGGTTTTTGGTGATAGCTATTAATATTTTCAGGTTGGGGGAATTCACCTTAATTTTTAATTTGCTAAGAGCATTTTTAAACCATGAATATATATTGAAGTTACTCCAAAGTTTTTTCTGCATTTATTGTGACAGACATAGTATTTTTCCTATTCTATATGTGAAATGGGTTATAATAATGAGCTTCTAATGCAAAAAAAAAAAAAAAAAAAAAAAAAAAAAAAAAGAATCCAGTATTACTGGATTTAAGCTAAGTACACTATGATGTTTTTATTAGTTTGCTAAAATTTTTCTTTATATTTTCACCTATTTTGTGTTTTTTTTATTTCAGAATATTACTGGGGTATCAATGTTTTGGTTGCATGAATGCTTTAGTACAATTTGAGTCAAAGTTATGAGTGTGTCCATCACCCAGATAGTGTGCATTGTACATGTTAGGAATAATTTCACCCATCTCCTCCTCCCCCTTCCCACCTGCATGATTTCTGTTGAGTTTTACTTCCATCTGTGAACATGAGTGATGATCGGTTAGTTTCAATTTAATTGTGAATACATGCGGTGCTTGTTTTTACATTCTTGCAACACTTCACTTTGGAGGTTCCTCTCCAGTTTCATCCAGTATGTTACAAAAGGTATTAGTTCCACAGTTTTTATGGCTGAGAAATACTTCATGTTATATATATATATATATATACCATATTTTATTACTCCACTTATGCATTGATGGGCACTTGGGTTGTTTTCACATATTTGTAATTGTGAATTATGCTTCTATAAATAGTTGAGTGCAGGTGTCTTTTTATATTAATAGAATGTATTTTTTTTTCCTTTGGGTAAATACCCAGTAGTGGGATTGCTAGATCAAATGGTAGTTCTACTTTTAGTTCTTTGCAGTAGCTCTGCACTAGTTTGCAGTTCCACCAGCAGTGTATGAGTGTTCCTATCTCAGCACATACACACCAGCATTTGTAGTTTTGGGATTTTTTTTCAGCATATTATGGGGATACAAATGTTAAGGCTATGTATACTGCCCTTGCCCTACCCCCGACTCAGAGCTTCAACCATGTCCATCCCTCAGTTGGTGTGCATCAC
>VBSM01000605.1:23926316-23950597 GCA_008086735.1 Cheirogaleus medius | reverse complement strand
TATACATAACCATAATATTTGTACCACCATAATATGCTGAAATAAAAAAAATAAGATGAAATGCTGAAATACAGTCCAAAACCAAATATTCAACAAAAAAAGCTATTGGTGTCTCTTTGGTGGTACAGAGCTGGCATTATCCACAACAGCTTCATGAAACCTGGTCAATCAATTACAGCCAATGTCTACTGCAACCATCTGGACTAAATGATGAGGATGCTTGAGATTAAGCAGCTGAGATTGGTCAATAGAGACAGTCCAATCCTTTTGTAAGACAATGCTGGACCACATGTGACACAAACAATGCTGCTCAAACAACAGTGTCTGGACTTGGAAACTCTCTGTCATCTCTCATATTCACCAGACCTTGCGCCAACTGACTACCACTTCTTCCAGGCTTTGGACCACTTCTTGTAAGGAAAACTTCAATTCTCCATAAACTGTGGAAAATGCCTTTCACATTTCATTAGCACTTGCTCTCCAGGCCTCTTTGCTGTTGGCATTAACAAGCTACCACTAAGATGACAAAATTCTGTTGACAGTTTAGGCACATACTTTGATTAATTGCATACTTCTGGTTTGAGATATAATAAACCAAACTTTTGATTTGAAATCGGACAGCTCATATTTAATGACCTAATAGCAAACCGAACTTCTCCTTTGAAGTTGGACATCTCATATTTAATGACCTAATAATAAGTTCCTGGTGCTGTCCATGCTGCTGGTGCTGCCTGCCTCCGTCTCAGGCAGTGGTACTCAAAGTGCTGATCCACATCAGCAGGATCAGCATCACCTGGAACTTGTTAGAAATGCAAATTCTTCTACCTCAGACCTACTGAATTAGAAAGTCTTGGGTTAGGGCCCAACAATACTTTCTATAGAAACCCCTCCAGAGTTGCTGGTATATGCTAATATATCTGTTTTTTTAATAAAGAAAGAATTGATCCAGCATCACCATTCATTAGCTTATTGAATGAGAATATGCATATGTCTTTATCTATTCTTTATCATTGTTCATTTGTATCCCTGAAGCTATTCAACACTGTCTTAGAACATGTTATAATTTGCAATTGTAATTATATACTGATATTTAATAAGATATGTCATACTTCTTTTTTCTTTTTCAAGAATACCTTGTTTATTTATATTTTTGTTATGACATGTATATATTTTAGAATCAGCTATATTTATAGGTTTATTTCAGGAAGATACATATCTTTATGATAGTAAGTCTTTCTTATCACTAGGTATACATGGTATATAGCTCAGTTTATTTAGATCTTTGTTTTTGTACTCACATGATATATTAATATTTATCCCTGTGTATAAGATACACATCCTTTTTTATAGATGATATATTTTTGCATTTATGTTTGTTGCCCTTACATGGGAATACAATTGTCTTCACTATGTTGACTTTATCTCCCAGAACTTGCTAAGTTCTCTTATTCCTATTTTTAATATATTTTCTTGGATTCACTAATATAACATAGTAAAATTTGCAAATAATGAGAATTTATATGTCTTTCCAATTTCTATACATTTTTTCCCTATTATCTTATTCTTCTGGATAGACACTCATATACTGTTGAATAGAGGCAGTTACAGTAGACATCTCTGGCTTATTTTTAATTTTGGAAAATATTTCTTTACTGAAGAGTTATTATAGATATCTTTTATCACCTTAAGAATGTTTCTTTCCGTTACTAGTTTTGTATATTCATAAATAAATGTTGGCTTTGATCAAATATGTATTCTGCCTCGAAGTCTTATCAGCATTCCAAAAGAAAAAAAATAGAGAAAATGGAAAGATGCAATATGTAAAAATGTAATGGCCATATTAATGCTCAAAAAAAGATTACTGTGAAGAAAAGGGACCCAATGACTAGATTATATATATATATTTTCATTCTCAATTTTATGTCTCTTAAAACCTTTTTGATTTAATTTATCTTCTCTCTGTTATATTCCAGATTAGTTTTTGATGTCTGTATTTGTATTGATAATTAATTTTATCAATCGCTGTGCACAGACTTTTTGCAATTTAAGCTTGATCCGCAGGACACAACACCACAAGCCATACCAGTTTTAGGTTTACTTGTATTTATTAAGGAGGAAGAGAGAGAGAAGAGAAGAGAAGAGAAGAGAAGAGAAGAGAAGAGAAGAGAAGAGAAGAGAAGAGAAGAGAAGAGAAGAGAAGAGAAGAGAAGAGAAGAGAAGAGAAGAGAAGAGAAGAGAAAAGAGAGGAAAACTTATTTACATAGTACAGCAGGAGAACATAAAAGAGTAATCATACCACTAGGACCCCATTAGCACTGCAGTTAACCATCACGGGTATTCTCAACAGCGGAGTTAACCATCAAGGGCAATCTCAGCACCGGAATTAACCATCACGGGCAAATCTCAGGCGACGGTAAAGGTAACAACACGCTGGGACATCAGGCAAGCAGGCAGCCGCACGCCAAGAGGCTGAATAGGAAAAAATGGCGGCCGCTCGGGGACTTTTCTATACTGTTTATATCGTGGTCTGAATAAAGGCTTGGCGCCAAAAAGGGGTATGATCTGGTCACGTGGGGTCCTGGATCTGGTCAGGAGCCGGCCCGTACGTGACTGGTCTCAGATAACAGTTCTGGGCATGAGTCTGGGATAAACACTCTCAGCGCAGAATAAACATTTCTAGGCAGTCTAAGATAAACATTCCTAGGCACATAGCTCAGAGCTATCAACTCCCATTTCCTAAAGAAGTGTCCGCCTTCTCCAGGGAATGGGTGCATACCTTGAGCCTCATAAATTTATATGACCCCGAGCAGGCCTTAACATTCTGTATTTTAGTACAGCATTTCACTTACCCAAATTTTTTAGCTTTGATTTTTCTGCTGCTTATTTTCTTCATTGACTTATAATTTCAATGATTTTTTTCTCATTTCTATAAGACCAACTTTTCCTTCTCAGATTTACCTAATTATCTTGATTTTTTAGCACTTATTCATGTCATCCCCTGTTTCAATACTTATTTAAATCTAATATACATAATAGTTCTAATATCTGAAGTTCTTTAAGTCTAATTCTCCTTTTTCTACTCCTAATCTTATTCTGTGGGAATTATGAGTGGCTTGGGTCAGGATCATAGTCATACAGAGTGTGTGCACCTTTGTTGCTGCTGGGTATCAGAGAACTATAATGATCTGGAATCTTTTAAAATAAATTTATTTAATTGGGGTACAACTAAAGATTATACAAGTATTTTGTTAGTATGTGACAGTGTGTCCATATATTTCTGATGAGTGAGTTAATCTTTTAAGGTCTTAAGAGCTGGGGATTTATTTGGCTTTCTCTTTTCTTCTCCACCTAAGCTTACTCCCCTAGCAAAGATATATCTGCTGTTCAAACTCAAAATTTCCTTGTGTTGTTTACTGAAGGTCTTATACTGGAGAATTGGTCAGAAAGATAAGATTTCTAATTTAGTTCTTACACTAAGATACTTTCAGTATATAATCATCCTCCAGGTATACAGCATATGCATTTATTATATATCAGTTGACTCTTTTCTGGACTCTCAATTTGTACATAATTCAACCAGGCCAAGGGAATGGTAATAACTATTTGCTCCCCTTTAACGCCTCAATAGGAGAATGTCATATAGACATCAAGATTTCACTTTAGAGAAATATGTTAGAACAAGTTAAATTCTTCTGGCTATAAATATGAGTTTTACTCTGAGATACCAAACCAAAGAGGTCATTATAAAATGACAAAGAGGGTATACCAATTGTCAATATATATACACCCAACATCAGAGCACCTAAATATATAAAGCAAATATTAATAGATCTGAAAGGAAAGATAGGGTGTAATATAATAATAGGGTTTTTCAATAACACCTTAGCACAATAGACTATCCAGGCAGAAAATCAATAAGGGACATCATATGTAAACTATATTATAGACAAATAAAGAACATTCCAAGCAAGAACAGCAGAATACACTTTCCTCTCAATCACATATGGAACATTCTCCAGAAAAGATCAGATGTTAGACTGTAAAACATGTCTTAACAAATTTAAGAAGATTGAAACCATATCAAGTTTCTTTTGTAACAGTGGTATGAAACTAGAAATTAGTAACAAGAAGAACTTTGGAAAATTTACAAATACATGAAAATTAAACAACATGCTCTTGAGCAGCCAATGAAGAAATTAAATATGAAATTTAAGGGTATCTTGAGACAAATCTAAATGGAAACACAACATACCAAAACTTATGGGATGTAGCAAAAGTAGTTCTAAAAGAAAAGTTATAGCAACAAACACCTACATCAAAAAAGGAGAAAGAGCTTAAATAAAAAACTTAACATTACACCTTAAGGAACTAGAAAGAAAACAAACTAATCACAAAGTTAGTAGAAGGAAGAAAATAATAAAAATCACAGTAGAAATAAATGAAATAGAGACTATAAAAACAACAGAAAAGATTCATGAAACTGAGTTGTTTTTTGAAAGATAAACAAAGTCAATAAAATTTGAACAAAACTAAGAACAAAAGAGGGAAGACTCACATAAATAAATAAAATAAGAAGTGAGAGAGCAGAAATTACAAGTGATACCACAGAAATACAAAGGCTCATAGATACTATTATGAAAAATTAAATGCCAACAAATTGGATAACCAATAGAAAATAGATAAATTCCTTGATGAATACAACCTACCAAGACTGAATCATGAAGAAATAGAAATAGAAAATCCAAACAGACCAATAATGAGTAAGATTCAATAAATAATTAAATGTTTCTTATTAAGAAAGCCCAAGACCTGATGGCTTCACTGTTAAATTCTACCAAATACAAAAGAAAAACTAATACCAATCTTTCTCAAACTTCCAAGAAATTCAAGAAAAGGATACTTCCAAATTATTTTTACAAGGTCAGAATTATCTTGTTATCAAAGCCAGACAAGGGCACTACAAGAAACAAAAAAATTATAGGTCATATTCCTGTTGAACATAGATACAAAAACCTTAACAAAAGACTAGTAAACTAAATTTATCAGCATTTTAAAAGGATCATTCACCATAATCACATGGGATTTATCCTAGGGATGCAAGGATAGTTCAACATATGCAAATCTATAAATGTGATGCACCACAGTAACAGAATGAAAGACAGAATGCATATGATCATCTTAATAGCTGCAAAGAATGTTTGTCAAAGTCTACATCTTTTCATGATAAAAATGTTTAACATATTATTTATCAAAGAATGTACTTCAACACAATAAATATTACATCTGACAAATTCATAGCTAATGTCAAACTCAATGGTGAAAAGTTGAAAGCTGTTTTCTCTAAGGTGAGAAACAAGACAAAGCTGCCCACTCTTGCCACTTCTATTGAAAGTAGTAATAAAAGTCCTACCCAGAGCAGTTAGCAAGAAAAAAAAAATAAAAGGCATCCAAATTGGAAAGGAAGAAGTTAAATCGTCCCTGCTTTTAGATAGCATAATTTTATATTATAGAAAACTCTACATACTTCACCCAAAAAATGGCTGAAATTAAAAAATTCAGTGAAGTTACAGGATATACAATCAACATAAAAATCATTAATGTTTCTATACACTAACAATAAAGTATTTTAAAAAGAAATAAAAAAAACAATCCCATTTACATTAGCTACCAAAAAATAAAGTATTTATGAATAAATTTACCTAAGAAAATGAAAGACCTGTTCACTGAAAACTAAAAAACATTGATAAAAAGAAATTGAAGATGAAATAAATAAATGGAAATTTTTCCCATGTTCATGGATTGGAAGAATTAACATTGTAATAATTATGTTATTCAAAAAAACAATAAAATCAGTATGTCAAAGAGAAATCTGTGCTCTCATGGTCATTGCAGCATTACTCACAATAGCCAAGATAAGGAATCAACCTAAGTGTCTATCAATGGATGAATGCATAAAGAAAATGCAGTATGTATACACAATAGAATACTCTTTGGCTTTAAGATTACAAAAAAAAAAGGTAGTCCTACTGTTTGTGACAGGATAAATAAAGCTGGAGAACATTATACTAAGTGAAATAATCCAGGCACAGAAAAACAGATACTACAAGTTCAAAAATTATATGTGTAATGCTAAAAAGTTGAACTCAAAAGGAGAAAGGAGAATAGTGGTTAACAGATGCTGGTGGGAGGAAGGGGAAGGTGTAATTGGGGAGATATTATTCAAAGGATAGAGAATTTCAGTTAGATAGAAGGGGAAAAAAGTATGCTGTTTTCTCAAGTGTTGACTGTATACCTAGATGTTGATTTAGGCTTAAACTTTATGGAAGAAACAGTGAAGTTTGAACAAAATAGTACCTTATTTCTTGTTCATGTAAGTGAAGAAGGCTGGAATTAGGCAGAATGAGACTGCTCAACATTCAGGATCACAGATTTTTTTCCAGTCTAGAATTGCTGCTGGTGACTTAACATGTAATCTGTATACCAAGAAATAAGGTAGAAAAAGAAAAAGGAGCAATGGGTCACATTTGATTACTACATTTTTTTTTAATGAACACTTCCTTATATCTCATTGACTAGAATGTGGCCACATGGCCACATGTCCCAGAAAAGGGGTATTGGAAATCTTGTATTTATAACAGGTAATCATTTGCGGTCTCTGGCACAGTTCACCAACCACATGATTACATGGTTTCACAGAAAAATAGATTGAGGGAGATTGGCAGGAACCCCTTTTAACCATCTGAACATTCATTCTTTCCTTGATCTGTAAAGGCAAAACCTTCTACCTTCTTGAGGAATTTCTAAGGGAAAAAATTTGCTTCTGTCTTAAATTATTTTTAGTTTCTATCCAGTCCTTTTTATAAAAGAGCTAATACAATTGATAAATGTGATATTCTTGGGATCATTTTTATATTAATGTATATAGAATACCGTTATTAAAGCAAGAAACAGAATCTGCTCAGCTTTCCTCATAAAGTAGTAAGAGGAACAGTGTCTTTTTCTCTACATTTTCTCCTCAAATGAGCAGCACAGTGGAGAAAAGTCTTCCATTACTTCATATGCAACACTCAGATACAACTCAAAAGAGAGGAAGAATAAATCATATGCAAAATTTCCAAAGTTCACTTAAGTTATAAGGCAAAATTCTGAACGTTTTGATCAATTTAATTCTGTATTAATTTCAGTTGTTATTGGAGATAAGCAGTCCTGAATAAACAGGCATTTTAAAACATACACATTTATGATTTCTTGCTATAATTCAAACAAAATTCATGCACCACTTAATTTTAAAATAAATATATGGAGTATTATTTTAAACAGAACATAAGCAATTAAGAAAATAAAATTTAAAAGCAATGTATTTATGCTAATTTGATGCTATTTGTTAAATTCCATAATAGTAATAGCTTAACCACTAAAAATTTTATGGCCAGTTCCTAAACTAAATATTATACCTTAAAAAAGAATGTTTCATGAAAAAGTTTGTTTTGTACGCATAATTCCAATCTCTTATTTACAAATGAGTGCCTCCCTCACGGATATGGGTGATATTATGTAGCTTATTGCTGACTGTCCCTGCAGTAATTCACAAGCTTCAGCTTCCACAGTACAGCTGTGAAGTCAGTAGGGAGTCGTTCAATTATTTGTGATTTTACACATCTGTCAGCTAAACCTAAGCATCAAATGCAAAATTGTACACATGGGGACATTATGAGAATTTGTCTCTCCTTGGAGGTTGTTGGATCTATATTCCAACAAAAGATCCATAAATGAGTCTTTCCATCCCTAAGAGATATATATTCTTTTTCCACTAATGCTTATGCTATGCCAGCTTTGAAAATGTTCAAAACAGAAGTCCCATAATCATAAACAAACTGAAAATGGATCCTGCAGATTACTTTGGCATCTTTTTTTAGAAAATATGAAATTTCTGAACACAGTGTGACATCGGAAATATACCTTAATTTAAAATAGTTTACAGTGCCAGAAGAAATAAAATTAGTTTGAAAATTCTTCAAATCCGTATGAGTTTGTGTGGAAAGATTCAAGATGAACTGAGCATGTCAGAGGTTCATGAGCATATAAAACACACAAACATACGTCACTGATCATATAAATTACTTGTTAGTGTGATTCTTTCAGTGTACCTCAATCTTAGAACATTTATGTCAATTTCTAAGTTTATTATGTGAAAGCTTTAAGTCACACGTGTGTAGAATATTTAATTTAATGTTTAATAAATACTGTATAATTGCAAAAACATTATAGATCATTTATTCTATGTATTATACCATTTCAACGCTTTCAGTTTACAATTAGTTTGAAGTTTAAAAAATACCTGGCTTCCAATACTAAAATGTAAGTTTTTAAACATTTTTGACATATTTGGTTCTTCTCTATTTGATAAATATTTTATTTTAATTTTCTAGCATTATGGTAAAAAATGATCATATCAAAGAAACCTAATTAGCTTTCTAGCCTTCCACTTAGGAAATTTGTAATTAGATTTGTAGTTTACCCCTTAAGAATAAATTTCTTCACCTGAATTTCAAGAGTAATAACAACAGCTGTTAGAATTCAAGTAGATGGTAAATGAGAAAGCATATGTATATATGTTTGCCCTGTTCATAATAAAACTGCTAACACTGGTAGTATCCTACCCATCTCTAGTTAACATTAGCACAATTAATGTTAATATATTGGCATCTTTGCCATGATCAGACCACATGTCACCACATGTCACTGTTCTTAACTCCAATATAAAATAACCCATTTGCAATATTCTGAATATCTGTGTCCTCCTAAAATTCATATGTTGAAACCTAATCCCAATGTGATAAAATTTACCTGTGGAGCTTTTGGAGGTGATTAGGTCAAGAGGATGGAACCCTCATGGATGGGATTAATGACCTTATTTAAAAAAAAAAAGACCCCAGAGAGCTCCTTTGTATCTTCTGCTATGTGAGGGACACATTGAGAAGAGAAACTTCCATGAAGCAGGAAGTGGACCCTCAAAATACACAGAATCTGCCAGAGCCTTAATCATGGACGTCCCAGTTTACAGAACTATGAAAAATAAGTTTTTGTTATTTGCAAACCACTACAGCACTGAAAAACCTCATGCTTGCTTGTCCACCTGGACAAATGTTATATTCACTCAAAAAGTAACTCAATTATGACTATTGCTTATTCATTTAAAAGTATACAGGTAATCAAAGACCACGAACATATTTTTATTGAATCTTAGGGTATTCTGTTAAAAAGTAAGGATACTTTCTGGAGGAAAACTCAAAGAAGCCTATAAACAATTATTCACATAGACTTTTAGAGTTAATGATCATGGGAAAACATTGATAATTCCAGACACTACTGAATGATTTCAATTATTAGGTTCAAGGGCTGACCTCCAAATAGTTGCAAATTTTTGTGAATAGATATTTTCCAATAGGATGAAAATTGATAGGCTATCTCAAGTGAAGCCAGAGATTTTGCAGACTGACGTTCAGAGAAGTAACTGCTACATATCCTGAAAAACCTGTAAATGAAATATCCCTGTAAGGTATCGATCCTAAACTGTCTTTATCATGGCCAGATGGAAACAATTAAATAATGCTATTGACACAGACTATGACAGGTGCTGTGATAAGAAAGACTCTTTAGTCTTAGGATCTTATATATCTTTGCTAATGGAATGAAAAAATAAATTTTGATTGTAGTAACTGACTTGATAGCTCAGTTACTATATGGGGCTTCATGATGGAAATAAGATTAATGCAAATTGAAGAAAGGGAATGTAAAAAAAAGGAACTGACAGGATTCCTACTAGGGAGTTGAAAGCCCATCATCAACATTTATGGGATTAGGAACCACTCTGATCCACTTCTACATTTTAAAATAACAAGAAAAAAAATTATTTCTATCTATCCTAATTTAGAGAAGCTCAAATCAAAGTAAGAGGATCATGATGTAGAACACAAATAATTGAACAGAGACTAAATTTATCCACTGATTTAAAACCTTAGATTCTGAAACGGATTGACTGAGAGGGCAAAATTTGTTCTTTCAATTTCTAATGGGCGATCTCAGGCTAGATACAAATAAATAACCTCACAAAACTCAAGGCAAGTGCTATACACAATTATTTAGGTTTACTAGATATTAGTGCTCTGTATACAATAAGATCTATCTATCTAGAGATGATAAAGACAGTCTGAGTTTGAAACTGGAGGTTTGTCAGATATAGAGGTGAATAGATTTAAGGTTGGGTGATTTCAATTAGAAATGGTGAATAGAGATATTAGTCTGTCGAACCATTGCCTTTATCTGACTTTAGAATTACAATGTGTATTATGTATAATTAGAATGTAATGATCCTGCCATTTTTAGGTGAGACAATTGACTAAATCTGTTCGTGCCCTAGTTCTACTTGATCAAGCTATTAGGAAATTTTGGAATTGTTCAAGTCATCCATAGTACTGAACATTAAAAAAATACAGGATTACTTCTCGGATTAAGGAAATGGTTGTAGCAAATGTTTTTGTTGCCACTAACTCTTTTTTAGCAGTCTTCTAACCAGTGTACCAAACTGATAATTTTATACTAAAAGATATTTGATATAGCCAGTTATCGTTCACTTGAAAGACCATTGAAGGTTGTTACTAGGTACAGTAAAAAATACTGTTATTGCTCAGGCAATGTCATCAGATATTTTGAAGGCCAGAAATACTGATCATGTTTTATGCAATGTTACAAAGGCATTAAATCAGGAGAGGACAACTCAGTAACGTTTACTTGTAAAGTAAAGGTGGTTCATTCAAGAACCTGTAATAGGAAAAGTTAGTGAAAGGTACTGCCCCATACACAATCGGTTTGCTTTACTGTCCATGGGACCAAATATAGGGCCAACTGGAAACTGCCCTGCCCAACTGAATACATGGTCTGAACTTTATGTTTCTTTCTCAGTAGAAAAAAGTAGCTTCCCATTTAACCAATGGGAATGCCTGAATTAAGAGTCATACCTGGCTGGGAGGCTCAGTTGGAATCAATTTCAAACTCTGATCTCAACTGACGTTCCACCTGAAAAACTCCAGTAATTTTAAATGATATTTTCTTTTCAGGGACATCATATGTGACCCTGAAATTGTACTTTTATGTGGAAGACAGGCATTAACTTTCCTCCTTTTCTAAAATGTGGTGACTTATACCTTAGGGATGATGATAAGAGAAATTGAATTGTTTCAGGAAATACCATCAGTAGATCATGTAGTCCTCAGATAATTGCAAAGATCTTGCTAAGGGCTTGGTTAATTGGTGAGGTTTTTGTAAGGATTACTGAATTATTGCTGTGCATTTTGTGGCTAATAACCCCCACAATGGTAAGCATACAATTAGACTTTAAATGGTACATTGTACAAACTGAATATATTTGGTTCCAGCTCTGTCACAAAAATTAGAGTATCCAACAGAGTAACATACTGTTGAAAATTCCCCATAAGTCTAGGTAGTATAGAAACGAAATGTGGATATTACTGGGAGAAAATTTTCAGTGGGCTTCTCACATGTCTGTGTTGCAAGTAAGACACCAACTACTTTTTGTTCTAGAAAACCTTTTTAAGAATTTTTGTATGGAAAAATGCCTCCTGAAATAGACACTGTCTCTCTTTCAGGAATAAAGGGGACATTTGCTTGGAAAATAGAGATTATGTATCCCCTTTTAGAGCAAAGGGAAGAAATGTTTACATGCATAACTGAATATTCAGATCCTCTAAGATTAAAATTTATTTTCTATAAAATGACTTTCTCTGCATAGGCATGTGTCATCTGACACCCTTTCCATCACCCTATAGGAATGGAGGCTCAGAAAATGAGCACAAACTCCTGATATTCAGGCTTTTGCTCTTGCTGAGAATAATAACCTTTCTTATGACTCTGACCAAGGAATCTCATGTCTTCTACCAGTACCCATGAAATTGTAGCAGGCCAATATGTTTCTTGAAAAATATCAGACTAAAAATTCCACTTGTATAATTCAGAGAAAATAAGTGGCGCTTGCCCCACACCAGCCCTTCCATTGTCTCAACTGACTAATATGTGACTATAGTTACCATTAAGTTCATGTTTTATAGGTTATGAGTAATTATATTAATTGGATACTTATTCTAATCAAACATCATACCACCAACATTGCCAGAAGCATGCTTAAGCTACAACCCAGAAAGAACTATTGGTATCCTAAACAATATGGAACAAATATCTTTAAAATGCAGGATTGCTAGAGGTCCATAAGTGAGTGGTCATTTATGTGAACACCACAGTAAGTTTCAATGCAAGGCATCTTTGGAAAATATAGTCTATATATTTATTCTCTAATGGCATGAAAAACAAACATTAAAAAGGGAATTTGACTTCTCCTTAGAGCTGGAATTGCTAGAAAAAGGACCCTACCATCATGTTCTTGTTACAGGGGTAGAGGAGAAGTGATCAATATGATACCTAGAAGTCAGCATCTATAAAAGCCCATATGAGATATCCTGAATTATGTTTATGTCTGCAAACCAGTGCAATCTAGAATTACTTGTCAATGGACCCTAGGCTCCACCCCAGTCACTGGGAATACGTGAGGCATGACCAAAGTTCATTTATGTTGCAAAGAGATAAATATTATTTATGTTAACTGATGTATGGTATTAAAATATTATTTTAGTTTCTCTGCTTCATGGATGTACTATAACATAGAAGTTCATAGGTTTATTGTCAGAATTAAATGAAAATCAGAATAATATATACAATGATCCATAGGATGAGAGAATATTTCTGAAAGCTTCTTTGGAGCCTGCAATTAAGGTAATAGTTATGGAGTATTATTGGCCAGAAAAATAAATAAATTTGTCTTTAAAAATATTACATGCCCTATCACTATCTTACAAAAATTCAAATTACTATATATAACAAAAACAAATTAATTTAGCTAGAAATAGGCCTTGGAAAGAATATAGCTGCTATTAACATGCATTGTAGCAATAATTTCCTGAACTCCATTGCATGTTTCAAATCCAGATGGTCATTAGCGTGTGAATAGCCTGATTTTTCTGAATGAAATTTTGCAGAAACTCTTTTAAGATGCATTATAAAATGACAACTGAGACATATAGGTCAGGCAGATATTGACAGAAGTTGGAAAGTGATTGAGAAGAAAAGAGGTACTCAGAAATCTATAATCCATTCTGATAAAATCCCCTGGAAAATATGGTAATGAAAGACATTTAACCTATGTGCTGATGGTATTTACTAACAGAATGTACCTGATTTGACTAGGGTTGCTTCTGATCAACCTGTAATCCATAGATTTTGAGGTACATAGCTTCCTGGGATATGTCAGAAAGTTTGATGTATAAAATGGACCTGTTTCACAATAAAAATAGCTATTTCTTATGTAAGTAATAATAGCATATAGCACTTAGAAAACTCATACATTATAGTTGGACCTCCATGTTTCATATGAGGTCAGAACAAAAATAGGAAAATATGTCTATACTTCTAGACTTACTGCTGCTTCACCTTTCCCTCATGTCTACTTCTATCCTTGAAGTTATTACTAAACTTTGACATTGTATAAGATCTCAGATTCCTGTATGTGATTTGAGAATCTGATTTTTTCTGTTGTTTCGATGTATAATTTCTTGAAAGGCAATACAGATCTTACGTGAATGGCATGGACTTCATATAAAATTTTGTTTTATTTTTTGTTTTATTGCTTTTTGTTTTTCTTTAAGGAAGAAGAAAGGCATCAGGGGTGTGGGGGTAGGACTGTCATTGCTCAAGGTGAGCATGAACAATACCTCATCCAGGCTCTAAGTCTAAGGCTGACTTCTTTTACCTGGAGTTCATGATTTCTGTTTGTTTGTTTTCTCAGAAATAAGAATGAGACTTAAAGGACTTCTTTTTGGAATCACTAAACAGACTCATCTAATTTTCTGAGTCTGTTTTCTTTTCCATGTTTTGATTATATGGTAGAAAGGTGGGTCATTTTCCTAAGGACTAAAAACAACATACAAATAAGTTTATAAACCAAAAGAGTTAGAGCAAAAGAATATTTGACCAAAAATAGAGATTTTTCCCCTTAATTGCCATCATCTACCAATATTCAAGACACTTGTTCTATAGTGTGAAAGGTTCCTACTTTCACATTATTCCTTTCTATCCCTCCTCTCCCATGGCATCATTATCTTTATGGACAAGTTGTACAAAATTCTTGTCTCTAGATTCGTGTAGCTCATCAACCAAATCATCATTTATTTCTTCCCTCTCTTCAGCTTCCAATCTCATAGCCAAACTTTTTAACATGGCGTCATAACAGCACAATTTCTGAAATATCCAATTCAGGTATTCCCCAAGTAGAAACCCTTTCCTATATTTCTTGTTCATTTAAATTGGTGTGCTCTCAAAATCTCTTACTTGCAATTCCAAAATACTAAAAGTTGTAAAATCAAATGATGCTTTCATAAATTTGATACTAAAACTCACTTTATGGTAAAACCTGACCTGATTGTCTTTATTTATCTCAAGTTATGGTCATTATTTCTCCCACTTTATGTGACTATGCATCTGTTTAGATTCAGAAAAAGAGTAATCTTTGATTATTGGGTACTCCTCCAGTCCCTATTTTACATTTAAAAAAACCATGTTAATTTACTTAAGTTTAAAATATACTGAATTATGAAATACATCTGGTCTCAATGATTTCAGACAAGAGATTGTATACCAGTAATATAATATTTATTTGAACTCACCAATACATAAAATCCTGTGTTTAAGGCCAGGCACAGTAGCAGTAGCTATAATCCTGGCACTCTGGGAGGCCCAGGTGGGAGGATCCCTTCAGGTCAGGAGTTTGAGACCAGCCTGAGCAAGAGCAAGACCCTGTCTCTACTAAAATAGCCAGGAGTGGTGGTGCGAACCCTGCAGTCCCATTTACTCAGGAGGCTGAGGCAGAGGGATCACTTGAGCCCAGGAGTCTGAGGTTGCTGTGAACTATGATGACACCATGGCACTCTAGCCCATGTGACAGAGCAAGACTGTGTCAAACAACAATGACAAAAGCTCCTGTGTTCAGCCACTTTTTGTGTTACTATCACCATACACCACCTTTCTTCTATGCCTCCTGTTTAGAATAACAAGTCCATCATTACAATGAAAAAGTTGCAAACACAAGCGATTATTTTTTCTTATTAACAAAACAAAACAAACAACTTATCTGTGCTTTTCCTGAGTGTATCTCAGAAGGTGGAATACCACAGCCACCACTTCCCTTTAAATTCCCTTTTCTAAGAAAAGAAACCATAGTCACTCAACTTTACTCCCCAGCTATGGGAAATTCCTAAGCCATGTATTTCCTAATTGCTTTACTCTCCTTTAAACTCACATACCTTCTTCCCAGCTACTCTTATTTGATAATCAGATAAACATAACTCCATCCATTGTCCAGGCCAGTAAAGGACTCAAATAGAGTATCTCAAACTTTTCCCCAACCAAACCCATCGATTTGTCCTCAGTTCCTTCCTCTCATCCAATTTTAATTCCCTCATAACACATATTAATCTGAAATTATCTTCCTTTCTTGTTTACTTGATTATAGTCTGTTATCAATAACATTCCAACTGGATTGGAAACCACAGTGAAGAAAAGAATAGCTTTTGTCTTATTCTCTCTGATATTCAGGTCTAGAATAGTTCCTGTCACATTGTATGTGCTTAATTTAACAACTTATTTTAATCTTAAAAACCTATTTGTATTATAATCTACTTAAAATTAACTCCTAGTTGTAGGTGAATGAGTCTAATTTAAAATAAAGGGAAAAGATTATTTTTTGGTACCAACAATTATAAAACAGAAATTTAAAACTGTGCCTTCAGTTTTGTTTCTCATTAGACAAAATATTAGTGCTTGATAAAATAGTTATATTTACTTTTCTTGGAAGCATTTCATTTGAATTATATAGAATTACCTGAAACAGTATGGGATATTCACAATGTAAATTTAAAAAAAATTGGTTGCATTTCTTACGACAGATTAAAATTTTCCACTTTATGTGTTAAAACTTGATGTGCCTACCAGGTATAGAGTTTGTGTCTCTCTACCTGATCTGACAATTAATTACTGTTTATCTGAGAAAACTGGTTAACCTAAATTTTCTTTGCTCGAAAATCATTTGTTTTAGATTAGATACTTCAAGTGTGAAAACTAAGTCACTAAATCCTTTAAGCACAATATATTTTGCACAGGGTCCTTCCAGATGCTTCTTTTTGTGATTATATTAATTAAAGGAGAAGATATAGGAGGGAAAGAGTAGAAGAAAAAAAAGAGGAGGAAGAAAAAATGGAGAAGGAGCAGGAGGAAAGATGAAATAGATAATAGAGAAGCTAAAGCCACGTAATCTCCAGCTTACCTTGTGTACTGTAAAACCAGCCTCATGAAGTTTTATCCTGCAGTCTCTTTACATGCTATTCTTGGACTATATGAGCCTTAAAGCACATTTTAGAAGGTTTTGTTATCTTTCCCCAGATACTGAATTAAGGGCCAACACAATTTCACATTTCATAAAACTGCCACCCAGGGCTCCAGACCCTTATTTTAGTACCCTTTCCCTCAGTCAGTGTATCCCATTTCCTGCTCATTCCCTCTTTCTTGATACTTTACTGTATGTATTATTGATTCACACTTTAGATTCAGAGTATGTTTTTTTTCCCCCATCTCCAACAAAACTATGTTTTGCTCAATAACTTTAGGCCTTATATGAAGATAAAGCCTTAGAGTAAAATTGTTCTAATTACTTTGTCCAAGCCTAGGGAAATGAAACGGGAAAATGGAAGATTCATAAGTCGCTCCCTACGCACACATATCCAGTTTCTTGACCGAAGAATAGCAAGGTTGGGAATTTATATTTCTGCATAAGAAGGTATCAGGTAATCAGTGATCGTGCATAAAAATATTAATAAGCTGTTACAACACAGAATTGTATTTTCATTTCTTGGAACAAGTAAGAAATGGAATAAGCTGTATAAGAGTACTGTAGAAACATTAGCTGTTCCTGAGCTTCAAGCCTGCTGGCCTTCAAATTGGAGCCACACCAGTAAGTATCTTGGTTCTCAGGCCTTTACACTGGAACTATACCATCAGCTCTCCTGGAATTCCAACTTGCTGACTCACTTGCATATCTTGGGACTTGTCTCCTCTCATAATTACATTAGCCAATTCCTTATAATCTCTTTGTATCTTATATAATAGATATGTATCTTATGAAATAAATCTCTTAATATCTTATAAAGCTGTATGTTTATGTATGTGTATATATATGTGTATACATAGACACACACACACACATACACACACATTCTATGGGTTCTATTTCTCTGTAGAACCCTGACTAAGGCTGTGGTATGCACAGTTGATCCATGAATGAAATGAGTTTGAACTACATGGGTCCACTTATATATGGATTTTCTTCTGCCTCTACCACACCTAAAACAGCAGAACCAACCCTTCCTCTTCCTCCTCCTCCTCAGCCTACTCAATGTAAAGATGAGGACAAAGACCTTTATGATGATCCACTTCCACTTAATAAATAGTAAATATATTTTCTCTTCCTATGATTTTCTTAATAATTTCCTTTTCTTTTCTCTAAATTACTTTATTTTAGTAATATAATATATAATATATAACATATAAAGTATGTGTTAATCAACTGCTTGTTATCGGTGAGGCTTCTGGTCAACAGCAGGCCGTTAGTAGTTAAGTTTTCTGGGAGTCAAAATTTATACACATATTTTCAGCTACATGGGAGTTTGGTGCATCCAACCCCCTACCAATGTTGTTCAGGGGTCCACTCTATATGAGTATGTAGAAGTACATACAAATATATGTGACACACAAGCATAGCCCACTATCTTCCTTGTAACTAATACAATTATGTTTACATAGTGTTACTCACCAAGAATAAGAGTTTTAATGTGTTTGAATTATGCCTATGAGGGACTACACTGTGATATTCTCAGATTTGACTATGGGTGTATTTGTAAAATAAATTTATAATGAGTCTATTCAATATAAATTGCCAGTTTCATTTTGTTTTGTGACCACTTCTTTAAGAACATTGTATCAAAACTGTTTTCAAGGAAAAAAATCTGATCTATCTACTTTTACTTTTTTAACTAAAATCACTAGTATTTTGCTAACATTCACATTAGCCAAATAAACTGCTTATTTTTAACAGCTAATGCATTTAGAAAATTTTAGGTAACATTTTATTTTCACCTTTTTCCTTGTTAAAAAAATTAAGTAATGGGCTCAAAATTGTATTTTTTAAAAAATGTATTTTGTAATAATTTTGTATTTATAGGATGTTGCTAAGAAATATACACATTTATTTTACACTTTTCACTCAGTTTTCTTCTTGGTTAACATCTTGAATAAATTTAGTATTTTCAAACCAAGGAATTGATATTGAGACAATCCACAGAATTTATTCGAATTCCCCTAGTTATAAATGAATTCTCTCTCTCCTTCCCTCCATCTGTCCCTCTCTCTCTCACCCACTCTGTGTGTGTCTTTCTGTGTGTCTTTGCATAGTTTTTATCATATGTGTAGTTTTATGCTACCCCTTTATAGCTACACCTACCATCTCTTCCCCAAATTCCTGATTTAGCAACCACTTATCTGTTAATCTGTTCCCCATTTCTATAGTTGTGTTACTTCAGAAATGTTAAGTAAATATAATCATCCAGTATGTATCCTTTTGAGATTGGCTTTTTTCAAAAAGTATAATTTTTTTAAGGTTCATTCTCATTGTTTTGTGCATCAATGTTTCTATTTTTTGCTGAATTTGCAGTATTTTTATTGCCAAATATTAGTCCATGTTATTGAGGACTTTTGGCTAGCTTCCAGGTTTGCAGGCCAACCCAAAAGGCCTCCCTGCACTCCAGAAGCTAGAAGGTGGGATGGGCCAATCTACCAGCATCAGCAAAACCCAGGCCAACTCAATTCTCATTTAAAAAAAAAAAAACCTGTTGTTTTTCAATCATGTATAAGCTTAATTTTACAAGAAGAAAGTCTGTCAAAATTAATTAAGTATTACTGCACTTTGGACTAGAGATATTGGCTTCCTATGATACTAGGAGGTAAACTTATGTCATTGAAAAACTATTTCAGTTCAAATTTTTCCCAAAGACCTAATATTTAAATTCACTGTGAATGATTCACTGTGATGATTTTGAGTGGCAACTTAACTGGATTAAGATATACTCAGATAGCTGTTAAACAGTAATTATTCTCAGTGTTTCCATAAGAATTGATCCCATCTTACTTCTAAGGAGAGGAAAACCCAAATGGTAAAATGTTGCCAAACTTCTAAAGTGGTTTGGCATTTGATTAGAATGATTGCACTGCCCCAGGTGTGTCTGGGAGGGTGTATCCAGAAGACATTGGCACTTGAATAGGTATGTTGAGAAGAGAAGATCTGCTTACTCTCAATGTGGGTGTGCACCATTTACTCAGCTGGGGGCCTGGATGGAACAAAAAGGCAGAGGAAGAGTGAATTATCATTCTCTCTTTAAGATGGATGCTCCTCTTCTTTTGTCCTTGGATACCAGAATTCTAGGTTCTCTAGTCTTTGGACACCAGAGCCAGCAGCTTCCTAAGCTCTCAGGCCTTCAGCCTCAAACTGAGTCATATCACCGGCTTTCTTGGTTCCAAAGCCATCGGACTTGGACTGAACCATACTACCAGCTTTCCTAGATCTCCAGCTTGCAGGTGGCCTAGAATGAGACTTCTCAGATTCTATATTAAGTGAGCCAACTTCCCTGATAAATAATTTTTCATCTCTTTCTCTCTCTCTCTCTCTCTCTCTCTCTCTCTCTCCTTATATATATAAATGTCTGTCCAGAAAGTATACACCCATGTAATATAAGAAATGAAGACATTTATTGAAAAAGACACAAGATACAAGGCATAGGACAATGATGCTTTGCCTCAGTCCCCTTCAAAGTAGGCATCTTGGGACTTCACACAGTTCTCCCAGCATCTCTTTCACTGTTCAAAACATTCTGTAAAATCCTTTGTTGGAATCACCATCAGCTGCCTTGTGGTATTTTCCTGAATCTCATCCATGGACTGAAATCTCTTCCCTTTCAAAGGTAATTTTAGTTTTGGGAAAAGCCAGAAGTCACAAATATTTGATGTGTTGCCAGGAAACTGCAGGAGACATGATGCATGGGCAGGTGTGTTTTCGTGATAAAGCTGCCAATCACCAGTTGCCCATAGCTGCAGCTGTTTTCATCACATTGCATCTCTCAACCAATGAAGAATATTTGAGATAGTATTCCTTTTTAATTGGCCTGGAGGAAGGTACTCATGATAGACAACACCTTCCCAATTGAAAAACACAGCTAACACAGTCTTGATCTTGCTGTGACTTTGCCATGCCTTCTTAGGGCACAGAGAACCAGGTGACTTCCATTGGGACTATTGGACCTTCCTTTCTAGATCATAGTCATAGAGCCACAATTCATCTCAGGTCATGACTTTTTTGAGGAAATCTGTTTCATTGGCAGTGGTTTGAAGCAAGTCATTAACAAATGCAGCATGATGTTCCTTCTGCTCTCATAGCAGAAGCTGTGAAATGCATTTTGCCAGGACACATTTCACCCCAAGATCCTGCATTAGAATCTCAAACACGGTTTTTGAAATCCCAAGATCAGCTTCATTTCTCACACTGTCAGTTGCTGATCTGTGTTTATTGCAGCCTGTACACGTTCAACATTCTCAGGTGTTCTGTTTGTTGCAGGCCTTCCAGAACATGGATCACTTTCAACAGATTCTTGACCATCTTTGAAGCATTTGTGCCACACTTTTATTTTCACTGCACTTATTGCAACTTCTCCAAAAGCTTTCTGAATCATCAGAACAATTTCCGCGGAGAAATGCTCAAGTTTAATGCAAAATTTGATGTAGATTCGTTACTCTACTCTCTTAGTCAATTTGAATGTGATGGCCACAGAGTATACATGCTCACTCAGTACACATGCTCACTCAATGCCATTTAGTGCCCCACTGATTAGCAAGGTGAAGATGTCATTGTCACACATGTGCATTACAGTCCACTCTCCTTGGCTGCTAGGTGACATCTATGTCCACAGTATTCTCATTATATTAACAATGGCTGGACACTTTCGGGGTATATATTCCTACACCAGCTCAGAAGATGTACACAAGGAGAGAATAAGTATCAATTTTGCACTATATACCAATAACTCTTTTGTCCCTAGGTTTGTTGCTTGTGGTGGTTTATAATTTCTATTTCACTTCATGCCCAGTGAATGCTAAGATATGAATCATTCATTAGAGTTATCCCTGCCAGAAATGCTTGCTCTTGTATTATATATATAAACAGCAATGATCCACTTAAAGATAAGGTTCACTTCTCTAAGAGTGTATGTCAAAACTATTCTATCGACAATCCCCATCTCTTATAATATGTAGCTCATTTGTTTGTTTTCTTCTAGTCTAGATCTATTTTCTTATTCCATTTTTAAAAATAATTTGTACATATTATAATCATATTTTAAAGCAAATGCAATGAAACCATAATACAGACATAAAGAAAAAAAAGGAGATGGTGGGATGAGCAACTGTTAAGGTAGGAGAAATATGTCAGGAGTGAAATAAAGATAAATGTTAGACTACAGAAAGCTACCACAACTTTGCCCAGTATTTGTCTTTCAGCTTCTTTGTGACTGTGAAAAAGGCAAACAGGAATGATAGGTTATATAAATTTTGCTACAAAATGAATCCTTCCAGATTTCCAATATACCAAATGCTAAATTTTGTTCTAAAGTGTGATATTTCCAATTCTGGAAAATCATCAGCTATTATTATATATCTTTAGAGCTTCAGTTCTGGGTAAAGTCTTCAGCCCTTGTGTACTAGTTAACTAACAGGAGCTTTGTCATCCCAGAGTTTGGTAGGTTCATGTTGTGTTTGTCACTTTCTAATTGGTTTTCTTTTCTTCCTACATTAATCTTCCAGTCCTGTGTTTTTTAATTTTTTTACGGAAGTTACTAATTTATGTCTTTATCGCTAAATAATGTATGTTTTAAATTATTTTCTGGCTGTTCCACAAAATTAATTTCTTCTGGAGTGACTTCATTACTCATTTGTTGATTGCTTATCAATTATTTTGAAAGAATAGTTTGTCATATATTTAAGAACTATGGTTGCCAGATTCACTTTTAGTGGTAGCTTAATAATAATGCTAATAAAACATTATTTACAATATAATAATAATATTAAGTTATGTTATTACTATTATCCTTCTTCTCTTTTCTTTTTTCCCATATTCATTAATTTTCCCTGACTAGAAATACTTGCCTTTCTTCAGAAATTTCCTGTGTCCTCATCCTGTAACAAGACCAATGGTCATAGAGAGTAATCAGCAACAGTAAATTTGCAGCTTCCACGTATAGTTGGAGTCTCATATTCTATCAATGTGCTTGGATTTGTGCTCCCATCTTAATGGAGCTTTTCAACATACAACACTCAATCTACCAGCTAGCACTGCCTGTTGCTGACCTAGTGTGTTTGTGGCTGATGATTTTGAGCTTTTTATGAAGTTTTTTCTCTTGCTTTGATATTTTCCCCTCATCACTATGTTGTTAAATAGGGTATATAGGTGTCATTTTTACCAGAAGTTTCAACTGACTTAACTATGTTGATTTAGTACTCATGTGTATTTTTTAATTTTTTTACAAAAGTTATGACAAAATATGAAAAAAAAATATTCCAACACATTTTACATGGGAAATAGGTTTACATTTCTCCTCTAAGCTCTTCTCAGCCTAATTATGTACTATTAATTATGATAATCATCTTCATTACAAGGTAAATAAATGTTACAATATTTTCTTTCACATAGAGATCTTGTTTACAACTAAATACATTTAATTTATTCCTTGTACTTAGAGAAGTTGCATTTCTATTGCTACACTTCTTTGGTCTTTTTCAGTATAAGACATATAAACTACACATGAGTAAAAATAATGTTATTTAAGAGTAGACTTACATTCATTAAGAGTACATTATAAACAGAAGAACAAATATATAAAAATTTTTAAAACTGTATAATTGATATACTAAGAGAAAATATAACATGGAGTTATATGAAATACTCAAAAAAACAGAGAATACAGAAAAATAAACCTCTGGCAATGAAAATAAAATGGTCATAAACATATTTATTATTAATCCAACTATAAAAATTATCACCTGAGATATAAACAGTCTAAATGCACCAATTAAAAGACAGAGATTATCAATATGCAACTATATATGTCTATTAACAAAAAAGGAACTTTCAATGTGAAAATTCAGATAGGTTAAAAGTAAAGGAATGAAGAAAAGTATGCCATGCTAAAACTAAGCAAAAGAAAGCTGAAGTAGCTGTATTAATTCAAAAAAGTGGACTTCAGAACAAGAAATATTATGAGATAATAGAAGTGCAACATAATGATAAAAGAGTTAATTCTTCAAGAAAATATAACAATGGTAAATTTGTATACACCCAACTACAGTGTTACAATGAATAACACAAAATTTGAGAGAAGTTAAAGGAGAAATAGGCAAATCCACTATTACAGTTGAAGTCTTCGAAATACCCCTGTTAATAAGGATGTAGTTGACCTGAACAGCAGTATGAATCAACTTTACCTAATTGATATTTGTGGGATCCTCCATCCAAAAAAGAGATGAATACACATTTTAATCAGACTCACATGGAATATCCACCAAATTAGATAACAGTCTGGGCCATAAATTTCACCTTAAAGATTAAACTATACAGTTTTAAACCACAGTGGTATTAAATTATAAATAAATAAGAATAATATATATGAAAAAACATATATCTTCAGGATACCCATTTTAGATTCACAAATACAAAAAGGTTAAAAGTAAAATAATGGAAAATGACACTTCAAGCAAGCAACCACCACAAGAAAGCTGGAGTTGGCTGTGCTAACATCAGATAAAATTCTTAACACAAAAGAGTTACCAAAGATAAAAAAGAATATTTAATAATTGTAAAAGTGTCAATTCATTAAGAACACATTATAATTATGAACATACTTTTACCTAAAAAGAGATAATATTTCATTAAGAAAACCTGACAGAATTGAAGGACAGAGGGAGAAAAATGGCGGAGTAAAGGTAACCCCCGGGATTCCTGCTCCCAGAGA
>VBSM01000605.1:23901681-23926216 GCA_008086735.1 Cheirogaleus medius | reverse complement strand
TATATATATATATATATATATATATATCTCAATAAGATCTAGTAGATATTTATTGGACACTTGACCCAACAATAGCAGAGTACATATTCTTGCCAAATACTCATGGACTATTTCCTAGGATAGAGCCAATGCCAAGGCATAAAACAAGCATTATCAAATGTAAAGCAACAAATCATATCAAGAATGCATTTCAATTACAGTGGAATAAAATTATAAATAATTGACAAAAAATAGAGTCCATAGAAATTTACAAACGTGTGGAAATTAAACAACATACTCCTAAATATCCAATGGATCACAAAGAAATCACAGAACTCTAAGGGTCCCCCAGTCTTTAAAAGAGGAGGCTGTCCTGACCCTTGGGGACACATCTCCTGGTCAGGCCAGTTCCACTGGCTTGACAATGCATCAACTCAGGAGCCAGTTTATTCTCCTCTTGGTATGACCAGCACTGTGATTAGAGTGACAGATCCAGAGATGGGGTGACCTCAGCAAAATGCAATAGCCAGATCCAACTGTCATCCCTCCACAGAAACATTGAAAAATAAGCACAATCAATAAGAAACACCTTTTATCAGAATTTTGGAATACAGTTTCAAGTTTACAGCAACAAAGCCAATGCTGATTCAAGAAAAAGGCAGCTTATAAAATGATAGGAAAAGATTTGTGTGTATTTTCTTGCCCTTGCTCTGCCCCTTTCACGCCATGATCACAAACTATTATAAAGAAAAAGTGTCAATTCATTAAAAGTATATAATAATTATAAACATATATTCACTAAGCAATATAGCCCCAAACTATGTGAAACAAGGACTGACAAACTTGAAGGTAGAAATGAATAGTTCTACAAAAATTGATGGAGATGTCAATACACCATTTTCAATAATGGGCAAAACATATAGACAGGAAATCAACAAGGAAATAAAGAACTTGAAAACATTACAAACCAACTGAGCCTCACACTCACACACATGCACACACATCACTCCATTCCACAATAGCAGATTACACATTCTTTTCACTTGAATACACACAGAACATTCTACAAACTAGACCATATGTTAGGCCACTCAACAAGTCTTAACAAATTTTAAAACCTGTAATCATACAAAGCATCTTTTCCAATCACAACAGACTGAAATTAGAAATAAATAAATCTGTAGTATTTGATTACTTAAACATGCAAAACTATTCTCTGGTGATAGAAGCAGAATGTTGATTATCTTTGAATATAATGATCACTAGGGAGTCAGAAGGAACGTTTCTGAGATGCTCATAGTGTTCTGTTTCCTGATCTAAGATCATTACATGAATGTGCTTCCTTTGCATAAATTTACTGAGCTGTATATTCATAGTTTGTGAAATTTTCAAATATATATTTCCTGGATTACAAGAATTTAAAAAGGAACATTAGAGCCCAGTCTTGCATATGAATACAGATAAAAATATCCTAAATGGAGCATTAGGAAATAAAAAGCTATATGCAACAATAAAATTTGATGAGTTTTATATTTATTAATGTAAACTTAATTTAAAATTATGAGATGCAAAATGTCAATCACCAATTAAACAAATTAAGATATTTTTAAACATGATTATCTAGTAAAGAAAAATCATTAGATTCAATGAAGTGATGCTTCACATCAAAGGCAAAAATTAAAACTCAGTGGATTAAAGGCTCAAATGTGTCAGGAAAAATGCTTTAACAATTTCAGAAGAATGCACAGGAAAGCATGTATAACATTTTTAGTAGAAGAATGGAATTTTTAAAACAGGACACAATACTAATTTTTAAAAAATTCTTAAAACTATAATCACATTAGAATAAAGAACATCTATTTACCAAATATATCAGGAGGAAATTAAAAAGGTAAGTCACAATCTGGGCGAATATGTTCACAACTCAATAATTGATAAAAGACAATTCTTCATAAAAATATATAATCTTAAAAAGCAAATAAAATGAGGAAAAATACGTGGCTGATAAATGAAAAAAATACTTCATGAAATATTTGACAAGAATGGAAATAAATAAATTCCCAGACCAATTTTTACTAGGCAAACACAATTTTTTCCACACACACCAAAATTAAAGAATATTTCAATGATCCGACATGGTATTGGAGCTAGCAGCTATTCATTCCCTGTAGTTGATTGGGAGTGGTGTAGACTAAACTGATTTATCAGGTGTTAGGAGATAAATTGTTTTATATCTCAGCCGATAATAATGACATTGGGTTTTATATCCTAGAAGGTGATAGTAGTTACAAAATAAACTGTGAAAAAATAAAAATAAAGGGCAAGTACATTCAGGAAAACAACATTGGTAATTGGTGGATTAAAACTGTAGTTAGTTCTAATTCATACATTTACATCATTAACAAGGCTTCGACAATTGGAGTAAAGTGTTTAAGGTGACAAGTGATAATTTGCAGTTTGAGGATTTAAAATCTTATCTATCCAATAATGGAGGCCTTAGACTTCTCATACAAAATATCATTAGGAGACAGGAATCTAATTCTGATTTTTGGTATATTTTGACTTGGTCTGTCTTAATGACTCAGATTTAGAAGCTGTGTCTGTTTAAGATTTTAAAAATGAATGGTTGACAAATTAGACTCAAGCATGTAGTCTAACGTCAAATTCTTTCACACATTCAAAGTTAACTATGTACTTCTAGATGCTTTCTTATATAAGTTACTATTTTCTACCTAATTTTAGAATACTTAGCTTTATTTTGTGAATTGTAAAGTTTCAAACTTTTAATTAATTTTAGAAAACATAAACTCTTTGCTAATGTGTGGAAAGTATTACTCGAATATATATTATATATTTATGAATACATGGGGAGCAATATATAGTATTAATCTATATACTGTCCATGCCATATGCTTTATATAATTTATACTATATAATCTATACACTATATGCCATATATACACCCTATATATGTTATATACTATACCATTTTTCTATATACTATTTTATATATTTATATACATTATATTTTTCTGACAGATATCCATGATAAAGTTTCATATGACTATGTAAATCTGCCTCTTCTTAGAATTCTGATAAATGTCTTACAACCTAAGCATGAGATGAACTATGTAGAAAAAATGACAATGTTATAACTGAGTAGTTTACACACAGTCTATATCTACTATAGATTCTAATTAAAGATAAATGAGTAGTTTTTTATCATAGTAATTCTATTTACCCAATCCACTTTAAAAATAACAATCAGTCCATATTTTTATGAAAATTTTTATTAGGATAAAGGCTAAGGCTAAACTAATGAAAAAAATGCAATAGCTTAAATAAGACTGAAGTTTATCTCACACACATGGAACAACTTAAAAGCCCAAAAAGATTGGGCAACACCGCACGATGTTTTTTTTTGTTTTGTTTTGTTTTTTTTTTAAATCCATTTCTTCCCATTTTAGTGCTCTAACATTCTGATGGATGTTGTCTTCATCAGCATGATTAGTGCTGCTCCTCTACCACATTAACATTGAAGTCTGCAGAAAGAGAAAAAAGAGGAAGACCAGAGTAAGAAATCTGTCTCCTTTTAAAAAATCACAACTCTCATTTTGGTTCATATTTCATTGGTGAGAACTTATGTACAGAGTTATACATGGCTATACATGTGAGGTTGAGAACAGTAGTTCACACTTTTGCAGCCATGTGCAAGAAAAAGAGAGAAGAATGGATTCATGGGGACAACTGGCAGACTGTCAGAGTCTTTCCTATGGCTACTAAATATCAGTGCACACTTTTCCTCCAGCAAATTGAACTCACTCTCCCCTCCCTCCAACAGGACAAAAGCATAGTTTTTACCCCACTGTTATTTTCTCCTAAAGCTAAGAGTCTGTAGCTAATAGACATCCCTCTTTGTTAGGTCTGGTCAGGGATCCCACAACCTGGCAATTTACAAACTAATAAAACAGTATCTGTCCTCGATATCCACCCTCATCTTCACATAGACATATTCAGATATGTCTCAACATTTATGGGGACAAAAGCAATACTACAAATGGAGGCTTACATAACATATACCAATAGTATGGTGTGAAGGTGGGTGTACTTCCAAAATTCTTCGGTTGAAACCTAATCCCCAGTGTGATGGCATTAGGAGGTGGGGCCTTTGGGAGATGAGTAGATCCTGAGGGCAGAGTCCTCAGGATGAGTTTAGTGCCCTGACAGAAGAGACTGCAGAGAGCTAGCTAGTTCCTTCTACCATGTGAGGACAGAGTGAGATGCCATTATGAGAAAGTGGGCCCTCTGCTGGCACCTTGATTATGGACTTCACGGCAACCAGAATTGTGAGAAATAAATTTCTATTTTTTGTAAGCTACCTAGTTTATGGTATTTTCTTATAGCAGCCCAAACAGACTAAAACAAATTAAATATTTAAAAATTATAAATCAAGCAAATAGATTGTTAAATAAAGTGCCTTCTATCCACTTACTTTGACAATTTCCAAATTTTCAGATTCCTTGTTTTTCCCATCTCAGAATATGACAATACAGGGAAAGATGCCTCCAACTCCTAGTCCCTAGCCATGGCCCTTTCTTCTCTTTACTTCTCTCTCTCTCATGGTCAATTGTGCAACACCCAAGCCTATGAGTTCAAACTACATTCACACCTTCCATGAAGAGCTGCCTCTTAGCTAGTTCTAGGCCAACAGGGGAGCTGGAAACTCTCAGGAGGATGACATGGCTAAAATGTCTGTGAAAAACCTGCAAGCAAATTAAGGGCTTTTTGAGCAGAGTACTTTGAACTTTCAGGTATCCGGGGTGGCCTCATAGTAGAACATGGCCTCGGACTTGACATCATTGCCACTTGGTCTGTTCAACTCTCACCTCAAGGACTGGGGTAAGGCTTACAAGGAAATAATTCAGATTTGCCAAAACATGGAGTCCAAGGCAGCAGCCCCTCTTGCTCTGTCTAAAGTTGCTGATGGGAATAATATTGTATATGATGGTGGAATAGGAACAAAATAACTAGTTAAAAAAATTCATTCAGAAAATAGAATGGGAAAGAGATCAGTCAGTCCACAGTAATGATGAGATCCTTCTGAGAAGAAATAATAAACGGAGATTTTGTTGAAAGTTGAATAAATTCATAATTTAGACTCAGATTCTGATCTGCAAAAAAAAAAAAAAACAAAAAAACAATTTGTCCTCTGTCTTCCTTGGCATATAGCTTTGTGTTCTGGGCATAGCTTCATTGTGTTGGTTAGCTTCTGTGGCCACAACTGTGGAAAGAATTTTTATTCTTCCTGGGCATTTTATAGTGTTACAAACTACTTTTTTGCAGTGTGGTTCTGAGAGCCTGACAATTGTTTTTGAGATAAATAATCAGATATTTTAGGCCAATCTTGTGATTTTTTTAAAAAAATTTTCATTCAAAAACTTATTAAACTCATGTTTTCGTTGCTTCTCTTCAGTTCTGGTATGCCAGGAACAAATCACAGTGTTCTCATTGGACATACTTTTAAAGCCTGACTTATGATCTTCCTGGTGCTCATCTCTCTCTGATTTATTTGAATGGTGATAACTTGAAGATCTCTGACACAATACACTGGAGTGAAAGATGACATTTCTAATATATTTGCTGCAAGTTTAGATACCTTTTCCTGGCTGAGGAATCTTAATTCGAAGTCTAAAGAAATGTTTTTAGAGTAACATTTTTATCTTCCTATTTGGAGAAAAAAAATGAGTTGGATGTTCCAACCCTACAAAACCCCATATTTCTAGAAATTTTTTCGTCTTGTTTTGAAAGTAAGTCAAATCTTGCCTGATGTTATCTCTTTATTGTAGTAATTTGGACAAAATAACAAGAATCAGGCAATAGAAATTTACATTATGGGTTTCATAAATATTCCCTCAGAGGTACAGGTTCAATAGCCACGTGTTTTGTTTTACAAGTAATCAAAGACAACATTTTATCAGCTATGATGGCATTACAAGAGTCACCAGCTGTCCTGGCTTTATGGGTCCATACTGCCTGATCACTACTCCAATGCCACATATTTTAGATTTCTGTCATAGCAGCAATCCCAACCCACTTGTTATACTAGTATCTGTTTCAGTTATACTAATGTTCAGTTTGCAATAGCAAGAAGACCAAAAATAGAATGGTGTGAATAAAAGAATAAGATTTTCTAGCCTAACCAGTAGCTAGGTGCAGCCATATTTACAAGTAGACTGAGGAAATATATTTTCAGATAACAAATGGCATAGCATTTGAACCTTAAAGACTAAAATGCCACTATCACTCCAAAAAGCACTGTATTAAATGTCAACAATAGACATCTAATCATTAAATTCAATAATTTTTTTTTTTTTGCTTTAATACCTTCCCCTCTACTCCTTTCCAACTCTTTCACTCCTGTTTATTATAAAACCTCAACATTGGACAGTAACCCCTCATACCTTAAATTCCTGTTCTCTTTTAATTCATCAGAGTCAGTTCTTTAATACTTCTCTTTATTACTATTTTTGTCCTTCTTATTTTGTAAAATCTAGAGCTCCTTGGCTATCTGCTTTTCTTATTTTATGTCCTGTGGTGAACATTTAATTTTTATCTCTATTTTTAAGATTTCTCTACCAAGCTCCACTCCCTATTTCAAACTGTATGTATAATATCTCCACATTATACCTCCATTTTTCTAGTTTAACACCCCATCTTTCCTCACAGTATCAAATAAAGAATAATGTCCATTCTTTCTAGTTCGGATTCTGTTCCATTGCTCTTAGCGTCGCCTTTACTTTGCATAAAATCTTTCTTATTTTATCTCTTTTGTCAACATTTCAATATTTTTCAATGTTTATGTCAAATGCTAAAAGTAAAATCTCTATAGCAGCTCATTCTTATATGAAGATTTCATCCTTTAAGCTTCCATCAAAATCTGTATCTTTTTTATGGGACTCATATTGTACTTAAACCAAAGTTCCTGTCCCCCCTGTTCCCTTCTTCTAAAGTTGTCATCCCATATAATATCCTGGAATAGCAGGGTTTATCTGACATTCTCAAGGTACCTGCTATTTTGAGTTACATGCTCTTCTTCTCTGCTTCTATCTCTGTGATGAGTTACTCAATTCAAAGCAAATACTTTGAAAGAAATCTCAAAGAGATGATGATATCTATGGAAAGACATCAGTAGATTCAAGGTGGGCAGGCTTACTTTCTTTTATACCCATACAGTTTTAGTGTCCATATAGCAATGCACAATTTTTTCAAATGTACAAATGAGGATAATTAAGGGAAATTAAATTATAAGAGTAAAACATTTTAGAAGTATTCTAAAATGACTTCATATTTCATACATAAGAGAAGTATGTACAAATAGACTAAAACATTTCATGTGATTGTCTGTGTTGCCAAGCCTCAGTACCAAGACTTATTTTCCTTTCCTTGGCTTCTCCATCTTATTTCATTTATTCTCTCTTAGGTGATGTCTTATCATTGGTTTGATTTGTCTATTCGTTAGTTGTATGTTTAATTCAGTGACTGCAGTTTTATTTATTGAATTCCCAGTTCTTCATATGCTATTTTAACATCTTTTTTCCTCACAGGTTCCAGTTCATTTTTCATTGTGAATACTTTATTCATGTTTATTTATCTATTATCTCTAGTTCTTTGTCAGTTATTTAATATATACCATGGGATTTGTTTTCTGTCGTATTGAAGAGAACAGGAATGCAAACTCCCTAGGAAATATTTTATTTATGCTTTATAACCAGTATGGGTTGTATAAATCAAGACCACATTTTAAAATTATTTCTGACTTGTAGTTTCTGTAACTTATTGGCAATTTAAACATAGGCTCATATCCTTATAAGCTTCCTGTTTCCTAGCTTCATATCCAAAACATGGAGGTAAAAATCTATGGTCTCCTTTTGAGAATAAGCTAGCATTTCCTCAATAATGATTTTATGCAAGATGCTCAATTTCATCCTCCTCTAGTTAAATGTAAGGGTCCATGGCATGGTCATCTTTCTTACTAGGATTTATGAATGCATCACTTTTTGAACCAAATTGAAATATTAGGATCTAACAATTCAACTTTATCTTCTATTTATTTTTAAGTTGGAATTGATCCCCTTTTCATTTCTTTTTTTATCATTATTTTTTTTATTTCAGCATATTATGGGGATACAAATATTACGGTTACATACATTGCACATGCCCCTCCTCCGCCCTCGAGTCAGAGCTTCAAGGGTGGCCATCCCCCAAACATTGCACTTCTCACTCATTATATTTGTATATACCCATCCCTTCCTCCCCCCTCCCACCCGCCCGACACCCAATAAATGTTATTTCTATATGTCCACTTAGGTGTTGATCCATTAATACCAAATTGCTGGTGAGCACATGTGGTGCTTGTTTTTCCATTCTTGAGATACTTCACTTAGTAGAATGGGTTCCAGCTCTATCCAGAAATATACAAGAGGTGCTATATCACCATTGTTTCTTAAAGCTGAATAGTACTCCATGGTATACATATGCCACATTTTGTTAATCCACTCACGCATTGCTGGGCACCTGGGTTGTTTCCACAACTTTGCAATTGTGAACTGTGCTGCTATAAACATTCAAGTACAGGTGTCCCTTTTGTAGAGTGCCATTTAATCTTTTGGGTAGATGCCCAGTAAGGAAAACATTGGAAATACTCTTCTAGACATTGGTCTAGGCAAAGAATTTATGAAGACCCCAAAGGCAATCACAGTAGCAACAAAAATAAATAAATGGGACCTGATCATATTAAAAAGCTTCTGCACAGTCAAAGAAACTGTTAAGAGAGCAAATAGACAACCCAAGAATGGGAGAAAATTTTCGCAAGCTACACATCTGATAAAGGGCTGATAACTAGAGTCTATTTAGAACTCAGGAAAATCAGCAAGGAAAAATCAAACAACCCTATCAAAAAGTGGGCAAAGGACATGAACAGAAATTTTTCAAAAGAAAACATTTTCATTTCTTTTGAGTTTAATTACACATGTTAAAATATTCTTACTAGAGTTTCTGTCATTTTCAATACCAGGACCTACCCCCATTAGTTCAGTCCACTATGTTGACAAGGATCCCCTCCCTGTCATCTGAGGACATCTTTCTTCAAACATATGGCTATGAATCTTGGCTCTCCTTTCATGAAATTTACTCCTTACACACATGGCTTTGTCTTATCCCAGGCTATAGGCACTTGCCCTTAGTAATATTTTTCAGCAAATCTGAAATATACATTCCAAAATATCATGGTTTGAGATGCAGTAGCGCTAGGCTGCACTTGGTACTTTAAGATTCACAGAACATTTCAGGATGGAGAAGGGCAGTCCAAGTCCTATTTCTTCAAAGATTTCCTTGTCAGTATGACAGCTCATGTGCTTCCTGATATTTTTGGAAATTAGATAAAAATTAGATCAAACATCACATATACAAACATAAAATTACAAGTATTCATATTCATTGCCTTGAGAAATCACTGAGATAGAGAAATATTTTTCTAACTCTTCATAAAATATATGGTAGCTTCTGCTATAGGAATGTGATTTAACTTTATTATTAGAGAAATGTCAAATTTTTCCCTCTCTTTGTTCATTATGATTTCCAGGCTGTGTCACTGGGTATAGATGTATGAATTATTTTTTCTTTTTTTTTTTCACCCAACAATTCATTAAAATAGTTGAAATTTTCTAATTGACCACTTCCTATCAGTCTGAGTCAAACCATAATCTAACATCAAACACTATCTCTGCATATAAGAATTTGAAATATTCTAGTAAAAGCAGACACTATGGGTCAGTAGAGCAGGAGGTGGAGGAAAGCTTTTTTACTAACTTTGATCCTTTTTGTAAGCTTAAAGTTTTTATCTGAACCAAACTACTATTAATAGATTATAAACTTTGAATATAACAAAAGATTTCTCAATACTTTGCCTTACAAATTTTAGTTGCTAATTTTAAAATGCATTAATTAAATTCTCATTATTAAAATATTATTTTAGAGCCACATCAATCAACTCTACAGGACTGAAAATTTAACACCATAAAGGATGTTTGTAGAAGTGAAAAGTTCAGGGACTTTCATAAATAAACCAGACACATTGTCAATGTCTATTTATATATTTGGTAAATATCTATGTTACATAATTGATCTAAGAATTTACTACTTTTTCCAATATTTTTATAAAGTCTAAATGCTTATGGTCAATATATGAGACCATGAATTTCAATCCTTTATTAGTAGAAAAAACAACAATTACAGAAAAAGAAAAAAAATGTTATTTGTTAGATCTTCATTTTTAACAAGCTACGTTTATTGTTGAAGAAAAAAAATACTTCTTTGGATTCTTTTATTTGTTCATAAACTATTATTTCCTGATGATAGGGGTAAGCAATCATTTTACTATATTTCTCCCATGTAATAGCTGCATTTATCAAGAATATCTAACAGCCAATTGAATATTTATAAATCAGAAAATTTTAACTTTCGGGGAATTTTTATGAAATAAGTAACTTTAAATAAATTGAGATATAAATCTGTAGATACCTAGAAAGTGAATATCAAAAGTGTACACTTTTTAAAACAGTAGTTTGAAAGAATATTTAAAAAGATACTGGTGGCACTTCTACTATTGGAATTAAATAAATCCTTCAGCTATATTGAAATAAAGAAGTAACATCAAGTATAACTTTTTGAATGTAAATAATTACAATCAGAAATATAGGTGAAAAAGAAGTGTACATGCCAGGAAGGCAATAGTCTTCATTAGTTAGGCTTTTGTTTTACTTGGGCTCAACTGAATGCAGCAATAGATGTTTTACTATTTCTGTATACATTCTATGTCAATTAATTTTCAAGCTGCCTGCAATGTTCTTTCTTTTACACTAGTACTGGGAGGACATTCACGAAGGGGACAATTCTATATGTATTAAGGGAATTGTTTTTTCAATAAATACTAAGTGTTCTGACAGCCTGCCCAGTCAATAATTCTTTGTGTGTTCTGACTACTTCTACCTTATTACAAGGCACATGATAAAGTATTGGAAAAGATCACTTTTAGTTTAAACTAAAGGCTATTAAAGTCTTTGTAATATTTCTGAAGTGTCATCAATAAAGATAATAATATTTGATGTAGGTGTTTATTAATAACAAATACATTTGTATCAGGTTAAGGAAACTTCAATGTATGATTCACTAAGTTTTTTGTTTCTGTTATTCTTATTCATGAATAGGTGCTGAATTTTTATCAAATATTTCAATACAACAAAGGAGATTATCTTCTTATTTGTTAAAATGTATAATTTGCACTGTTAAATTGTCTGATACTAATGACCTTTCCTATTGGGAAAAAAACCACAAATTTAAATGTGATGTATTTAATATACAAACAGTGCAGGTTTTGCTTCGGTAAGAGTGTATTAATGCTTTGCGCATCTATATTCATAATTGAGTTTGTTCTGCAAATTTATTTTCTTGTACATTTTTTGTTCAGTTTTATAATAGGGGTTACAGAGGTCGCATAAAATGTATTAGGGAGTACTTCTTCTTTTTCTAGTCTCTGAGGCCGGACCTGGTGGCTCACCCCTGTAATCTTCGCACTTTTTCTAGTCTCTGAACAGCTTGAATAAGATAAGGATTGTCTGTTTGTTGAAAAATTTGTTTAAACATCTCTAAAACTACATGGGCCTAATTTTTTTTCTAAAACTTTTTGAAGAAAGTATCATCAGCCACTGATTCAAGTAATGGTCCTATGTCTCTTAATATTAATTGAGAATATATTTTCTAAAATATCATCCATGTTATTCTTTTTCATATATATTTTTATTACTGTTTTCATAGTGTTAAGATTTTTAAACAGCTTCTAGCAATCTATTTTGCTTGTTCTATTTTGCTTTGTGCTTTTTTTCTTTTTTCCTAGTTTGCCTTTGGATCATCTTGTATGGTTAGTTTTTTAAAGAATCAGATTTTGGTTTCGTTTATAATCTCTATAGTTTCTTTTTTCAAAATTTAGTATTTCTGTTTTATTAATGCCTGGTCTTTATTATTTTCTTTCTCCTACTTTTCTATTTACACTATTCATTTTACTATTTTCTTGAGTTAAAACATTTAGCTAATACAATTTTATTCTTTCTTATTTTTTAACTTAAATATCTACAAATATAATTTGCCTCTATAAGCCTTTTGACCAAATCTTACATAAAATTATGTACATATGAGACATTAATTCTTGTTCAGCTTTTAATACTATATTATTCCTCACATGATTTTCTGTTTACCACTAATCATTTAGAAATGGTCTTTATATATCTAAAAATGAATGTTTGTTTTTTCTGATGTTAAAAAAACCCCTGGTATTGAATTGTATTGCTTTTTCTATAAGTTCTGCGATTTTTAAGATTTTCTTTATAAATAAATAACCATCAATTTTAAAGATATTTTGTGTGTCCTTGAAAAGAATGTACATCTTTGGAATATGTGTAGGGATCAGAGTCCAGGTTAGATCAGATGAATTAATTGTGCTGTCAAATCCTCAATATTCTTCCTAATACTCTATTGATGTTATCTATATTTTTAAGAAATATATTGAAATTAGAAAGTATCATAGGTATTTTTTTAAATGTTGCCTTATAATTCTGTGAGTTTTTTCTTTAAATATTTGACTTTCTTTTTAAGTTTTATTTTACTTTTAATTGACAAATAATAATTATACATATTTATGGGGTACAATGTGATGTTTCTATATATGTATATATTTTATAATGATCAAGTCAGGGTATACTTATCATTTATGGTGAAGGAATTTAAAATCCTTTCTTCTAACTATTTTGAAATATACACTACATTATTATTAGCTATAGTTCCTCCGTTGTGTGATGGAACACAAGATCTTATTTCTCCTATCTAACATAATTGTACACATAGACCAACATCTCCTTTTTCCCCTCCCAATCTTGCCTCCCAAGCTTAGGTAACCATCATTCTACTCTCTACTTCTATGAGTCCAAGTTTGGAGATTTCACAAATGAAGAAGATCATATAGTTTCTGTCTCTCTGTGCCTAGATTATTTCACTTAACATAATTACCTCTAGGTTCATCCAAGTGGTCATAAATGAAAAAATGTTCTGGTTTTTTTAATGCTGAATAGTATTCATTGAGTATACATAATACATTTTTAAATCAATTCCTTTGTCAATTATACTCAAGTTGTTTCCATATCTTCACTATGGTGAATAATGCTGCAGTGAGCATGGGAATGCAGACATTTCTTTGGCATACTGATTTGATTCCTTTGGATATATTCCCAGCAGTAGGATTTAAATATTTTAAGGCTATATTGTTATATCCTTATAAATAATTTTTTAATATATTTTTGGTGAATTGTTGCTATCATGGCTATGCCTATATATATATATATATATATATAGAGAGAGAGAGAGAGAGAGAATATATATAAAAGAAATTGGCTCATATAACATATGTATTAATATATTATAAGGAACATTTATAAGGAATTGCCTCATAATCAATTGTGAATGATTACAGAAGCTGAAAAATTCCAATATCTGTAGTCAACAAGCTGAAGACCCAGGAGAGCCAATAAAATAGTTCTAATCTGAATTTGAAGACCTGAAAAACAGGGAAGCTAATGGTTTAAGTTCCAATCCTATTTTGAGTCCAAAAAATAATAGAGCTAAAGGTATAAGTTCCAGGCTGAGATCAAGTCTGAAGGCAGGAGACCTATGTCCCAGCTAAAAACCAGGCACAGAGAGTGAATTCTTCCTTATTCTGCCTTGTGTTCTATTCCGGCCTTCAACAGATTGAATGAGATCCACCTACCTTGAGGTGAACAATCTGCTTTACTCAGGCCACTGATTTAAATGTTACTTTCACCTATAAACACTCTTACAGACATACCTAGAATAATGTTTAATCAAATACCTAGACACCATGTGGTCCAGTCAAGTCGATGCATAAAATTAACCATCGTAGGTAGATAGATAGATAGACTTACCTACTGACATATTTAATCATTTTCTTGACTCACATCTTTTTTACATCTGACTCCATCACTCTGGCTCTCTTTTCTTCTCACTAAAGTAAGTCCTTTGATGATTACTTCACTGTGGATCTATGGATATTACTCTCTTTAGATTTTATACCTGAAAAAGCCTTTTCTTTTCATACATGAATATAGTTTATCTGTGTATATAATTCTCACAATATACTTACTTTGCTTCAGTGCTTGGGAGACATTCCCACTCCCCCTTCTTATACCTCTTGTTGCTGAGGATAAGTCTGTGGGGTCTGTTGAGTGTTATGATGCTTCCATTAGAAGTGCTCTCTTTTTTTCTTAGTGAGGCATTAGGCATTTTCTCTTTTTCTTTCTCATTCTGCTGATTCACAATGATAATTTAGATGAGGACACATCTTTTGAAGTATTTAATAGGTGCTTTATATCTGTTAATTCTTGTTTTATATATATATATATATATATTTTTTCTCTCTCACTATCTTTGTGGGCTGAATCTTCTCTGAATGCCTCAATGTGATTTTTGTCTTTGGCTTTGTACAACCTAATGATTCCTGTATTTGGAGTTGTTTGATGTCACTGCCTATTATTTTCATTTCCAGAATTTCCAATTTTTTCCTTATTATATTCATCTGTAACCTCATTCCAAATTCTTGTTGTGGCAAATGTTGTTCTCAGATCACCATCATTGGTATTAGTTGGGAGCTTATAAGAAACACATAATTCTTGGCCCAAATTCAAACTTGTTGATTCTGATTCTGCATTTTGACAAGATCTCTAAGTAATTTTTATACTTTTTAAAGGTTTAATATCTTAGAGAATCATAGGCATATTTGTATTAATACTAATGCCAGTTTAATACTTTGGTCTAATTTGCTTTATCAAAAATGAAGTAATTTCTTAATAGTGTTATTGCTTGTATTTTCTAGTGTTAGTTTTACACTCAGACTTTGGATATTTATTTTACAAATCCTAACTGAAGGTTAGGATCTTTTCAAAAATTGTTTCTTGTTTTCTGTGTTCACATTAGCTCATGTACTAGATTGCCTTCAGTATTTAGTTCTAGTAAACAGAGTTTTGTATTTAGTCATAAATTTGCATTTTGGATATATAATCTATTTAACTTTTAAATACATAATGTCTTTTTGTGTGTTTGGAGAAGGGAGAGAAGTTTCAACCTAATATGAGAGTACGATGGACTTCAAGTCTTAGGCTCTTCAAGTATTTTATTTTACTTTATATATCAACTATTTATCAAGTATTATATTTTTATTTTACAGATGAAAAAGCCAAGATTTGGGTTAATTAAATGTTTTCAAATTTATACAGAGCACAGTTTCAAGCCTACATTTTTATTGACAAAAAAGCTCAACTTCATAATGGCATAAATAGGAAGTAAGTAGTAAATTTTTATGTATGCTTTCATTTTATAGCTCTCTGTAGGGTCTCCATAAATGGTGATGATGATGATAACATGATAATTCATTCCACAAATATTTGAATACCCACTATGTGCAGATATTGATTGATATGTGGAGACACAGTGTTTTAAGGAGAAAAACATGAACAGTAAAAAATTAAGCATACAAGTGTTATTTTGGTAAATGTAGTAATAAGTTGTAAATAAATGCCATTAAGGAGAAAATAATTAGTGGAGATGAAAAAATGCATATGGAATTCTATTTAGGTAGGGAGATCAAGGAAGTCTGTATTGAAAAGGGAATGTGAAATGAACAGAATTGGCTACCTGTAGTGATGGAGGGAAGGGGCACTGGGAATTATATGCAAGAAAGATCTTGCCAACAGCCAGGAGATGATTGTGGGAGATTAAAGAGTCTGTGGAACAGTGAAAAAATAAGGTGGTGAATCAGAAAGAAGCTGGAGAAATATGAGGAGGACAGATCATATAAGCCATGGCAAACAATCCAGATTTTGTACTTAATGTAGCATTGAGCCATTGAAATATTTAAGCAAAAGAATTAAATATGACCTAAATCATGTTTGGAGAAAATCATTTTTCTTGCTTAGTGGAGAATAACTAATGAAGGAGAAAGAATAGGAGTAAGAAAGACCAAATCAGAAACTGTTACAAATATCTCCGTGAGAAAATTGGGTGGTTTGGACTAAATTAATATCACTGGGGATGGAGATAAAAAGGCAAAATTGAGCAATATTTTGAGGATATAATTGATAATACAGTACAGATATTTTTACAAAGCTGAACTCAATGGTGTGCAGTGTATGAAAACCATATTCCTTTCTCACCTCTCCCTTTAAATACTATCTGTCAGATCTTGCCTTCTTGCCCCTGGATAGTATATTTAGATGCAAAATCATTCTTGGTTACTTTCAGATATTAGAAAACTCATTTTCAGATATTAAAAAAGTCTAGCTAAGATTAATATCAACATTATAAGCTGTCATCCATTTTAAGCATGCCTCCTCTCTGGCTAGAGTCTGCTCTGAAAATTCCACAGAGCAGCAGGGAAATGGTGTAATCACTTCTTGGCACTTCCAGTGTTTCTCCCCACTACTCTCTGCTGCCTCTGGCTCCCCTGGAGATGGAGAAATAGGGAGGAAGATGACACAATGTGGTAGAGAAGGTACTATCTGACTGGTGTATTTGTAATCTGGCATTGGCATATACTCTCTGTGATATATGTACTCAAATGCTGATTTTATTCTTTCATCAAGTCTATTGAAGATATTTTAGAAGAAATATCCTCTGCAGCGGAGACGTCCAACATTGCCATTTTCTTGCAAAGGTGATGCTCTTTCAAGTTGATCTCTGGAAACACTTTGTTCCTCTCTAGAGGCACAGAAATCCAACATGACCTCCTCTTGCAACATTCCCTTTGCTCTGCCACTGAAGGTGAATCCAACCAAACTACTCTAATATGAGACTTTTTCAGACAAAAGACATAAGTCTATGTTTGCCTTGATCAAAGGGGTGGGAGCTTGTGGCTTCAGGGCCACATGTGGCCTTCTGGATCCTTGAATGCAGCCTTTGGACTGAATCTAAATTTTGCAAGGACAAATTCTTTTAATAAAGGGATTTGTTTTGTGAAGTTTGGATTGTGTCAAGGGGCCACACTTAGGGATCTGGAACACCATACCACCAAACTCCTTTCACCACACTTCTCTCCAATACCAATACAGAACAAGACAAGATTTGTCAGCTAAGGAATTATCTGTCTGGAGCCGAGATGTCAATCTTGTCTCCTAATGTATCACCCTCCCTTATATCATCAATCTCTTGAAATTCCCCCAGCTAGTCTTCAGATAAGGGAAAATCCCTCACTCTCAGAGAAAGCAAAGGGAGGCTGAGGACTCTGACAAGTCTTTTTCAAATCAAAGATATTTTTCCCTCTCAAATCTACTGAATGGTGCAGTTTTTTCCAAATGAAGTTGGAGGCAGGTGATGAGTCAAGGATGGCCAATCTAGTTTTTGGAAGCCTTTTACCAAATACCAAACATATATTTCTTCTAGCACCTTTTTACTTTTTTTCCAACAATTTTCATAACTTAATAAATACTTCCTCTGTTTGGACACTCTTCAAAATTGTCAGAAATAGCCCCAAAACTTCATTTAATATTGTCAATTAATCTTCAAGTTAATTCTACAACTGAGCTTTAGGTTTTTTTTAATTTTTTTTTTGTATTTCAGCATATTATGGGAATACAAAGTTTAGGTTACATATATCGCCTTTGCCCCACCCAAGTCAGAGCTTCAAGCATGTCCATCCCCCAGATGGTGTGCACTACACCCATTAGGCGTGTACATGCCCCCCCCATATACCCTGCCATCTGCCTAACATCTGATGAATGTTATTACTATATGTGCATGTAAGTGTTCATTAGTTAAAACCAATTTGATGGTGAGTACATGTGGTGCTTGTTTTTCCATTCTTGTGATACTTTACTTAGTAGAATGGATTCCAGCTCTATTTAGGATAATACAAGAAGTGCTAGATCACCATTGTTGACTGTAGCTGAATGGACCTCCATGGTATACATATGCCACATTTTATTAATCCACTCATGTATTGATGGGCACTTAGGTTGTTTCTACATCTTTGCAATTGTGAGTTATACTGCTATAAACATTCTAGTGTAGATGTCATTTTTACAGAATGTCTTTTTTTCTTTTGAGTAGATGCCCCCTAATGGGATTGTTGGATCAAATGGTAGTTCTATCTGTAGCTCTTTGAGGTATCTCCATATTACTTTCCACAGAGGTTGCACTACTTTGTAGTCCCACAAGCAGTGTATGAGTGATCCAATCCCTCCACATCCATTTATCATTTTGGGACTTTTTGATAAAAGCCATTCTCACTGGAGATAAGTGATATCTCATTGTGGTTTTGATTTGCATTTCCCTGATGATTAGAGATGCTGAGCATTTTTTCATATGTTTGTTGGCCATTAGTCTATCTTCTTTTGAAAAGTTTCTTTTCATGTCCTTTGCCCACTTTTTGATAGGGTTTTTGATTTTTTCTTGCTGATTTCCTTGAGTTCTAAATAGATTCTAGTTATCAGCCCTTTATTGGAAGTGTAATGTACAAATATTTTCTCCCATTTTGTAGGTTGTCTCTTTGCTTTCATGATAGTTTCCTTGCCTGTCAGAAGCTTTTTAATTTGATCAGGTGCCATTCATTTATTTTTGTTGTTGCCCTGATATCTTTGGGGTCTTCTTCATAAATTCTTTGCCTACACCAATGTCTATAAGAGTTTTTACAACTTTTTCTTCTATAATTCATATAGTTTTATGTCTTAGGTTTAATTCTATTATCCACTGTAAGTTGATTTTTGTGATAAGTGTGAGATGTATATCCTGTTTCAGTCTTCTATATGTGGCTATCCAAAGAGACATAGGCTGGCAGAGTGGATAAATATACACAGGCCAAGTATCTGCTATTTCAGGAAACACATCTAACCCACAAAAATACATTCAAACTCCAAATGAAGGAATGGAAAACAATATTTCAAGCAGAAAGAAGGCAAAAGAAAGCTAGCATGGAAGTTCTGATTTCAGATAACTTAGTCTTCAAATCAACAAAAGTAATGAAAGATACAGATGGTTACTATATAATGGTGAAGGGTACAATTCAACCAAAAGATATAACAATTCTAAATATTTATGCACCTAACTCAGATACACCCAGATTCATTAAGCAAATCTTACTTGATCTAAACAAAATGATAAACAGCAACACTGTAATAGCCTGAGCTTTGTTTTTTCTACTTTTCAGAAAGGGAATCTGATGCACGTGGAGTGTGAGTTACTTATACATGGTCATATACATAATGTGTAGTAAACAAGGATTTAACCACACTACTTAGTTCTTGTGACAAGAAGATGACAACTCAGAATTCTATGAACGTGAATTGAAATATTGCTATGACTTCTGTGGAATATGAAGACATATGTTAGAAAAAGAAAAGGTGTGCCTTATTTGCCCAAAAACACGTAGCTTCAAAGTGAATTCTTTTTTTACTGTATCTGTTACTCATACAAGAGTAAAAAATGAACCTGTGTTTTTCTTTGCTTTTATATTGAATTTGGCCTCCTGTGAAAATGAAGAACTGTTCCTGACTAACAGATATCCTTTTCCATAATCTTACATGTACTGTCCTTAAGTAGAATCCAAGAGAATGAATATCTTCTAAGGACTTGACAATCATATTTAATTATAGCCAAAACTGCATTTTCATTTTATCTTATCCTCAGAAAGGGAAAAATATAATTTAATACTCTTCTGATTAAGCATTTTGAAATCCTTCCCCAAAGAAAACAAAACATACGGAAATGATCTTTTATAGAGGTTATCTGTAGCCAAGTTTTATCTAGTATTGCATTTTGTTTTCTTTTTTGAAGAGAGATTGGCATTTGATTCAAAAAGGCTGAGTAATAGCCAAGCTTTACAGAGAGTAGGAGAAAGAGAGAGAGAGAAAGAAACTGAGACTAAAGGAGACTGAGAGAAAGAAAGAGAAAGTAAATTTACTTATTATATATTCTTTCTGTTCACAAGAACTCAATGTTCTGATCTGAAATACTCACCACCCACTCATGCATGTCGCTAGAAAGAAAACGTCTGTTGTACTGTTAGAGAACTACTTGTCCTGCTAACCAACAATTATATTTTTTTCAGAAGTCCTAGACAAAAAAATTTAAAAATGTAATTTATACCCTATTTGACCACATGTATTTTATTTTCATTCAATATGTTAATGTAAACCCTTCAAGTTATTTCTGCTTTGCATTTCCTAGATTATGCACTAAGAGCTGCTGGTTTAATATCTTATACTGAGAATTTTCCTTTTCTTAGATGATGTAAATAGCTTTGTATGCCCAAAACTACAAGAACGAGTAATATAGAAATCAGCCTAAGGCTTATTGTCAGAAGATCCATGTAGAATGTCCAGCCCTTCCACTTAAGCCAAGGATACTTTAGGAAAAGAAAATCTTTTGCTACTGTGATATCTTTATTTGTAAAATGGAGACAGCAATAGATATCCTTTGGGCTTATTATGAGTACAAAATGATAACAATTTTGCAATTGCTTTGCAAAGTATAAAGAATTTGGTATTATTAAACTATTTCAACAAAGTAAATTACATAGTTTTTGATGTTTTGTTAACTATTTCTGTATACTGAAGTGCCATTTTGTGTATCAAATCAGCAGTGTACTGAATGGTACTTTAGCAGTCTGTTTCCAGGGAATAACTTTCACATGGGTATTATCCAGTTGCATATAATGAAATGTGATATATAATTGAGCATTACACATTTAATTTATCATCTGGGAAATTGGAATTGTCAGTCCCTGAGAAAATAATTAAAACTCATGCTTCTTCAGAAAGATATTGAAATTCATTTCTGGGGCAAAAGATACATGTGGGAGAAAAATAAAAGATAAAATTGCTTTCTTATTTTATTTTCAAGAAAATCTAATTCCTGGAAGAATAGAGTGTGATGTGCAAGGAACAACATAACCGTTGATGATGTTCTTGAAAATATTACTTCAGCCACAATTAGAAAACAAGAGAACATTCTGAAAAATGCACTGAAAGATCAGCGTAAGTGCTAAAAATGACCATAAAAGCTGAAAATGTCATATTTAATGAATTACTTGCCCAAAGGACCCTCAGCCACACTAAATTACATTATTTTGTAAAGTTCCAACCAAAAGTAGCTTCTCTAAATACCAAACATGCTTATGGTATTTGATAACTCCCAACAACAGCTGTCTTTTTCCCAGGACCATGGACAGCACAAGAGTGACAAGGTCATGGTGAGTCAAAGCATGACCGTTTTTCTGCCTGCTTCTACTAAAACTGGTCAGGCATGTCTACAAAGAAGTATGTTGGATTGTCTCTTGGTCTTCACTACTTTTCTGTAATTTACATAAATTATTTTACATAAATAAATATTTTACATTGGGTCACAATTAAATAATTTTATATCACAAATAAATAATTTATTTGATAGGGAAATGGATTTAGCAAATAATCAGTTGGTTTTCAATTCCTTGGTTTTTTTAATACATTCAATAGCTAAATTGAATCACACTATTGGGTTTTCTTAGCATATTTGTTTTGAAAGCACATTTTGTGTATCAAACCAAGTATCTTTCACTCAGACTGTTCAGCAGTTTTTCCAGAAGAACAAAATGATAAGAGTTTGGACCACTTAGTCAAGAAAATTCATGATTTTCCTATAGATGACACCAAGACATCCATACAGTTAGATTTTGAGTTTGCATAATGATTACAATTAATGATTGAGTAGTAGAGATAAAGCAGATCTTCCTTTTAAAATGGAAGCGGACCCTATTTAATATGCTTTCAACCTCTTCTAATGACTTGCTAAATCTTTCCAAATGCTCTCAAGTTGGAAAAGGAAAAAATAAATTTTATGACTCTACTCATAGCAGTAATATTATACTTGTTCTCTTCATTAAAACATACATACACACACACACACATAAATACAAATTTCCCACTAAAGTAGTTTCAATAAGCTACTGCCTATTTTTCCTTCCCCTGACCATCAACATCCTTAGAACTTTCATTTCTATATCCACAGCATGCACTAATTTTTTTCTTTTATGCAATACTAATTCTAGATTTCCCACTTTAATGGAAATTATCTATTAAAGATTAACAATCTGTTCCCAATAACAAATTCATTTCTGTGTCCTCATTAATTCATTCTTTCAGCATATTTTTGCAAAATTTTTAATTCACCTTCTTCTGTGACACAATACAGTCCTGATTTCTAATCTACTCTTCTAAATTATATCTGTCTATGTTCTTTTCCAGCTTTTTTCTTTTGTTTTCTTTCCATTTATTTTTAATAGATAATGTAATTATTTATAATGATAATTTTCCTGGCTAAATCAAACTGACATAAAGGGTTATGGATAACAGTAAAAACTGTGTTCCAAAAGGTCTTTAAGATACTCTCATAACAGTGAAATCTTTGGGACATCAGTTTACCAAGTTAATGAATTTTTTTTTTCAGTATCCTGGGAAATGTGTCTCTTTTCTCTCTTCAGTATCCTTTGGTGTCTTGTTAAGGATGTTTGAGCTATTTTCCGAAATATAGGAGCATGTTTCCTGTATTTTACGACTCTAAGCAAAAGGGATCACATGGAAGATACTCTTAGTTTCTAACTATTTCTGATTGAGCTAACATCAAAGCTCTCATGGGATTTTTTTTCCTGTAATCTTATATGAGCAAATAATCTACTGCCTCTAAGACGAGAATCATGCTGCCTAGGTAAGAATATGGGTTCTATCACTCACCAGCTATGTGGTCTTGGGAGAAAAAAAACAAAACAACAACAACAACAACAACAACAACAAAAATAGTATCTACTTGAAGTGGTTTCCAGAAAGATTAACTGAATTAATAGTTTTCTAGATTGCTTAAGATAGTAATTAGGACATATCAAAATCTAAACATACTAACTAGTATTTTGTTGTCTTTTGTTGGTGACTATTATTGCTTCTCCCAATAATACAAAAATTTTAGATTACTTTAGTGTTTGTAGCTTTTATGGGCTGAATTCCTCCCACTCCCCTCCCCCCAAAAAATTAGTGTTCTAATCCCCATTACCTGTGAATGAGAGCTTATTTGGAAATAGGGTTTATGGATTGAACCAAGTTAAAATGAGGTCATTAGGGTAGGCCTTAATCTAATGTGACTGGTGTCCTTATGAGAAAAGGGAAATTTGGACACATCACAGGGAGAATACCTTATGAAGACACAGAGACATAAGACACAGAGGGAAGATGGCCATGCTAAAACAGAGGCAGAGATTGGAGTTATGGTACCATAGCCAAGGAATGCCTAAGGCTAAGAGATGCTGGAAAAGGCAAGGAAATATCCATCTCTTAAGGCTTCACAAGAGCATGGCCCTGACAGCACCTTGAATTCATACTTCCAGCCTTCTAAACTGTGAGAAAATAGATTTCTGTTATGGTAAGCCACCCAAGTTGTGATACTTTGTTATGGCAGCCCTAGGAAACTAATACAGTAGTAACCTTGTCATGGAATGTTACTCATATTTCTTTGAATTTTTACTCTCCCAAAGCATTTATATTCAAAATGGTCTAAAAGAGAAGTAAAAAAGGACCCTCAAACCCATGTAGTAAATCTTATGTTTGACTTATTTGTTTACATTTTTGTAGTGCCCAGACTACTTTTGTAATTTGATAAATGTGCTTTAAAGATTATATCATGTCATAGTAAGCTGCGTATTTCTCTTTGCTGCCTCACTATTCCTGGAGCTGAATGTTGCACCTAGATTTCATTTATTTTCATAGTGATATAGATATCCCACCCTCATATTACTTAATATGCTTAGAGACAATAAATTCTCAACATCACCACTTATTCTAGTCTCATTACTGGGGCTATATTTCAGTTCCAAGTTGGTCAGCCATTGCATTTTCCAGAATGTCCATTTGTCCAATATTGATCCAATTTACCTTGGTTTGCCAGCATTCTCACTGTTATTGCTCTCAGTTTCCTTATGTATATCTCCCCAGTTACCCTCTGCTGCAACCTTATTAAAGTCCTAACAAATAATAAATAAATAATAAGATCAGTAAGTAACAAGAACAATTTGTCAGCTTCCAGGTCTTTGCTTATTCTGTCCCAATTTCTTCTATTACAAAAAACTCAAACTCCTATGTGTATTGATTTCTATCTGATTAATCCTACCTACTATCATTATTCTATTTTCCTTTTTATATGTCATTGGGACATATAATCTAGAAACCTCAGCATTTAGGCATGCCCACAAAGTCTTCCCATGCACAGCTAGATAAAGCATGCTTGTTCCTATCTCATGGGTAATTCCTTTCCACTATCTGCAGTGGATTTCCATGAGTGTTGTGGAGGAGGAATGTGTCCTGTTCTTCCTTCTGCTATTAAGGGTGTTTTTGTTTTTGTTTTTTCTGGGGGACACAATATAATGATG
>VBSM01000605.1:23869622-23901581 GCA_008086735.1 Cheirogaleus medius | reverse complement strand
CAAATCAAAGCCACAATGAGATACCACCTAACCCCAGTGAGAATGGCCTATATCGGGATGGAGTTTTAGAAGTGGCTTCTGTTTCCTTCCTCTAGTCACACTCCAAAAAAAAAAGGTTTTCTCAGATTCTCTTTCATCTTCCCTGTGAGCCCCTGTCAAGAGAGTGCTAACCTCCCTATATCTATGGCCTCAGAATGGCTTAAAATTTTCATGCTAGTTAAACTTTAGCAATTGAATGTATTTAGTTATATCTTCTGACTGGCTTGTATGGTCTTGAGGGATTAGCCCCAGGAAAGAAAATTCTTGGACATCTCTTCCCCAGATTTCAGATTACTTGGTTACTCTGGAATTTCAGCTTTCTAATAGCCTTAGGAATGATATTTTTTTAATTTAAAAAAAATTTTTTATTTATAATAGCTAATTTGAAGTTTTTTCAGCTTCTTTTTTATTGTCAAGGTGTTAACAGAATTTTTTCTAGCTCACCTCTACTATAAGCTGAAACTTTTAGAAGTCATCTGAATTGTTTTAGGAAATATTTCAAATTTGTTTCATTAAATTTTTTTTGCATATACTATTCCATATGTAGCTATCAACATTGTAGGTAGTTCTTCTTTCCCTTTTTCAATATCTATGCCATAGCATAATCAATAACTACACTCCTATTTTTTAAAATAACATTTTAACATCCCAAGAATATCTTGGGACATTGTTTTAAGAGAAATAAGTATTTTCTGTTCCACCAGAGAGCCATAGATTTTTCTTTTAATTGTGTCAACATCTATGAGTATTGGGACAAGATTGACTATTAAGGGAGGAATTTTGTTTTGTTATACTTCTAGACCTTATATTATTGTCATTGTACATGTGTATTTTCCTCTCTTCTATATTTAAACACTTCGGTTCAGCGCTCACCAGCTGCGAAACCTTGCCCACAGCGGCACTCATAGTCCGCACGATAGTTTGTGCTGTGCATTGACGACGCATTATTTTGCTCTTGTGTGATGAAGAAAGCTTTAAAGCACTGAAAGCTTGTTTTACTTTACAGGCAGCTTTAGGAAAATAACTATAATAACTCCTACTAAGGACTTGTTAAAAGGTCACAGATTCGTAGTAACTTATTAGTTGAACGTGTACACTGCAACTGCAGAGATAAAGCTGTAAAAGTAAAAGCTTTTGGCTGTCGACTAAAATTGATGCTCAGCTGTGCGCCTTCATATCATTCATGGCTGTCAGATAAAGTCGACACTCGGCTGTGCGCGTTCATCTGTGGCTGTCGACTATAGTCGACGCTCGTACAGAAATGGTTAAACACTTTTGGGAAAATATATTTTCTCATTTTAAATTATTTGCTGTGCATTCTTATACACATTAAGTATTAATATTAAATAGGTATTAAATTTATTTAGTTGAATACTCACAAATCTTCAAGACCAGAAGTCCCCATTACAATCACTGATAAGAGTCTTAATTCTACTTGTTTTTGTCTATCTAACTTTTTTCTGTTAGTGTAAACATCTACCAGATCAGTGGGTAAACATTTCATAAAACTCCAATTACATACATATACTGTTTATAAAAGAAATACATAGCAAATATGAAAAAATTCAATATTTCATATTATTTATGACATTAATATGAGATTATCACTACTCAGTCTTCAAGCACAAAATAAACACTAAGAAAATAAAGGAATTTATCTGATCTACTCTCATTTTTCTCTGAAGATACTATCAAATTTACCTGGACAGAGATTGTGAGAAAGAAAATTTTAGGATGCCAGGCAGTTTGGAGTCAAATAACCCTGTTTGAAGCACTATAAGGAGACTTCAGTTAGCAAAAGGCAGTTTATGGTCAGGTTGTTAACTATTGAGTGCAAAAATGTAAGAGAAAGGACTAAAGGGCCAGATAGAAGGGGAATAGGAGCAATTTCACTTAATTTCTATCAGGTTTAGCCTTCATCCCTTCCCTTTATAAACAGCTGAATGAATGTAGCAGCTATCATATAATGTTTATAAAGTTTCCCAGATTTCTATTTCCTTTTTCTCCCAAAATGTAATATTGAAAAAAATTAGAAAAGATTATAAACTGATATTTTGACTTGGAGAGATCTGTGGTGATGATATTTACACAGTGGAGGTTCAGAGTGTATAAGAAATGATTCCAGAAATAGCTGTATTTACTTAAATAATGTAGATATTTTATACCAAGTGTAAAAATGATGTTGCTCTATTAAGCCACCTTTCATGGCATTCTAAGATCACACTTGTTTTCTCAATACCGATTCCTATTTGTTCTCAATACAAGCATACCTTGAATAAATTGCAAGTTCAGTTCCAGATCACTGCAATAAACTGAATATCAAAATGAAGAAAGTCACAGGAATATTTTGATTTTCTAGTACATATAAAAGTTATGTTTACACTACACTGTAATCTGTTAAGTGTAAGATGGCATTTTAGCTAAAAACAAAAAAAACCAGTGTATATACCTCAATTAAAAATATTTTATTCCTAAAAAAATGCTAACAATGTTCTGAACCTTCAGCGAGTCATAACATTTTTGCTGGTGGAGAGTCTTGCCTCACTATTGACGGCTGCTGACTGACCAATGCAATGATTGCTGAAGGTTGAAGAGGCTGTTGAAATTTCTTAAAATGAGACAGCAATAAAGTTTGCTGCATTGATTGACTCTTCCTTTCATGAAAGATTTCTCTGTGGCATGGAGTGTCCTTGAGAGCGTTTTATCCACCGTAAATCTTCTTTCAAAATTGGAGTCAATCCCTCTCAAATCCTGCCACTGCTTTAGCAACTAAGTTTATGTAACATTCTAAATCCTTTGTTTTCATTCCAGCAATATACACAGCACCTTCACTAGGAGTAGATTTTGTCTAAACAAACTACTCTCTTTGTTCATCCATAAAGAAAACCTCCTCATCCATTCAAGATTATTCATGAGATTTCAGCAGTTCAGTCACATCTGCAAGTTCTACTTCTAATTCGAGTTCTATTGGTATTACCACCACATCTGCACTTCCTCCACTGAAGGCTTGAACTCAGAATCATCCATGAGGATTACAATCAACTTCTTCTAAACTCCTATTAATGTTGACATTTTGCCCTTCTCCTATGATCACAAATATTTTTAAATGGCATCTAGTATGCTGAATCCTTTTCAGAAGGTTTTCAATTTACTTTTCCTCATATCCTTAAAACAAATTGCCATCTATACAGCTATAGCCTTACAAAATGTATTTCTTAAATAATAATATTTAAAAATCAAAATTATTCTTTAATCCATGGCTTCAGAATGAATGCATGAATGCTGTGTTTGCAGGTATGAAAACAACATTAATCTCTTTGCATATCTCCATCAGAGCTCTTGGATGACCAGGTACATTGCCAATGAACAGTAATATTTTAAATCTTTTTTTTTTTCCAGTAGGTCTCAAAAGTGGGCTTAAAATATTCAGTATACCATGTGCAAACAGATTTGCTGGCATCCAGGCATTGTTATTTATTTATAGAGCACAGGCAGAGGATATTTCACATAATTTTAAGGAATCTAGGGTTTTCAAAATGGTAAATGAGTATTGGCTACAACTTAAAGTCACCAGCTGCATTAGCACCTAACTAAAGAATCAGCATGTCCTTTGAAACTTTAAAGCCAAGCATTGACTTCTCTCTAGGTTTCAAATTTCTAGAAGACATCTTCTTCCAAAATTAGGCTGTTTTATCTACATTGAAAATCTACTGTTTACCATAGCCACCTTCATCAGTTATCTTACCTTGACCTTATGGCTAACTTGCTGCTGCTTTTACATCAGCACTTGCTGCTTCACCTTGCACTTTTATCTTATGGAAATAGTGTCCTTCCTTAAACCTCAGGAAACAATCTTTGCTAGCTTCAAACCTTTTATCTGCAGCTTCATAACATCTTTCAGAAGTCACAGAATTGAAGGGCGCTAGGACCTCGCTCTGGATTATGCTTTGGCTTAGAGGAATGGCTTGATCCTCTATCCATACCAGTAAAACTTTCTCCATTTCAAAAATAAGGCTGTTTCACTTTGTTATCATTCTTGTTTTCAGTGGAGTAGCTCTTTTTAATTTGTTTCGTTTCATTTGCATTCACAACTTAGCTAACATTTGTCACAAGAGGTTAGTTTTCAGCCTATCTCACCTTTCAACATGCTTTCCTCAAAAAGCGTAAGCATTTCTAGCTTTTCTTTTAAAGAGAAAGACATATGACTCTTCCTAGATGGCATTCTAAGGTTATTAATTGGCCTAATTTCAACATTTTTGTATCTCTAGTAACAGGTAAGTCTATGTCTAAGAGAAGAGGGAGAGAGGTGGGGGAAAGGCTGGTCAGGGAAGGAGTCAGAACACACACATTTATCTATGCCATCTTATATGGGCATGGTTCATGGTGTCCCAAAACAATTACAATAGTATTAATAACATCAAAGATCACTCATCACAGATTGTCATAACCGATATAATAATAGTGAAAAAATAGAAATATTGTGAGAATGATCAAAATGTGACACAAAGACATGAAGGGAGCATATACTATTGAAAAAATGGTACCCATAGCCTTGTTCAACATAAGGTTGCCACAAACCTTCATTTGTAAAACAACACAATATTTTTACAGCAAATAAAACAAGATATGACTGTACTTTTGTTCCTCTCAGGCTCTTTTATTCATGAGAATGAGCAAGACAGGTAATTTGCATACATAAAGGTAAGGCAGGTAGGTCTTCCTGGACTTGAAGATTTCTCAGCTATGTTTCTTATTTTTTTTTCTGTTGGGTCTAAAATTTTATTTTTATGTTTATTAAAGTTTTCTCTTATTCAGTTGAGGGCACATATCTTTGTAGCTCCAAATTGTTTACATTGTTAAACTTCAGCTTTCTCTTCCAGTTGCCAAGGGAAAGTGAAAAGTTAAAAACAACCCTAGTTTAAAGAAAAAAAAATATTGTTATTAGAATAGAAATTCCCCCTTTCCCAGAAAGAAAATGATGCCTACAATATGGCTGAAAAACTTTGAGTCTAAAATTCTTAGCGTTAGGTCAAAGAGAGTCTAGGGGAAATGTATCAACTCATATGCAAAGAAAAAAACTTTTTGTGTGAAAACATGAAAGAGCATGTCACCAAAGTAACAGATAAAGGTAAATCTATAAGTCTTTAAAAGGAGAACCAAAATAAGATTTACTTTGTTTCTCTTTAAATTTATTCTTCTTTCTTTCTTTCTAAATATGCCCATGTTTCTCTTATTCATTCTGACTATGTATGTCCAGAGCTGACACTATCACTGACAACGACCTTTGATTCTTTAAGTCATTTAAGTCTTACCTAGAGTAATTTCTAGTGCTTATCTGGTCTCAGCCTGCTTTGGAGTAGGTTAATTACAAGGCAACACTACCAGGAAGGCATCCTCTAGGACCACATGCCTTCTTGTTTTTGTGTTGCCCTCCTCTCTTAAACCTTGTGGCCTGTAGTATACCTAGTCCTTTTCCCCTACCTAGTGACCTGCTGTGATTAGGCAGATCTCCTGAAACCAGGATGATGTCATGGACCTGCCTGCCTAAGTAAGTATCACCATTCTTCTCTTTAGCAAAATACCCAAGCATTTGGATGGCCTATAGTATTCCAAAAGGACAGCTTCTAATTTTTTTTTTTTATCATGTTTCTGGTTTTGGCGGGTCTGGCATCCTTCCTCTCCTAGAAAGCTAATTTTGCTGAAAACTATTGAAAATAGGTTTTATGGTCCCCAAATTTGAAAATATGTAGTAATTCATATTGACATAGTCATTGTGCAGTGCAATTTGGTGCCTCTTCAATGTAATTGTGGATTTTAGCTTTACAAATACATTTTATTGAATAAAAGAATATGGGCTTCTTATTAAATCCTATTCATTAAATCAGAACAAAACATAATAGCTCTAAATGTTAACTGTACTATTCCATTAATACTCATGTCTAGGCATTTGCAAGGGGCTTTCCTGTTGTCAAAACCTTTCAGTTTAACCCTCCCAGACCTATCTATGTGTATTTAATTATCACTGTATCTCCTGTATATGACATTAATTTGCATCTTTAAAAGGGTTATTCCTCTTCCTATAATGCTCTTTAGAATCTCTCAACAAACCAAAAAATATTTTTTCTTTATTTTTTAACCCATATTGTTTACTCCCTTTCCTAAGCTCTTCTGTTAAATAACATAGGGATGTGAAAAAATTTTGCTCTTAAAATTGTTTTACAGAGCTATAGCAAAGAAATTGCCATTATTTTCCCTTTATTTAACAGATGAGGGAAATAGGAATCAGGAATAATAAATGCCATTTCCTCAGTAGATACTCATTCATTCAAATTAAATTCATGAATACATGAATGTTCATGTAACAAGTATATTATGTGCTTTACTTACTCTATTTTTTTCAGCTTGTGTTAATATTATATTCTCAACTAGAGACATATCAAGTACTAGAAATTAGTATCAAGGCTTTTATTTGCTGTTCACATCTGTATATAATTTAATTTTATGATTTTAATAAACATTCTATGATGAATTGAAGAGTAAATTTAATATAATTTGACACACACAATTGAGAATCAATAAACGATTTGGCTTATTACCCCCAAATTTGGGCAAAAGCCATTTCATTACACTTATTTATTAAATATATATTTAGTGATTTTCATATTCCAGGCAATGAGCTGGGTGTAAGGAATATAAATATGAATAAGACATTATTCCTGCTTTTAATGATTTCATTCTAGTGAAAGAGAAGGAGAGAGAGAATGAATAAAAATATGTATAATGTGAGATAATTGCCATTTGGTGCCTCTGAAGCACTATGGAAGGTATGCAGGAAATGACCTGTCCCTGAGGGGATCATCGCCTCCTCACATGCAGAGCCCTAAAGACGATCATTCCCTGTGCAAATCCAAACCTTCATTTTCTTAAAACTTGTGTGAAACTAAAAAGCTAGATTCATCTTTCTCTATGCTTAACACATTACCTGCAATGTCTTAGAATCACAGTAAATTTGTGAAGATAGGCTTAAAATACCCTATCTATAATAACAAAATATATGAAGTTTTCAAAATCTAATATTTTTTAAAATATTTGACTTATTTTTAAATTGAACCTGAACTGTCATGACATGCTCTATAAATGCTATATATTCTCCTTAATATGACTATTATACCTTTTGGGTACAAAAATATTAATGTATTTGATTTTGAGATACTGCCTCAGAACCTGTTTGAGGTGTTACATAATATTTGGCATATATTACCTTTTTGATGTATCTATATCTATATCTATATATTTCATTTCAAAATCCATGTGGCCTAAAGGATCTCAGGAGATAAGAATCTGAGGTTTTTAATTTATGATTAAGCCATGAACTGTAATCTGCCCAAATAGACCTTTCTTTGAATATTCTTCAGGCATGGCAACTCTTCCCACATCATTTTCTTGCTGGTTCACAATTGTCAGTTTTAAATCCGGGATCAATTGCAAGGTGAGCCCAGATAGCACAGACTATTCTGAGAAAAAGAATTCTTAAAGAAGGCACAGAAACAGGTATTTTAAAAATACCTTACAAGAAACATTTTTTTGTGTGAGCCAACTGTGGCCCCCTTTAGAGATACACAACTACTGAAGTTGATGATACACTGACTTCTCTGTTTACTTGAGAAATACAGAGACATTCAGGGAAAAGTATTTTACTTAAGCACAGGGGGTTTCAGCAGAAAGCTAGGGTATGCATGAATATGTGATTTTATGCAGATATTTACTATTTTTCATGGTAATCTTCCTTTTGATTGTCACATTTTCATTATCTCTATATTTATTCAAGATAGGAAAATTAATCAACTTTTCATTTGATAGTATATATATTTTATTTCAATGTTTGATTAAATAAAGTATTTATTTCAAATTTTAGAAAATTGGTCAAATCAAACTAATGTCCTATTAATAAATATGAATTAATATCTTAACATATCTTTCCTAAAATGTGAATTAGATTCATAATATATTTTCCTTTTTATAAATTTCAGAATATTATGGAGGTACAAATGTTTTCATTACATGGGTTCCTTTTGTACTGCTTGAGTCAAAGTTATAAGTGTGCCCATCACCTGGATAGTGTATAATGTACCCCTTAGGTATGATTTCACTCATCCCCTCCTCCCCCCTCCCACCTGCATGATTTTGATTGAGTTTTACTTCCATCTGTGCACATGAGTGCTGATTGGTTAGGTCCATTTTAATAGTGAGTACATGTGGTGTTTGTTTTTCCATTCTTGTGATACTTCACTTAGGAGGATGGTCTCCAGTTCCATCTAGATTGTTGCAAAAGGTATTAATTCATTTTTATTATAGCTGAGTAGTACTCTGTGGTATACATATACCACATTTTCTTAATCCACTCATGAATTGATAGGCCCTTGGGTTGATTCCACATCTTTGCAATTGTGAATTGGGCTACAATAAACATTCAAGTGCAAGTGTCTTTTTGATAAAATGACTTTTTTTCCTTTGGGTAAATACCTAGTAGTGGGATTGCTGGACAAATGGTAGGTCTACTTTTAATACTGTGAGGAATCTCCATACTATTTTCCATAGAGGTTGCAAATTCAGCAAGAAAACAAAATCAAACAACCCCTTTAAAAAATGAGCAAAAGACATGAATAGAAGCTTTTCAAAAGAAGATAGAGTAATGGCCAAAAAACATATGAAAAAAAGAACTCAACATCACCTAACTCCAGTAAGAATAGCTTTTATCAAAAAGTCCAAAAACAATATGTACTATAGTGGATGTACAGAGAAAGATTCATAATATTTGTAATCTGAAATTATATTAATTTAGAAAATATTTGTATTTCCTTTGCTTTCCTCATTAGTGACAAATTCTAGTAAACTACCTCTAATAGACTTTATATGCATATAAATTTCCTAGATCAGGTACTGTTTTTCCCCTATGTAATGGAACTTGAAGATTTTATTTTCTTTTAGCAAGTTACAACTGCAACTTTCCTTTTAAGAAGAGCTAACATTTTTGGTCCTTTGAAAAATTAATCTTAAGAATGCAATTTCTTTTACCTCTTAATGTCTTAAGTTTCAATCATCTCTTTCATTTTTACAGAACAAGAACAGCAGTTTTCCTTAAATTGCTAAGTTCTATCAGTTTAATACATTTTCTACCTTAGGCCTTTCTTGAGCATTTGATGATTACCAAGTTGTAAAAAGAATAAAAAAAGGCTTTTACTTCTTGGCTGTCTAAAAACAATAAGTTATTGCACTCTGACTTACTGTTGAACTCTAGCAAAGAAGTACAAACAGCAATTGTCTTTTGTGATACAACCTGGTACATTCCAAAGATTTCCAGGCTCAACTTAAACAGCATCTCATTCCTTTTTCATAATCCATCATACCTCAGCCTGAAATTTAACTTAAATTCCATCTAAATGCTTCCAAATAAATGCATAAAAACTCAGAAAAAAACTGCTTCAGTTTTTGTTTGTTTCTTGATTTGTTTGGGGGACTTTTTTTGTTTGTTCTTATTTAGGGTTTTTTAATAGGAGATACTATAGCAAAATGTGAATTGAAAGGTAGTATTAAAAGTTTGTTGAAAGTTTTTGACATGCTCTGTGTGCTTTTAAGCATATGAAAGAACTGAAATCATATATTATAGACCAGAATCTTGTCACAATTTTAATGCTGCTGCAAATAAAGATAATGCTACTTAGGATGAGATAGAAGCGATATTAATGTAATGTGCAAGTTAAATTGATTAAACATGCTGGTGTAACACTTGGTATAGGGTACTTTGTTCTATTTACCATGTGCTAAAGCACACTGTAATTTACCTTCAGATCGTGCACCATGCCATGTTACCATATATGAGTTATGTGTTTTTTTCTCTAAATATCTGTCTCCCACCTAGATTATAAGCTTCATAACAACAAGAACTGCATTTTGGTGTTCAACATTGTATCTATCTGTACAGTTCCTGATGGTACAGCATATGCAGACAATAACTATTTCATACAGGAATGAAAGGGTGCTGGAGAATTGGATCAGATTGTTAAAGGATCTATAACTTTTGTCAAATTAAAAAACATTGGAGATATTAATTAATTCATTTTGGAAAAGGGAAGGAAAAGGTAAGAAAAAATTCATAGCAATTTCCAAGTAAAAGATGAGATCGACCTGTTTTTCAAGTAAAAGATGAGATGGATCTGTTTTTGTTTCTTCCTGTGAGCAGAACTGTGATAAAAAACTAGAAGTTTCAGAAAGATGGATTTCAGGTACACTTGAAGAAATGCTTTTCTAAAAATTAGAAGCATTTATAATGCAATAGGTTGCCAAGTGATGTACCAAGCTCCCAAACTGAGATTTAATCAGAGAAAGAATAAGTATTCATTCATACTAAAGAAATTTTAGTTCTTTATTTTCTTTAGATTGATTGGACTTTGGACTGAATTTTTTCTAAGATCACCTACAGAATTGAGATTTTATGATCAGTTTATATTGTTATTTAAAGCAAAACAAGAATTATTATAATTTATTAAACCTAAAAACTTTTTTTTTTCTTTTTCTCTTCAGTTGGGTAATGTGCCGACATCATAACAAGGTTTGAGTGAGGCACATTTCATTCATGCACATGAAAACACAATCATCACGCTTATGAACTACAAAAGGATCTAAACCTATAAACTTTTAAAGTCAACTAACTGACATATTCGATGAACTTAATATTTTGTAGACTCTATATAATTAAAAATATTTTTATAATTTATTTTTAACAATTATCTGGAGATGAAAAGTTTTCACAGCAGTGAAAATCAATTAGTAAATTTAAATGTATTAAATGTTTATTTAAATAAAGAATCTCCTGTTGACAGTGTTCAAATTCAGTTGAGAATGGCAAATCATTGAATGTCACATCAATTCTCTCTCTTGCATTTCAGAGAAGCATCCTGAATTTAGTCAACATTTTCTCCTACAATGGTATCCTGCCTAATACATTTGTTAATTGATTCTTTTTATCTATTTATTCTTTTAAGCAGATGACATTCATATACTATATCAATGCCCCTTATATTTGAAGGAAAAATGATTGACAATAATGCCCCTGTATACAACTGTACCGAAGAAGCTACAGCAGCCTCTTGTCATCATTCTTATCTGTCCTCCTGGAGCTCACATTTCCAAGATAGATTTTGTCCTTCCTCCACCACTCAGACTTACAGTCTGCCAGAGCCTTGCTTCAAATTGACAACCTCATTTCAGAGGGATGATGATAGATTATACCTTTCATATTTCCAGATCAACTGAATTTCTTTTGTCAAAATGCATGCAGAAGTTTTGGTGGTGGCTGTAGAGACCAGGAAGACGTGAAAGGTTATATTACTGCTGAACAAATAGGACGGTGCTCTTGCTTTCAGTGAATCTGCAAGAAACGTGTATCCTTACCACAATGAGTTTGAGCATTATCAAGTGACTGAATTTCACAATATGTAAACAGAAGTGACTTTAGTCAGTTTTAAGCAGACATTTTAAGAGCCAGCACATAGTTTCCACGTCCCTCTTCCACAAACTTGTAATGTTGTAAACAGACACTACTCTGTCCACCTTGGACCTAAAGTAAAGACATCATGGAACTGCTACACAGGGAGTAGTCACGCTGAGAATGGTGTTGAGCAAACATTGTTCTGTGGTGTTGTGAGCCACTGAGATTCAAGGCTTGCTTGTTACCACAGCATACCTGTGGCCTCAAGGCCACATGGGACTTCCAGATCCCCAAGTGCGGCCCCTCGACTGAATCCATGTTCTGTAAAATTTGGATTCAGTCAAAAGGCCACAATCAAGAATCCTGAAGGCCACAGGTTCCCCACCCCTGAAAGGTTTCAAGTGAGAACTGAATTCTTGCAAATTAGATCTTTTCATTAAGAAACTGGATCCTCATTTCTTACAATATTGGGGGCTTGGCTACAGCTAGTCTTACTTTTCTTAATTGTTTTCAGACCCTCTTAAGTCTCTCCTGATTGATTCTGAAGTACAAGGTTTGAGATTTCTTATCCCAGAGACATGGATGAAAGCAATTAAAAACAGATCATGTCTGGCCCTGGAAACAATGTGGAGAAAGCAAAATGCACAGGAGGAGGCTCCATTTGCACAGTGTGAATGGGGAGTCCGAGGGTGAGTCCGAAGGGACTCAGCTCCAGTGGAGTCAGGAGTAATTTTATGTAAAATGGGTAATCACCTTGAATGGAAAACAGTAACTTTGCTAATTTGTGTGGCTTAAAAAATTAGCCACAAAATAATTTTTGAGTAGAAGAGGAGAACATGTTGCTGTAGACAAAGATATTAGAATGAGGTTTTTGGCTTCAGGAACAGAGAGGAAGTGACAGCTTTTAAGAACAGGAACAGGAAGAAATAACAGAATTTTGAAATGTGTTGGATGAACAGCCTGGATGTGGGAGAAAAAAAAAAAGTAAGGTTTGTTAATGATGCCAAGGTAAAGTGATTGAAAAATGAGCATGTCACCAAATGCAGAGAGAGAGAAAAAGAACACAGATAAGGAAAGACAGATGAACACAAGGAGAGAGGCTGGTAGATAACTTAGGCTTATACTCAAGCACTTGGCATAATGAATTTGTTGCAGTAATTAACATGTAGTCCATGATGTTCCTTCTCTCTTTGACGGGACAGTCACTACTAGGTATTGCTTTCAATGCATTTATTTATTTAGCTCTGAATCAAATTAGGGTAGCACTTGAATGATTTTATGTACAAATAGAGAAATTAATATATGAATAAGTGGAAATATTGAGGAAATGTTAAGAAAATATCAATCTTTGTTATTTATGGGGTACCATTTCTAAAACATAAGAATGAAGTAAATTGAAGATTTTTAGACTTAATTTAAACTTATCTGCATAGTTCCTCATGAGAATATAATAGTCTGTTTGTATTTGAAAATAAAGATATATGTTGCTTCAACCTACAGCATAACAGCCATAAGAGGAAAATACATTTTTAGGGAAATAAAGAAAAAGACTAGGAATTTTTTCAAGATTATATCAAAACAATAATATGTCAGTAATGAAATTTAGAGGTTATCACTATCAGGGATTCCAAATCCTTTAAGAGGAAGCACCATTTTCTGAATGTTTTAAATATTATATAAATAATAAGCTTATTCCTTACTTGCTTCAGGAGGTTGTTGTAAAGTTCAAATGGAATATGAATGTATACTAGAAGCTAACTTATTTTTGTCTTTATTGACTAGCCTGATAAACAGAAAGTCTGCATTGCCCTCTGATAAATTTACCCTTCAGCTGACTTTGGCTTCCTGAATATTAAGGAACAATAGGCTCTTTGTCAGAAAGCCCATGAACCTAAATTCCCCTGAATTTTCACTGTTAATCACCACAGAAGACTTTTTCTCAAATCTGTTATATCATTCGTACTTGTTATTAAAATTATATAACTCAGTTAAAGATTACATAAACTGATGGAATATGAATATGAAAGGAAAGAGATTTGTGTTTTGGAAATTTGGAACTCTCTAATACCATTTTAAAACTATGTTATCAAATTAATTTGTGTAAGGAAACATGAAAGTTGAGGAAAAAAAACTGCAAGCATTGATCTAGGAGTTAATGCATTCAGATCATTTCACATGTATTCTCATGTTCTAACACAAGTTTAAAGAAACTGAACCTGGAAATTTCACAGACTTTACCAAGGGTGTATTTTATTCAAGGAAAACAACATGGAATTCCAATTCTCCAACTGCTATGTTAGCTCATATATTGCTTTACTAGTTTTTAATACAGCAGCATTGTTATTTTATGCTATGATTTGGGCTCTCTTTTAGGTGCCAGGTATACTGTGATGAATAATACAAAATTATGTCATTATTAAAATTGTTATTGACAAGACAAAACATCATAGAATGTTATATACTTTCAAGTGATATAAAGAGAAATAAAATAGCTGAGGGATGTAAATGAGAAGGAACCATTTTAAATAGATTGTCCTGGCCGGCGCGGTGGCTCACTACGCCTGTAATCCTAGCACTCTGGGAGGCCGAGGTGGGCAGATCGTTTGAGCTCAGGAGTTCGAAACCAGCCTGAGCAAGAGTAAGACCCCATCTCTACTAAAAAATAGAAGGAAATTAATTGGCCAACTAAAATATAGAAAAAAATTAGCCGGGCATGGTGGCACATGCCTGTAGTCCCAGCTACTTGGGAGGCTGAGGCAGAAAGATTGCCTGAGCCCAGGAGTTTGAGGTTGCTGTGAGCGAGGCTGATGCCACGGCACTCTAGCCGGGGCAACAGAGTGAGACTCTGTCTCAAATAAATAAATAAATAAATAAATAAATAGATTGTCCTGGAATGGCATCTTTTCTGTGATGATACTTCAGCCCAAACCTGAATTATGTGACCTGAGTTATTGAGTGTGGAGAGATTATTTCTGACAGAGAATATATTGAAGGAAGCATCCTTGTCAGGTATATTTGAAGAGGAGCAAGCAGGCGGCTGCTGATGTAGTAAGGTATGCTGTGAGATGCTGGGAAACATTGCGTAGCTCCTCCTGTGAGGCCAGGTTAGGGCTTTAGATTTTCTGTTAAGTTCATTGAAATCCCATGGAGTGTTTTAAATATTGGAATGTCATGATCTGATGACTCTATTACAATAGTAAATACAATTAAGACAATAAAAATTGAGGAATGGATGAATGAAAAGTTTATAACTCTACATAAAGATGTTTTTAAATAAATTTATGATAATATTTTATAATTTAAAATATTATGTTTAAGGAAGGATTTATGTTTCCTTGCTTTAACTGATATATATATTTGTTCTTCTCAATTAAGCAGATTAAGTGGATTTATACTAACATTATACAGACTTATTTTATTAAAGGAAACTAATAGCATATTAATAGCAATAATAATTGATAACTCAAAATGTTAGAATGTATCAGGAATTTTATTTTGCATTTTACACACAAGTTCTAATTTAATCTTCATAAAAGCCCTATGAAAAAGTAATATATTGTGTTGATTACATGTTTGGGCTCTATAATCAGATTGTTTAAAACTGTTTTACTGCTCTGCCATTTACAACTTGGATAACTCTATGCCTAGAATGTCTATATATCATAGTCTATAGATCCTCCTCTGAAAATAATAGTTCATACCACCTTGGACTTATTAAAAGTGTAAAGTGGCATAATGTAGTAGATGAACTGACACACAAATAATATTACAGCAGTTCTCTGCCCTTCAAAATGAAGAAATTGGAATTTAGAGAGGTAAATGAATTTGTAAAAGGCATGTAACAATTATAGTTGTCACATTAAGACTCATATTTGGATCTATAGACCAAGCTCCTCATTATTTTTAACCAATTAGGTAACTCCCTGGCCTTGAGTAGCTGCTTTCTACTTTATAAATTCTCACAGCATTTGGGACTTTACATTTCATGGGTGTCAGTAAAGAATGGATAAATAAAAATATTTCTCCCTGCTTCCTAAAGATTAGAATGGCTATGTAGCAGAAATGAACAGCCTCAATATTTGTATGTTGAATAAATCCATATATCATTTCTATACAAATAAATGCATACTGCAAGTAACCAAATCCTTAGCATAGCCTATGACTTCATAATGATCAAAGCTTATCTTCTGAAAATTGATATCAGTGTACCAGTTTCATGCAAATGAATGTGTTTCTAAAATAGGTTTGATAAAATTATGAATTCCCTGAATGTCAAGTTGAGAAAATGGATTAGTCAAGAAGATATATCCTTAACAAAACTGTGAACATAAAATGAGAGTAATTATTCTGATCCTAAAGAGAAATATTCCTTTGATTTTTATATTACTATACAGTCTCTATAATCTAAATAAAGATAGTTTATAAGACAAATATGTTCAACCTTTTCCATTTAATTCCAGCTGAACCCTGACATTTACATATATACATTATATATGTAAATATGTACTTATTTTGTAATTTTTTTCTTTGTATACTGGATTAAAAGTTGTGTAAATAACTCATTTATTTCAAAATACAGCCACTAGCAAAATGGTGAAAATTTCTTAGTTTCATTAATTTTCAATTTAGGTTAACTTTTAAATTTATTAACTTTTAATGTATTTATTTACTTTGGAAACTATTTTTTTCCAAGATAGTTTGTGATATGGCTTTTTTTTGCCTTATTGATATATTTATAATTTTATTTCCAACTCAAATGATTAAGGCTGTTTGTTTTTGAAAGCCTTGAAATCTAATTTTTTGTTTATTCTAAGGTATTAAAAACAAAATTAAAAAATATTGGGATACATTATCTGCTCTAGAGAACCATATGGAGTAATATGTATAAGTAGAATGTAATTCTATTGAAAACCATACAAACCCTAAAGTAACATTCAACACTTATAATTATTTTTATATTTGCTAAGTGTAAGTTAGTCATGCTGAAATATTCCTTTGAAAATAAAAGCTTCCCAGAAGATATGCCTTAAATTTCTATTTTAATCAATAAAAATACTACACACAAAAAATTTCTTTCCAGTATTAAAGGGCACAACACATAGCGTTAATAGTGAAAAAACAGAATTGAAAAATACACTAAATGTATTCTGATTTTTGCCATCATCATATTAAAATATATATACTAGTCATTTGTGATCAAAGTGAAAATCATATGAGGATTGCTTCTTCATATAAATAAAAATTTGAGATATGTGACTTTACAATATTTTATATTCACACAAATGACATGCAAGGAACTCTATTATTGCTGTTCACATTAATGGCTCAGTGGAAATCCTTAGGAATTTTAATTTCTACAGAGAAGAAAGGCATTCTTTAAGATTGCTTAATAATTTCATGAAAAAAAGATGGAACTAGTTGAGAACATTGGAAAAGAATTAGAGTTTGTACTTTATCAATGTCTATGAGAAAAATGTCCGACATGAAATAAAATATCATAGTTATATATTTTTTATATCCTAGAACAAGAAAAGTGTAACATAAGTGTGCTTTAAGTTTTACCTACCACAGTTAATACATAATAATTTAGCAATGCAAACAAGTAATTTCTGCAACATCGCAAAGTTTTTGCTTTCAATATTGAGTGATAAAATGAAGCATTGTAAGTAGTAATCTGAGCTATTTTTCAACATCAATTGCAAGTAAAACTGCATAATTACCTACACACACACATATATGCATAGCATATGAAATATATATATATCATTAGGTTAATTTGTTAAAAATGTTTAATTTGTATTTAGTTTTTTTATTTAATATATATATATTATTTCAGAATATTACGGGGCTACAAATGTTTAGGTTACATATATCGCCTTTGCCCTGCCAGAGTCAGAGCTACTCGCTTGCCTGTCCCCTAGACACTATGCACTGCACCTATTAGGTGTGAATATACCCATCCCCTCCTCCGCCCTCTCACCTCCCAGACACCGGATGGATGAATGTTACTATGAACAAAATGTTTGAAAAACTCTTATAGACATCGGCCTAGGGAAAAAATTTATGAAGACCCCAAAGGCAATCACAGCAACTAAAATTATAAATAAATGGGACCTGATCAAATTAAAAAGCTCTGCATAGCCAAGAAAACTATCATGACAGCAAACAGACAACTCTACAGAATGGGAGAAAATATTCACATGCTACATGTCCAATAAAGGGCTGATAACTAGAATCTATATAGAACTCAGGAAGATCAGCAAGAAAAAATCAAACAACCCCATTAAAAAGTGGACAAAAGACATGAATACAAACTTTTCCAAAGAAGACAGACTAATGGCAAAGAAACAAATGAAAAAATGCTGAACGTCTCTAATCATCAGGGAAATACAAATCAAAACCACAATGAGATATCACTTAACTTCACTGAGAATGGCTTTATCAAACAGTCCCAAAACAACAAATGTATTCAGTTTTTTACTACATACATGTTCTTTACTTCGTAGATGCTCTTTTACATTTTTTCACCTAATATTTAAGTTTGAATTTTTTTTAAGTTTGAATTTTGTGAGAAATAAATAGAAGACTGACAAGGAATAGTCTGACATTAGTAAAGACCAGAAACTAATTCTTTCCCTCTTCATCTCCCTCTCCTCTCAAATCTCCACCCCCACCCCACTTCCACCACTCTGCTAAATCCATTCCCTTTACAGGTAACAGGAAATAGATTTTCAAAGAATCCAGAAGTATTAATAGGTCACAAAATGGTTGCATTCAGTACTATGTCCCATATGCTTTATGCTGCGTGTAGAAAATCAATGATGCCAGTAAATATATAAATGAGTAGCTGGAATCATGCCGGTTTAGTCCAAATCCCATTCTTGAACATCTGAATTGTTCTAGGCACCATGATAAACAATTATCTAGCAGGGGTCCTCAAACTTTTTAAACAGGGGGCCAGTTCACTGTCCCTCAGACCGTTGGAGAGTGCGCACTGTGGGCCTGGAACGAGTCGGCCGCTAAGCAGGACAGGCAGTGGGGGCAAAAACACCCGGTGGGCAGGATAAATGTCCTCGGCGGGCCGCATGTGGCCCACGGACCATAGTTTGAGGACTCCTGAATGGAGATAAATAAAGCACAATTCTTTCTCTTATGGAACTCAAACCTTACACTGAATATTTAACCAAGTTTTCTTAAAATTTAAGGTAGTATATGAGACTTGGAATAAGAAACGAAATTTACCATGTTACAGCCACTGATATTAGAAGGTTGTTTGTTATACCAAACATCATCACTCATATTTCTACAATGAGAATAAAAGACATAAACTAAGACAGAGACAAGTAGTCTAAGCACTGGATCACTTCTGTGATCTTCCCACTATCCCTGAACTGCAGGGATAACTGCTTGGTTTGTGAAACAAATAACCCCTGGCTTATTGATTTATTTAAGCCATTTTTGTTAGACTTTTCTGTTACTTGCAGCAAAATAAATAAAACTAACTACCCTAACTGATATGCTTTCATAAATAGATAGACAGATAACCAGCTTGAAATATCAGAAAAATTTTTAAACATAGTATTATATGTCTTAGTTATTATCCACTGTTTTTATACTGTAGAAAGTAACTGGTCCATAAAGACAAGAATGCATTTATTTAGCTGATTAATCTTAATACCTTGTAACAAATTGGTTACAACTAAATTTTGCCTGTTTTTTTCCATTTGTACACTCATTGTGTAGGCCATTTCATAACAAAGCATCACTTGGCTATAACTTTAAAACTTACGCTACTTGGGCTTATTAACAAATTTGTATCATGATTTATTTATTTTTTTGAAGATTTACAATTCGATGTGCGCCAATGCAAAAAACCATGTGCAATTGCTAAACTACATTGTAGAGATTGATAAATCATGCTTCTACAGAAATTTGAATCAATTTTTTAATAATTGATAAATTATTCTTAAACATCTGTTTGAGTTAAATATGCTGATTATTTTAACTGCTACAATTAGTTAACAGCCCCTATGACTGGCTAATCGAGTTAAGTTGTCTATATTACATTGAGACCATTATGAGATAGCAGAAAATAAACTAATTTTAAAACATAACTATAATTATTGTTAAACATAGCAATATGTTAAAACATATTGCTATAACTAATTTCAATAATAAAAATGTATATAATAATGACAAGAGCATTATTCTATTTTTGTATTATTTATAATCATAAGCAATTTCTATTTGCATATGCTTTAATCACATGACATTAAACATTTGGAAAAATTCTTGCAAAATTATATTAGCTTCTAATGTGGACACTTAACAGATATTAAGGTGGCCTTGATAAAGAATGCAAATAAACTATTTTTGGAAAATATTAAACATTCTCCCTGAGTTAGACAAGAAAAGAGACTTTTGCAAAATATAATGGTTTCTTCAACTTGATGACAGATTAAAAATCAATCTTCTTATAAAATTTACTATTTGATATCACATGTCTTTCATATGACTTCATATATATATTTCATATTCTACATATACATATAGTGAAATTCTACTATATATAGTGAAATTTACAAATCATAACCATGATATTACAAAATTGTACAGCTACTAATGAAGTGAAATTATAAAAATTATTTTGTAATTAGGAAACTATTAAATGTATCAGATAAATTCAATAGTCTCTTGTGATAATCTTTGCTAAAATATAAAAAGGATTATAATATATAATCACTTTGCTAAAATATATACTTAAACATTATTCTTTTATGACCAACCATTTAATTAAATATCATAAATTATTTCAGTAACTAGTTAGCAAGTAATCAAACTACTTTACCAAATATAAGAGGAAATGCATCAAGAACACATACTTTCCTTAGTAGAAGAGGGGAAAAGTATAGCAGCACTATTATCATTCAATCATTAAATTTGAATCACTATAGATAAAAATAAAGTCAATACTTTAACCATCCTGACTAGTCATTACTTCCATTTCACTAGTTATTCAGAAAAAAATAGAAACTGTGCCTATTCTAAAAACTAAATTTTGGTCTGGGTGCAGTGGCTCATGCCTGTAATCCTAGCACTCTGGGAGGCAGAGGCAGTCAGATTGCTCAAGGTCAGGAGTTTGAAACCAGCCTGAGCAAGAGCGAGATCCCCAGCTCTACTAAAAATAGAAATTAATTGGCCAACTGAAAATATGTAGAAAAAAAAATTAGCCGGGCATGGTGGCGTATGCCTGTAGTCCCAGCTACTCGGGAGGCTGAGGCAGGAGGATCGCCTGAGTCCAAGAGTTTGAGGTTGCTGTAAGCTAGGCTGATGCCATGGTACTCTAGCCTGGGCAACAGACTGAGACTCTGTCTCAAAAAATAAATAAATAAATAAAATAAAAACTAAATTTCACCAAATAGCATGAGATGACTGAAACAAGTGTATATGAGTGGGAATTGACCAACTAAGTATGTCTACTGTGAAAAATATTTTTCATTTACTATTCAGTTTCAGAGTCATTTAGGTATCAGAAGTATCATCATCAGTTTATAGATGACAGCACTGAGAAGTAGAGAATTGTGATTGATTCCATTACTGATCAGCAAATATGCTCTCCATTTCAGCTAGAGCACTAGAACAAACATACATGGAGGCAACTGGAACTAAGCTGGGAATCTCTGCCTGAAAACAGGTTTAGCCAATCCCAGCAAAGGCCAGCTAAGATAAAGCCTGACACAGAGGAGCCTCAACCAAGGTCCACACCAATGAGTGGAAGAATAAATACTCATTGTTTAAACAAATCAGCTTTGAGTGATGTATTTTTTCAAGACAAGCTGACAAATATAGAAATAGATACCAGACATAGGATGTTGACCATAGTGTGTGTTAAGGAAAACCTTTTAGGAGGTTGAAAATATGACTCATATTACATAGAGATTAAACTTGATAAAATTGTCATTTCACTAACTGTGAAGAGTTTACAAATGTATCTTACAAATTTCTGTTTTCCTTTTCATTAAAGATGTTTATAGACCCATGGGAGCAGAGACAAGATGGCTGACCAGAGACACCAGCTGTCAGATCATCTCAGAAAGAAGGAAAACTTTTAGAAACAAACATAGATCAGGTGTAATTCTCAGGGAAAAGTGCCAGAACCTACCAGAGATTCCACAGGAAAAAGTTGCAGAGCAGAACATTAAGGAGCAAGGTGAGTAGAGATCAACCCCCAAGAGGCTTGAAGTCTGGCAAAAAGGGTAGATGGAGTGGTTTGATTCTCCCTGACTCACACCTCTGGCAGTCAGTAGGCTCCTGAGCTGCTGGAGAGCCTTTCTACCATCACAAGCCCAAAAGTTGCTGCTGCCAATGGACTGGGAGCTTCTTGAGGACAAAGCACCAGGCTCCCAGCCCCCTTGGGGGTGCTTCTCATCACCAGACCTGAACCAAGATGGCAGGCACCATATTGCTTCTCCACACACTGTGTGTCTTTATCCTCCCCATGGGGCTTCATTTCCTCAGTTTTCATCTTGTTTATTCCCATACAAACATTTCCCAACTACTCCAGCCCAGATTGCAGGAACCAGAACAGCTGGTGGGTCCTAGGGTAACTTTGTGACCACAGGGCCTGGACATTCCAGGTGTGCTGCCTTCCAGAGAGAAGGACATAGAAGACCAGAATGCCAGCTTTCCTCCATTCAAATAATTTTCCTCCCCTTCCCCTCCCCAACCCATAGCTGCCCAGAGACCATTGAGGAGTGGCTGCTTCCCCTCTGTTGGTGCATCCACCATACTGAGGCTTCTATAGAGAGTAGGGCTCAAAACTTTCCTCCTAAATACTTGTAGCAGACTAAAGGGTGCACAGACTGTGAGCTCCCTGCTCACAGGCCCTCCCCAGTGCTGCTCACTGGGCTGCTCCATCGGAGTAGGGCACACGCTGAAGCAGAGGGACATCAAACCTGCTTGATCACCCTATAGGCAACTCGGGGCCAACATGCTTCTCCCTGGCATGGTCAGGAATTGATCTTCAGAGACCTAGGGACAGGCCCGCAGGCCAGATACCATAACCCCAGGACTTGATCATATTGCTCGGGGGCACAGAAGGGAGATTTGTCAACTAATCTCAGAAAGCAAGGGATCCTGTGTGGGCAGAACTGAAAGGAGAGTGCAGTGTGGGACTCAGCCACAGCCTACTTGGGAAGCACTCCTTTCTCCCACAGGAAGGCCACACTCTCTGCCCAGGGTGGGATCCTGGACAGAGAAGCTCCCAGCCTACAACACCATCATGGAGGACCTTAGTTAGTTTGAGTGCCTGCCTGCTGGCAGAGGCCAGAGGGAGACCACAGACCATGTAGCAGTGGAGGGAAGAGAAGAGCGAAACCTGCATCTAACAGCCAGATTGTGCATCCCAAATAAGCCACTAAGAGAAAGATAAAATCAAAGACATGTAAGAGGATTAAGGTGGCTTCAATACGCAAATTGTCATAAAGAATATTTTTTTACCCAAATTATGTGTGTTAAAATCTAGAAGGAAAAAGGAAGGTGGGCAGGTAGGTAGATTGATAAAATCTCAACCTGAAAAGTGTGGGTGTGTTCTTTGGTATATAGAATTGCCTGAAATCACACATAGAAAACTCACAATGCCTTCAAGACAGCTGTGCTAATGAAAGCACTCACACCCTGGATTAAAAGAAACTGCAACTATTTGAGATGAAAAAGCAAAATTCATGTGCCACCAATATCATACTGGTAGTAAGTGGAATGAAAGAGTTTCTCAGTTCCCAGGGAGGAACTATTCTCCAATTACCTCCTCAGTTGTGGTCAAGGAGCATTATAGAAAAGAAAAGACCTCCTAGAAAGTGGAGCTAAAAACTGTGGATAATATTTATTAGGGGACCTGCTTTTAAACATGAAAAAGAAGCTTAAATCAGTACACCAACTAAACACAGGGTGGAAAGATGTGAAAATATTTGTCCAGTAATATTTCTGAGTGACCATATACCACTGAATTCTATACAGATCAAATTGTTTCCACTTCCAAAATGTTACAACTTACTTTATAGTTTATTGATCTATAGACCAAAAAGAGCCAAATTTGCACTTAATATGACCACCAAATCCTGGAATTCCAGCCTAAGGCTATAAATAGCTGAGACATTTAATGAGGCATAGGAAAAGCAAGTATGTGTTTTGTTTACAGGAAGAAAGTGGATATTTGTGAACGAGAGGTTGGGCTGTAACAGAGCAAATTACTCTTGAGTAAATAGTCACTTCCCTCCCTCTTCAGGAAAAATCTATTTCTCAGAAAGCATGATTTTCCACTTAACCAGGTAATTTGATTTGTCTAATGAATCATGTGTAGAAGTGGCATGAACAGAGGTTTTAAATGAAGCTTGCAATTTGGCTTGCTGTCTTTTGCTCCACTGATCTCCCATAAAAAGAGCATGCTCCGTGTAGCTTTGGCCCCTTAAGCCTGAACACACTTGAAAAAGGCCTGAATCCCTATCAACTGGAGCAAAGCCCAGCCAAGCCCAGCCAAGCCCAGCTAAATCACAGCCTGAAGCAAAGCTGCTCCAAGGGAATTGCAGACAGAAAGCAAGAAAAATAAACATTTTCAATATAAACCACTCAGTTTTAGGGTGGTTTGTTGCATAGCATTATTGTGTCAATAAATGATTTAACATAGCACAGATTTCCTTTTCTCCATGAAATGTAATATATTAATATTTAATGATAAAACTAGGATAATATTTAAGAACTCCAACATTAAACTCTTTAATAAGTATTTATTTGTTTTGTCTTACTATCTTTAGTTAGGAATAAACAGAGTGGTATAACATTTCCCTTAAAGACTATACTGTGATGAAAAATACATTATGATAATCGTTTTAATGAATTAATTTACATATTATTGAAAATAATGTTTTATTGATTTCATCTTTCTTAGTTTGTTTTGTGCTGCTACAACAATGCCACAGACTAGGTAATTTATAATGAATAGAAATTTCTTGGCTCATTGTTCCAGAGGCTGGAAAGTTCAAGATTGGGGAGCCAGCATCCGGAAGGGCCTTCTTGCCAAGTCATCCCATGGCAAGATAGTCAAAGACAGGATGAGAGAGCAAGAGATCAAACTCAGAGCCTCAAGCTCTTTTTTAATTGGCATTTATCCATTCATGTGGGTGAAGCACTCATGCCCTATTCACCTCCCATTAGGTTCCACTTTCCAGCACAACTGCTTTAGGAATAAATTTCCTACACATGCTTTTTGGGGACACATTTAAACCATATCATCATCCAAAGAAGCTATAGCATCATGGTGATAATATGACAATTGATAAATTACTTGCAGATCATTGTAAAGTTACATTACAGCATAGGCTTACTGTAGTCAATTTATGATACAGAAGTATGGATCCTACAATTAACAGAGCATTGTAACAGATGGAGATAGTGGAACAATTATTTTTAGATTGGCTTTCAGTGTTCATTTTTGTAAATATTAAATAAGGTACAACTTCCATTTGGGAAAAAAATAGCTAAATAGAAATTATTTGTTTCATTCCTTATGGAAATAAGTCCTAAGTTATTTTGTGCAAAATATTCTCATCTATATCCTCTCTAAATTTTGCATTGGCTGCATTTAAATCACTTGTAAGTTGAAGTAAGTCTCAAAAGGTGGTGGCATTGAATTAGGACTTCCTGTCTTAATTAGCATTGACTAAGGTATTGAGTAGAAACATACCTTTAACACTGGTAGATTATCTGCAAATTAAATATAATTGTATACACATAAATGTTGATTTAGGAGGCCTTAGCATCCATCTCACTCCTTATACCTACCATATTTTTTTAATATGAAAAGCTGATTTCTCTTTGTTATATATAATGTGAATAAAAGTGTCTCCTATAAAATTCCTATTTTTTCTGATACAAAGCCTGTACTTCAAGTAAAAACAATGTCCCTACATTGTAAACTCAAATTAAAATGTGTAGTCTTTCCTTTATGTCCAGATCTATGATCTTAAGTCCCTATAATAGAGAAATACTTTGTAGCCTTTAATTAGTGTAAAGTTCCGAAGACCCAAGGCAGGGAAAATAGAAGTAATGGCTGACATTACACTCCAGTATAGTTGGAGTTAAGTTACACATAGGAAGAATTAAATAGTATCTTTTACAGCTAGTTTTTGTAGGATCTAAATATTTATACTAAATAATATCATTTTATTAACATAGGGAAAATATTACCTCTTTTGGAAGGGAACATAATCATCAGACTTGTACATTGGAAAATATATCTTGTAACAAAGTGAATGATACATTTGTGGATAAATACTGGGTACAAAGGGACCAGGTAGGAATTGATCACTACACAAGCACAAGTGAAGAAGGCTTAGTAGAATTGACAGTATAAACAAGTAATAATGTAAATGCCATTATTTGATTCATTCAACAGAACTTGTCATAGGAATAGAAGAGAGGAGTGAAAGAGAGGAAGGAAGATGATAGTGGGATTTTCAGGTGACTTAATTCACAGAAGCAAGATGAAATTGGGACATAGATTGAAAAGAATAATTCTGAAAAACTACTTGTGTATTACTCAAACATCTATAATACAAGTTAATTCTACTGTTAAAAATTATGCATGATTTTAAAAGTATCTCATTGATGTTTTTCAAGCATCTGAAGGCATTCAATTCACCCATATATTCTGTAAATGTGAGTTTAAGCCACATTGCAATTTATTACAATTCATAAAATGAAGTATTCATATGCTGATTATCTCAAATAATATTTTAAATTTATATAGACTAAAAAACCTTCACAATTCTAATTTTATCTCCTAATTATATATTTTTCTAAATTAAATGGTTAAATTATAAAGAAACTTTATAAGTTAAAAATTATAAGTTTTAGATAATATCTGATATATTAATACTAATTATGTTTCAATTTGGTAAACTTTCATACTCTTGAATTAAATCTATTTCAAGGACCAACATGAGGTGTGGAGAAGAAGAAACCCTCATACACAGTTAGTGGGAATGTAGATTGGTATAGTCATTATGAAAACCAATATGGAAGTTCCTAAAGAAATTAAAAATAAAACTACCATATGACCCATCAATTCCTCTTTTGATTATATAGCTGAAAGAAATAAAATAACCACCTAGTAAATATATCTGCATTCCTATGATCATTGCAGCATTATTCACAATAGCCAAGATAAGGAAACCATCTAAATGCCCATAGATGAACAAATGGATAAAGAAAATAAGGCATATACGTATAATGAAATATTATTCAACCTTAAAAAATAAGAAGATACTGCCATTTGCCACAACATGGATGGAACAGGAGGACATTATGCTAAGTGAAATAAGTCAGATACAACAAGAAAAATATAACATTATCTTATGTACATGCAGAATAAAACAAAAGATCTCAAATATACAACCATAGAGGATGAAACAGTGGTTACCACGAGTGGGGGCAAGTGGTGGGGGAGAGGAAATACGAAGAAATAAGGAGATGTAGATGAAATGATACAAAATAACACATATGTGGGATGAACAAGTCTAGAGATCTAATATAAAACATGACTAAAGTTAATAAAATTTTATTATATTAGGAAATTTTGTTAAATAATTAGATTTGAGCTGCTCTTGTCACAAAAAAATAACTATGCAAGATGATAGATAAGTTAATTTGCTTCACTATAGTAAACATTTTACTATCTATATGTATCTCATAACATCATGTTGTAAACCTCAAACATACACAACAAAATTTATTTTTTTAAAAATAAAAGAAGGGTAAGTTAAAAAGTATAATAATTTTTATTTCTATTTATGGCTTTGTAAAGGTTGATTTGCCAGTAGCTGAAGACATACAGTAAATAATACATGATAAACTGTATTGGCTTGTTTATGTTTTATGCATTGATTTTTGTTGCTATTGTTGTGTGTGTTTGGGTTCAGTTCTGTTTGATTTTTCCCTGATGACTCTTCTTTCTCTATTTGGTGTAAGTCTCAGATTAAAATAATCTACTTGTATTCATATTATCCTAGTGTCTATCTGATCATTGTTAACCAACTGAAAAAAACCTTAATAAAACAAAAACCTATACAGTAAGCATAGTTGAATTTAAAAGGAAGGGAGATGTTAAAGGGAGATAGATAGATAGGGCTACTTCTCAGTGATATGATTACAATCAATGATCTAGTTCTAATTTCTCGATATCAATTGATTAGGAAACCTAGAGCTCACCAGGCTTTTTAAAATGAAAACGTTGGAATATAACTACTGACTCATTTATGAATCTAAATGTCAATGTACTTTACTTTTCAGCGATCATAATAATAGTTCTTGATAATAAAATTATATTCCTCCACTTGCAAGGGAAGTAAGTTTCATTTTCAGAGACTATGTAACATTGAACCAAACCAAATTACATTGAACCAAACATTGAACCAAAAACAATGAACCAAAACCAAGTGCCAATTATTACTTAATTTTATGTATGAGGAAACTGATGCACAGATAGCTGATGTAACTTGCCTGAGATCGTAGTGTTTGAACCCAGACTTTGTACTTTCAAACTGTTAGTGCTGTGCTCTCTTACCTCTAATAACAGCATATTCTTTAGCAAATAAATACCCATGTCTTTCAGTTACACTAAGTCTATTAGAGTAAACAAATTATAATAGTAAGTCTAAAATATTACTATATACTAATATTATAAAACATATGGTCTTATATGTATTGATTCCAAGCTAACTCTCAATCTTTTTTTAATATGGTCATGTTTGAGGTAAGTAATAATTCAATGATTTTAGGTTATAGATTTTAATTATATTTCAGTGATCCTTTCTGAGACTATATCATCTTTCTGTTGATTGAATTCCAAAAATAGCCTATTAATTACAGATACTAAGGCTGTTAGTATTTCTTATTTTCCAGAACAGAGAACTATATAATCCAACATCTCTTCCTTTCAGTTTATATTCTTCATTTTAAGAAAATCATGCAAAAACTTTCCTTTCTCACTGTTCTTTCAAAACATACCCCTCAGGCAATTACAACTCACACTCACAAAAAATCTTTTTTTTTTCCTTGTACAAATATATCCTCTTTAACTTTTTCCTTGTTAATATTTATTTCTTGTATTTTTCTTTGGAAGATTTCTCTCTTTTGCATTCTCTCTCTCTCTCGATTATAAGTATTAAAGTATTTTCTTCAACTCTTTTTCAATGCAAAGACCAGGTCAGCTATCAATCATCCCATATCAGTAACATGAAAACTGGCTTTATACTGTTAAAATGGATGAATTATTCCTACCCTTATCAGAAAACAGCCCCTACATTTTTGCTGCTGTCTTGCCAACTTAGGCACTTGACCCTGAAAATGATCTGTTCCCCTCTATTTTGTCATCAAATCCTGTTTCTTACTCTGTCATTCTTATCAATATTTAAAAATGATTTAATATTTTTTAACTTAAAAAAGAAAACTCTCTCTTTCCCAAGTATTCTTTATTTTACATGAGAGATACATTCTACTCTTCCTCACTTGGGTCTTTGGGTCTGTTTTTTTTTCCTTTAAAAGGATTTTATTTGTTTAGCATTTAGAAATGAACAGGATAAACATTGGGAGCAACAAACTGAGGATAATTTTGTGAGAGAATAAACTATAGAAACGCTAAATACAACACGAAGGGAGATTGGCAGGTTCTGCATTGCATGGGGATTTTTTTTTTTAATTTCAAGAAAATATGAAACTAAGAACATTTTGGTTATATTTTATATCTTTGCCTCTCCCTAGCAAGAGTTAGAGGTATGCCCTTCCCCTCCACAATGCTTACCACATCCCGCAGATGTGGTCTACCCCCCCAACCCCCGAATCCCTGGTGAGCATCACTACCATTTGAGCACCATAGTGTTAATCAGTCAACACCAATTTGATGGTGAATATATGTGGAGCCCATTATTCTGATCTTGTGTCACCTCACTTTGGATAATGGGTTTAAGCTCAATCCAGGATAATGTAAGAGGTGCTATCTCACTGTCATTTCTTAGATTTGAGTAATATATTCCATTGTAAACACATACCAAATTTTAATAATCCACTCATGAATTGATGGGCACTTGGGTTGTTTCCAAGTCCTTGTAATAGTGAATTGTGCTGCCATAAACATTCGAGTGCAGATGTCTTTATAACAGAATGTCTTATGATCTGTTGGGTAGATGCCTAATAATTTTACTGCTGGGTTGAATGGTATTTCTATTTTTATTTCTTTGAGGTATCTCCAAATTCTTTTCCACAAAGGTTGCACTAATTTGCAGTCCCACCAGCAGTGTAAGAGTGTTCCTGTCTCTCCACATCATTGCCAACATTTGTTGTTTTGGAATTTCTTGATACAGGCCAATCTCACTGGGGTTAGGTGATATCTCATTGTGGTTTTGATTTGCATTTCTCTAATGATTAGAGATGTTGAGCATTTTTTTATATGTTTGTAGGCCATTACTCTGTCTTCTTTGGGAAAGTTTCTGTTCATTTCCATTGCCCATTTCTTGATGGGGTTGTTTGATTTTTTCTTGTTAATTCTTTTGAGCTCTAGATAGATTCTTGTTATCAAACCTCAATATTGTTAAAATGTCAATATTACCTAAAGTCATCTACAGAATTAATGCAATCCCCATCAAAGTAACACCATCCTTCTTTACAGATCTAGAAAAAATAATTCTTCACTTTGTATGGAATGAGAAAAAACCTTGGTTAGGCAAAACACTCTTAAGTAAAAAGAACAAACTGGGAGGCATTAGTCTTCCTGACTTCAAGCTATACTATAAATCAATAATAATTAAATCAATCTGGAATTGCACAAGAACAGAAGCATCGATGTTTGGAATAGGACTGAGATTCCAGAGATGAAACCATCTGCATATGGTAACCTAATCTTTGATAAAGCAGATAAAAATATACATTGGGGAAAAGAATCTCTCTTTAATAAATGGTGCTGGGAAAACTAGATAGTTACATGCAGAAGAATGAATCAGAATCCCTACCTCTCACCTCTCACAAAAATCCACTCAAGATGGATAACAGACTTAAACCTAAGGCATGAAACCTTAAGAACCCTAGAAGAAGAGGTTGGGAAAACCCTTTCAGACATTGGCCTAAGCAAAGAATTCTTGAAGAAGACCCCCAAAGCAATCACCGCAGCAACAAAAATAAACAAATGGGATCTGATCAAATTAAAAGGCTTCTGCACAGCCAAGGAAACTATCATTAGAGCAAATAGACAACCTACAGAATGGGAGAAAATATTTGCTCTCACTTGGATCTTTACCTTCAGAGGCTGACAAGTATGCCTCCCATCAACAAACTCTCTTGACCTTTGTTTTCCAAAGAGGAGCTCCAGAAGAAAACGGAAGAAAAGGATAAATGTAAATTTGATATTCATACCCCTTGTTTCCTTCTTGAGGAATTTTCTTTAACCAAAGGTCTCTGCTCCTAATCATTATTAAGTTATCTTAATTTGAGAGTGTCATCTGTTCCTTGATTAGTTGTTGATGTAGTAATTGATATGTGGAAAGTATTAACATCTGCAAAGTAGACTCACAAAGTAGAAAATCTGGAATCTGGTAGCTTATATATTATGGATTACTGGAATAACTTCTCTGACAGAGGAAATGGGAAATGGGTAATCCATGGCATTTGGTGGCATCACAATAGGTCAAATTATCACCCTTTGTAGCACAGGAAGTATCCAACATGGAAGGGAGGGCATTGAGAGAGCAAATGTTTGTGGTACTTACTTGTTAGGGACACCGTAGTGATAACTGCCTACTTCCTTCAGGCAAGAGAGTTTTTTTTTGTCTCAATAAAATCTTGGGTCTATAAATCTATATTCCCTGAATCTATGAAAAAATCCAGTCCAGATTCTTGTTTAGAGGACCTGCTTCTTATGACTTTTCCCATTGACAGTTATTACATCACTTATTGTATCAGCTCCTTCAACCTTCTGGAATTATAAACCTCCTGGAAATGTACTAATGTACAAGTGAAGTCACTCACCTTCTTCTGACATCTCTGGAAGGTATACACAGAAGAAGCAGAATTAGAAGTTTTGAATAGGAGGTGTCCACATCCAAGTAAAATAGAGTAGGTAGAGGCACACCATCAATCCCATTGTACTAACTGAAAACAAAAACACATAATTGTGTACATATTACTTTTGAGAACATGAAAGAACTGTAGATACATAAAAGAATAGATGAACTAACACTTCAGAGAGTGATGAGCCCTCTTCAGGTGAGCTGAATCTTCATGTACACATAAAACAACTTTAAAATATATAAATCCATGAACAAATTTTATCTATCTCACCCTCACCCTACTCCCATAGTATGAAAATATCAGTCACTACACCTTTTTTT
>VBSM01000605.1:23843790-23869522 GCA_008086735.1 Cheirogaleus medius | reverse complement strand
AAAGGAGTTGGAAACTTACATTCACACAAAAACTTGCATGTGGATGTTAATATAAGTTTAAGGGATAATTTCCAAAACTTGGAAGCAACCAATATCAAGGTGTCGTTTTAGAGATGAATGGATAAATAAACTGTGGTATTTCCAGACAATGGGTGTTATTCAGCACTAATAAGAATTGAGCTTGTCAGCCATAAAAAGACATGGAGGAAACTTGATTGCATATTACTAAGTGAAATATGCCAATCAGAACAGGCTATATATTATACGTTTTCAACTATAAGACCTTCAGGAAAAGGAAAAACTATAGAGATAGTAAAAATATCACTTGTTTCCAGGGATTTGGGGAGAAAGGAGTTATGAATAGGAGGAGCACAGATGGCATTTAGGGCAGTCAAAATACTTTGTATGATATCATAGTAGTAGATACATGCCATTATACTTTTGCCCAAACACATAGAATGTAAAACACCAAGACTGATGGATAATGTGAACCATGGACTTCAATGATGATGATGTAGATTCATCAATTATAACAAATGTATCACTCTGGTGAGGGATGTTATAATAGGGGAGGTTATGCATGTGTGAAGATAGGGGACATACAGGAAATCTCTGTACCATCTGCTCAATTTTTCTTTAAACATAAAACTGTTCTACCTTAAAATTACTTTTAAAAAGAAAGCTACATATGCAAACAGATGAAGAATAAAATTGGGGCTTGAATAGACAGGCATTTAGTTCTATCTGAAATGTTTATTTTTTATAAAATAAAATGATTGGAAGCAAACATAAAAAATCTTAGCATAAATTTTTGTGGTAAAGATGTGGTTGCTGGTTAATTAATCTTTTCACTTTTCTGTGACTTTAAAATACCACAATATTAAAATAAAATAATCATAAGAAAAATAATCCTTTTTTAATATCATTAAATACCCCATTAATGTTAAAAATTCCAATTGTTTCATAAAATTTATTTGCCTTATTAGTTGGCTTGTTTGAATGAAATAAAGTCCACAAAATAGAACTTGATTAATATACCTCATTGAGCTTGGACTGATATTTTTCTCACTCCTCTCCTTTTAATATAAATCTAATTATGTCCCTTTCTGCTTTAAAATCTTCCAAAATGTGTCATTGCAATTAGAATACAATTCAAACTTCCTCCCACAGTGTGCAAGATCCCAGGCTGTTCACCTCAATCTGAGCCCTCCATCACCTTAGGGTAGATGCAGCACATTTCTTTCTTTCCTCTGAATATGTCAGACTGTCCTGAGTTTTATTAATTGTTTTATCTATTTGGAATGCTCTTCCCCCTATCCACATTATTAGGGACCCCTTAGAGCAATTTCTCATTACTCAGGTCTCAGCCTAAAGTATGACTTCATTAGAGAAGGACTCTCACATAAACATTTATTTTACTCATATTATCATTTTAATTGTCTCTTTATCAATTATTTTTGGGAAATTTTAATCTATCTATATACTAAATAATTTCTTTTCTTCCTTGTCTCCTCAAATGAAAAGATAAAAGACAAAAGAAAAGGTAGAAATCTTCTTTACCTGGTTCCATGCTGTTGTGATAGTTTCTGGATTTGTGCCTGGGACACAGTAAGCTGTCAATTAAAGCTGGTTGAATAAATGAATGAATTAATTAATTCAGGAAACAGGCCTCTTCTGTTTCTCCAGAGAAACTAAACATGATTTATATATAATATGGATTTTATAGAAAAAGTTGTATCTTCCTGTGTAGCAACTTATGAACAGCAATTGGGATGTTTGCATCTTTGCAAACATGATGCATCTTTGCATGATGCATGATTCATGCAATGATGCATGTTTGCATCTTTGAGGCACACCACATATTATTGCATATTTGTGAGTTGCATTTCTTTTTTGAGAGTCAATAATAATTTCAAAAATATTAAACCAACAAGATGACAAGAGATGCTTTTTGGCTAAAAATCAAATTCTATGCAATGAAACAATGAGCTGAGACAATTTCAACTTTTTTATTAATGCATCCTTAATAATAGGGTTATTTTAAATATCTTCTATAATTGATGTTACAATTAGACCACAACACGTATATTAAAATCACCTTCAAAAAGTCTTTTTTTAAGACATACTTTACAAATTACATTAAGCAATAAAATTACTGCCAAAGCCAATCCAACAGTCATTTTCAAATTAGCTACCAAGAAATAAATTTCTTTTGAGAGAGTAATAAAAAGACATTAAAAATTTTCCAGGTCATTTGTTAAGGATTCATTAGAATAATGCTTTTTAAGAGAAAAAGGAAAAATGTGCTACCTGATCTTTACTTCCAACACATATTAAATATTTCTGAGAGGAAAATGACTTGAGAAATTGTATTGAAGATAAACTGTAAGTGATCAAAAGTCACTGATAATTGGTTTTCTTATCTATAATGTTCTTAATTGTATGTATCCAGAATCACATCAATGTTGTTTACTTTAAAATAACATCTGGAGGGTGAGTATAGAATTGTGAGTATAAAACAGAATTCTATAAAATATAGAATAGTTAAGGACTAAATATAGGCTACAACTTTTACTACTAGGTGAAATTGGGCAAGATCTTGCTTAGCATTTCTACACCCCAGTTTCCTCTCCTGTAACATGAGAATAATTATGCTCCCTACAACATAGGGTAATTTTGAGAATTAAATGCGTTATACATAATAAACTAAGAATAGTTCATAGAACATGTTAAACCCAGCACAGATGTTAGCTTTAGTAGTAGCACAGGATGAGTAATCTGCATGCAAAACGTTTGGTTCCAGAAGTGCTTTGGATTTTGGATTTTTTTAGATTTTGGAATATTTGCATATACATAATGACATACCTTGGAGGATGGTACTCATACACATCTTATATACATAGCATGAAAGTAACTTTATGAAAAAAAATTTTTTGGCTAATTTTGTGCATGAAACAAATTTTGGTAGTGTTGGGACTGAGTCTTGTCACATAAGATCAGGTAAGAAATTTTCCACTGTCGTGTCATGTCAGCATTCGAAAACTTCCATATTCTAAAGCACTTTGGATTTTGGATTTTCAGATTAGGGATGTTCAACCTGTGCTATTGGTATTAGTAACAGAAGTGGAAGTAGTTGTTGTAGTAGTAAAATGTTATCATTAGCACTAACAAATGCCAGGTAAAGCTCCATGTGCTGGGCATATAGCACATATATTAAAATACAAATTGCAGGAAAAAAAACCTTCACTTTGTTCTTTTTTTCTTTTTCTTTATTTTCCTTTTTTCCTACTTTTTAAAAAATTTCAGTAGATTTAGAGGTACAAATGGTTTTTGGGTTCATGGATGAATTATATAATGGTGAAGTCTGGGCTTTTGGTGTACCCATCACCTGAATAATGTATATTGTATCGAATAGGTGATTTTTCATCCTTTAACCCCCTCCCAACCTCCCCAATTCTGAGTCTCCAGTGTCCATTATACTACTCTGTATGCCACTGAATACCCATAGTTTAGCTCCCACTTGTAAGTGACAACATATGGTACTTGGATTTCCATTCCTGACTTACTTCACTTAGGAAAATGTCCATCCCCATTCCATCCTAATTGGTGCAAAAGATATTTCTTTTTTATGGCTAATATTCCATAGTATGTGTACATTTTCTTTATTCATCCATTGGTTGATGGGTATATAAATTGATTCCATATCTTTGCAATTGTGAATTCTGCTGCAATAAACCTATGAGTGCAGGTGGCTTTTTGATATAATGAATTCCTTCCCTTTGGGTACTACTACTCACTCAGTAGTGAGATTGCTGGAGCAAATGGTAGATCTACTTTTAGTTCTTTCGAAAGCTCTATCTTGTCATCCATAAAAGTTGTACTAATTTGTGTTCCCACTAACAATGTACTAATGTTCCCTTTTTACTGCATCCATGCCAACACCTATTGTTTTTTGACTTTGTAATTAATGACCACTCTAACAGGGAGAAGGTGATATCTTATTGTGGTTATAATTTGCATTTACCTGATGATTAATGATGTTGAGCATTTTTAAATACATTTGGTGGCTATTTGCATATCTTCTTTTTTATTTCAGGATATTATGAGGGTACAAACATTTTGGTTATATGTTATGTCTTTGCTTCTTTTGAAAAATGTTTATTCATGTTGTTTACCCATGTTTTAGTGAAATTACTTGCTTTCTTTTTGCTGATTTGTTTGAGTTCCTTATGGATTCTGGATATTATAACTTTGTTGGAAATATACTTTGGGAATATTTTTGCACATTCTGTATGCTGTCCATTTATTATGCTGATTATTTTTTTTCTGTGCATAAGCTTTTCAGTTTAAGTCCCATTAATTTATGTTTGCTTTTGTTGCATTTGCTTTTGGGATCTTACTCATACATTCTTTGCTTAAGCCAATGTTCAGAAGAGTTTTTCCTGAGTTTTCTTCTAAAATTTTTACAGTTTCAGGTTTTATATTTAAGTCTTCAATCTATCTTGAATTAATTTTTGTATATGGTGAAAGATAGAAATCTACTTTCATTCATCTACATGTGGCTATCCAGTTTTCCCAGCACCATTTATTGAAGAGGGTAACCTTTCTGCAGTGTACATTTTTGTCAGCTTTCTTAAAGATCAAAGTAGAAGTAAGAATTTATTTCTGGGTTCTCTATTCTAGTCCATTTGTCTATGTGTCTATTTTTATACCGATCACATGCTGTTTTGATTACAATAGTTTTGTAGTGTAATTTGAAGTCAGGTAATGTGATGCTTCCAGATTTGTCCTTTTTGCTTGGGATTGCTTTGGCCATTTGGACTCTTTTTTGGTTCTACATGAATTTTAGGATTATTTTATCCAATTCTATAAAAAATGACATTGGTATTTTGACAGGAATTGTATTGAGTCTGTAATTGGGTAGTATGGTCATTTTCACAATAATGATTCTTCCAATACATGAGCATAGGAAGTTTTTCCATTTGTTTATGTAACTTATGATTCCTTTCATCAATGTTTTATAGTTCTCCATATAGAGATCTTTTACCTCTTTCATTAAGTGTATTCCTAGGTATTTTATTTTATTTTTTCACAGCTATTATAAATGGTATTGAGTTCTTGATTTGAGTCTCAGCTTGGTCATTATTGGTGTGTAGAAATGTTAATAATTTGCATGTGTTGATTTGTAACCTGAGGTTTTATTGAATTCATTTATCAAATCTAGGAGACTTTTGGGGGAGTCTTTAGAATTTGCTAGATATAAGATCATAGCATTAACAAAGAGAAAATATTTCCCTGCATTTATTGAGATGATTCTATGGTTTTTGTTTTTAATTTTTTCTCTGCAGTAAATCACATTTATTGACTTGCATATGTTAAACCATCCTTCCATCCCTGGGATGAAAGCAACTTGATCAGGGTGAATTATCTTTTTGATGTACATTTAGATTCTGTTTGTTTGTATTTTGTTGAGGATTTTGGTGTCTACGTTCATCAGGGATGTTTGTGTGTAGTTTCCTTTTATTGTTGTGTCTTTTCCTGACTTTAGTGAAATTTGATTGTGAATCAATCTGGTCCTGGGCCTTTTTGTTCAAAGATTGTTTATTACTGAATCCATCTCTCTACTTGTTATTGGTCTGTTCAGGATCTCTATTTCTTCTTGATTCAAGGTTGGAGGTTTCCTGGAAGTTGAACATTTCCTCTAGATTTTCTATTTTGTGTGCACAGTAGTCTTCATAGTAGTCTTGCATGATATTTTGTATTTTTGTGGCATCATAGTGCCTCCATTTTCATTTCTGATTGAGCTTATTTGTATCCTTTCTTTTCTTGGTTAATCTTGCTAGTGGTTTATCAATTTTGTATATCTTTCAAAGAAGCGACTTTTCATTTCATAGATCCTTTTGTTTCATTTTTTTGTTTTGTTTCAATTTTGTTTAGTTCTGCTGTGATCTTTGTAATTTATTTTCTTCTGCTAGCTTTGGATTTGGTTTGTTCTTGTTTTGGTAGTTCCTAGAAGTGTGACATTAGAATGTAAATTTGTGAAGTTTCTGTCTTTTTGATGTAGGCATTTAACACTATAAATTTCCCTCTTAGCATCTCTTTTTCTGTATACCATAGATTTTGATAACTTGTGTGACTATTATTCATTTAAATTTTTTTTAATTTCCATCTTAATTTTATCATTTAGATAACTTGTGTGACTATTATCATTCATTTAAAAATTTTTTAATTTCCATCTTAATTTTATCCTTTACCCAAAGATTATTTCAGAACAAGTTGTTCAATTTCCATGTATTTGTACAATTTTGAGAGTTCCTCTTGGAATTAATTTTTAGTTTTATTCCTACTGTTATCTGAGAAGATAGTTGATATGATTTCAATTTACTAAAATGTATTGAGACTTGTTTTGTCACCTATCATATGGTCTATCTTTGAAAATGTTTTATATGCTAATGAGAAGAATATATATTCTGCAGTTTGGGGATAGAATATTCTGTAAATGTCTGTTAGGCTCATTTGTTCTAGATTGCAGTTAAATCCAATGTTTCTTTGTTGACATTCTCCTTTGGTGATCTGTCTAGTGCTGTCAGTGAAGTGTTGAATTCCCCCCAAATTATTATATTGCTGTCTAACTCTTTTCTCAGATCTAGTAGTATTTATTTTATGAATCTGGGAGCTGCAGTTTTAAGTGCATACATATTTACAATTGTTATATTTTACCATTAAATTGATTCCTTTAGCATTATGTAATGGCTTTTTTAGTCTTTTGTAATGTTGTTGATTAAAAGTCTGTTTTATCCGATATAGGAATAGCCAGTCCTGTCCACTTTTGGATTCCATTTACAGGGAATACTTTTCTACCCCTTTACCTTGAGACTATAAGAATCTTTACCAGTTAAGTGCATCTCCTGAAGGCAGTAGATATTTGGATTGTGTTTTTTTAATCCATTCTGCCAATCTATATCTTTTAAGTGTGGCACTTAGACCATTTACATTCAAAATAAATATTGATATGTGAGATACTGTTTTAGTCATCATGTTCATTGTTTACCTAGTTGCTTTGTATTCTCTATTATGTTATAATTTTTAAGCCCGGGGAGGTTTATACTCTCGATTGCTTTTATACTAGTGATTATCAACCTTTCATTTTGATGTTTAGAATTTCTTTGTGCATTTCTTACAGGGCTGGTTTAATGGTGACAAATTCCCTCAAAATTAGCTTGTCTAGGAAAGACTTTATTTCTCCTTTATTTATGAAACTTAATTTTACAAGATACATAGTACTTTACTGACAACTTTTCTGTTTATGAAGACTAAAGGTAGGATCCCAATCCCTTTTGGCATGTGACGTTTCTGCTGAGAAGTCTACTGTTAATCAATTAGTTTAATGAATTTTCCTATTTAACTTACTTGATGTTTTTGTCTCATTTGTCTTAGAATTCATTCCCTCACATTGACTTTAGATAGCCTGATGAATATGCCTTGGTGAAGAACAATTTCTATTATTAGAGGTTTGTTTTGTGGCAGGGAGAAAAAGATTAAAAATAGATCTTACTTCAAATGATAACAAATGATAGGGAGAAAAAAATAAGTATTGCAGGGAATAGGGAATACCAGTAAGAGAATGTTTTAATATGTTAACTGCCACATGAGTTGTATTTAACTCACACTAGTTTTGAGCCCAAGACCTCATGAAGCATATGTAACTCACACATCTCTTCACCTTGCAAGCCAGGAGAACTATTTTTTAAGTTGAATATAACTCACACACAGAAAAATATTTAAAAATAATAAATTTTTCATTAAACCAGAAAGGATCATTTTGTTTTTGAATTTTTTATTCTAATTTTGTGAGAAAACACCATGACCCCCAAGGAAATTTTTTTTTCTAGTGAGACAATGTGTTAAAAAAAACTATTAGATATTTTCTGATTATGAAGGTAGCTTCATAAAAGGAAGGATATTTCTACTGGAATTGAGATACAGCTAAAATGAATAAATTAATTTTTTAAAAAAATTTAAAAATAATTTGTACAAAAATGGTATTTAATTTAATAAATATATAATAATTAATTTGTAAATTTATTTATAATAATGTTTATACCAAAATGTATAACATACATACTTGCATTAATATTTCAACTCTCCCAATTAATAGTTCTAGGATAGCTAAGACATGTAATCTGAATCTAATTATAAATTAAAATATCTACTCTGTGGGACTGTGATAAGTCATAAATAGCTTTTTAACAAATATTAATTTTCTTTCTGAATGTTAAAAATCTATGTAGAGTCACATATCAATTTAATTTATATATATGTATACCTTTACATTCATATATATACATTTAGCTATGTACTGCAAACAAGCTTATCCCTCAATTGACAAACATAAACTGATTAGTAACAAAGAAAATGTAGATAATGAATTTTACATACACACACTTATAATTAATTTGTGTTTGTATGTTTAATCTTTTTGCATATCAGATTTTTTAAAAAACTCTATTTAATACCATAATATATATGATTAAATAATATTTTCTGATGGACAAATAAAATTTAACAACTCTACCTAGGTTTTTGATGATATTTTCACTAGTTATACACAATATCTAGAAGTTCTAATCTTTTATAAAATATGAACAATTTAATAGCAAGTATCTGTCCTTTGACCAAAGAATGCATTTATGTCATCACTAGTTTCCTGTGTTTTATTGTGTTTCTTTTCTCAAATCTTTTAAGTTTTTGCATATACTAAGTTGTCTATTTTAATCCAGATGTGAAGGGTAAATGCTGTTTTCTACTTTTTGATAAAAACAGTAAAATAATGGAATTTATTCACATTACTATACTATTGAGTAGGAATACCCCAATAACATGAAAATGAAATCTTATTATTCTAATGAGACTCTAAATAGACATAAGAACATAAAATATTCAAGAAAATCAGTTATTATTTTATTCCATTGTGGGCTATTATATTTCTAAAGTTCCATTAAATATGCACTTATTTTACTTGCTAATTTTATTTTTGAGATCCAAAAATCTCATTTTGAACTTTGAATCGTATCAGGCAGACATCTTAGTGTACTTTATTTTTCCCCAAGTGGGTAGAATTTGTAAGACGGAGAAGATAGAAGAAAACTAATTTTACCACATTCCAATTTGCTAATATTCCTGCATTTTTGTGAACTTTATAATAAAATTAGAACCATAAACTCATGTATAATTTTTTGTTAAATCATTTGTTATTTTCTACCATTATAGTATATCATCCTGTGCATAGATATCTGTGTTTGCTCATAGTTTTTTAATGTGGCATTCATTTCAGTTTAGTATATCCCTAGTATATCTACTTTTCATTATATCATGTTCTTGTTCACGTTACTCTTCCCTATGTTATAAAAAGTTAAATATATGTTATTCCTCAGGCTTTCATATCTTCTACACTTTGAATACATTCTAATTCTATATTTTTATTATTTCTCAACTAAAATTTTCATCAAAAGAAGGCCATTTTTCTTATTGAGTCCATCTTTAATAAATTATTTCCTAACTTTATTGTGCATGATAAGCTCTATTTAAAGGTCCTTTTTGAATTCCTCTGAATAATTTTCACATCGTTTTTAGGATCATGTTTTCAATTAAACATTTAGACTTATCTTAAATAAAAGTGTCTATTCCCTAACAGAATAGTAGAAGAACAGTAAAGTGTTTATGTGTATATATATCAAGAATGTATCCATTGGTATGAAATACACAAAACCTAGTAGTAGAAGCTATGTAAAACTATTAAGGATATTAGAAATTAAATTACTCTTATAGAAATCCACCAAATCCCACCAGATTTATTACTACAATTTATGGTGTTATAGGTTAGTTAATATAAATGAGTGAATATGATTTGATAAATAATATATATTATCATACAGGGTTTCAAGTACTTTTTAGAATATGAATTAGTGAATAATGTAAATTGCTCTGTAGATTTGTGTATTTCTATATAGGGAAAAATATTTTTAATAAAACTAAAATAATTTATCATAGAAGGAAGAATCGATAAATAGAACTATATTAAATTTAAGAAGTTTATTTCTAAAAACACATAAAAAGTATGACAGGAACAAAAAGAGTCATAGACTGGGAAATATTCTGTTTGAACAATTATTTGACAGTGGGTTATAGTTTAAAATATATATGGAATGCCTACAAATGTATAAGAAAAAAGATGTAGCCAAGTATAAACATAAGAAAACTCTGCCAAATAGTTTACAGAAGTGAAAATACAAATGTCCCATGAATGTAAGAAAAAAAATGCCAAATTTAAAAAAAATTGGGGCCATGTAAATTAAAATATTATTCCATACACAATGAATTGAAAAACAGTTAAAATGTACAACAGCAAATGTTTTCAATTTTGTACATAATAAAAAATTCATTTGCATATTCCTGTACAAGTATATATTTATTGGTAAAACCAATTTCAAAAATATTTAATCTTATTTAACAAATTTGAGTATAGACAAACCCTATGCCGCAGAAATCCCCATCCCAGGTAACAGCCTATAAAATCACTTATACTGGAGAGGCAGGCACAATAATGTTAATAGTATAATATTTGCATAAATCAAGCATTGAATATATCTATGGTACAAATTATAAATATATTGTTTCATAGCCATGAAAGGGATTACTATGCAGTGGGAAAAAAAAAGGAAATTACAGGCAGAGACTTCAATGTGGGTGATCCTCTGCGCCATAATCTTAAGCACAAGAAGCATACTTCCAGAAATATAGGTATAGTACAATTCTATTCTAACGAAGTATAAAAATTAACAAAATTAAATAATATATTACCTAGGGATATATGCATATGAAGGAAAAGCAATAAAATGTTTATCATAAAATTCAGTAGAATGTTTGACACTGGAAGGGTAAAAGAGAAGTGTTGTTCCTGTTAAGGAGGAAGTTTCTAAATTATATTTAATGTTTTATTTTTTAATTGGGTGTGGGGTTGAATTCTTTAGTAATATGTACTAATAAATATGTTATAAATATAAAATTTTATTAACATACATATTTTTATATATATATTAAAGAATGTTAGTAAAATTAGTGTGTATGTATACACATACACGCAAATTATGCACTTTGAATGTGTACATATCAAAATATATGTTAAAATAAATATATGAAAAACAAAGTTGTATAGGTTCCTATCAGAATTCCTTGAATATTTTGAGTGTTAGATAATACAACTTGATATTTACTCTTTTTGGATGTAATTTCACATTCTATCCCAATTTAGAAATTAGAATCCCTAGTGTAGCAATTTAAGGAGCTTGAAGTATATTCTAAACTAGTTCCATAAAAGGAATGCCTTATTGGCTAAATACCACTGTATAATTTGATAAGGTTAATAAAGCTAGTCATCTTTTAAGAATGAGTTAGGACAATCTGAATTTATTAATGATAGATGATCTGTCAGTAATCATTTTTAGTCCAAAATCCATTTTGTTGCTTAGGAAACCTGGTTAATTTAGGATAAGTGGTTAAATAAGAGATAAAGTTCATGTAATCATGCACTAGAAAACAAGAAATGGAAAAAAAAATAGGTGTCTTTGACAAGTAATTCACAATAAATGATAGCAAAGTTGATAAGCAAGAAACAACTTTGTATTAAAAATAGACACTAGAAGATACATTGAAAAACTTATCCAAACAGAAAAGAAATGTATAATCAGCACATAATTTAATCTTTTAATGTATTCATGAAATTCATGTATTTTGTTAACATTGCTAATTGATAAGCATAAAATACAGCACGAAAACATTTCTATATGGTATTTCTTCTGAGTCTTAAACAGGAAATGTGAGAGTATAAGGTTTTTATGCACATTACATTCACATTATCTCCTGAAAGAGCTAATAAATATGTTATAGGTTGTAGAAATTAATTTATGGATGATTCTGAAGGCAGAAATATCTCTAAATTAACCTTGCTTGAAGGAGAACTCTATGTTCTTATTCATTAAGACTTCCAGCTGTGCTCAAGTAGAGTGTAGTAGATACTCCTCTTCTTTCAGATGAGGACTAATAGTGCAAACCTCTTTTTTCAAAAATCTTTTATTTATTTGTTCTCCTATTTCTCAAGGGAAAAGCGCTCTTGATAATATGTAACTACTGATATTCAGAAATTTCCAACAATAGGCTTCATTTATACCATATTCCTTCCAAACCTGTAACACAATTTAGTATGTATGAAATCAGGATAGCAGCCTAAGAAATAATGAATGTGAATTTTTTGTTTTAATTTTCTAACTTAGATTTTCTCTTTGTTAGGTTAGGTTAACAATCTAATCTACCAAAGAATGTGTTTGTCAACAGAGTGTCATCATAAATAGACATTGATATAGATTTCCACATTCAAGTTTTTTATTATATGTGGCATAATGAAATGCAGGCAGCTTGAGTTTAAAATATTTTCTCAGTGGATAAGTAGGCTGCTTAACCATTGGAATAGATCTTTTAGAGGAGAGACCCTGAGAGTTTGAGAACCCCCAGACCAAGCCCTCCCTTCCCTTCCCCATCTCCACACAGTGTTTGGACAGGAGGGTACGGTGCTGCTCTGTGTAGCAAATACTTTGGCTTATCAAAGAGGCAGCCAGGCATTTTGCACTAGGAAGAATCAGTGATCACTTTTCAGAAGACTTCTATGGACCACAAATATATTACGGAGGAACAGATTTTGCTAAGACATAATCTAGTTTTTATAACTCAATCAAGGATGAACCATATGTGACTAACTTGCAGTTTAAAGGGGTCCCATCAGTGAAAAGAAACATGTTTTTTTAACTGACTGCTTTTAGTTAAATTGAAGAAAGTCATCTCTTGTCAAAAGGTTTAAACTTTCCCACCTCAATCTTAAAAGCATGTCAAACAATCCACATCAGATGCCATAAATATGAACTGCAAGAGAAAATGGTACAATCTTAGTGAATGGGAATTAGAATCAAAAGGGTTTGCTGTCTTTCTTAGAATGTTCTAAAATGTCAAGGCTGTTGCTTGTGTTTAACTGTGAACAAATAAAAATTTATTGTTTTGCACTAAAAAAAAAATATTTCCTCTGTGGTAAGAAAAACATAAAAGAAAAATATTCTAGACTATGGTTAATAAAGTGGTGGAAAATTATAAAAGTTTTTGTATGGAGAAAGAGTAAGCATTTATCTTACTTTCCTATTCATTAATTGATTCAATATATTTATATGAAACTTAGAGCCTTTATGTCAAGTGTTATGACACGCACTAAATATAAAACAATGAACAATACACACATGGTTTCTGTCATCTCAAAGTGGTACTACAGTCAGTATGCCACTGTAAGACATCATTTAAAAATTGTCTCATTTAGGGAAGAGAATTTTAAAAAATGTTCTGACTTACAACACCATAGAAACATGCGATCTACAGGAAATTGCCAGGGCTGATCGGTAATTTCACCATGATTACAACAAAAAGAAATCAAGCAAATCTTTAGCTACAAATTGAAATATAGGATATGAACAAAATTAATAGGGTAAAGAAATGGAGAAAAATTGGAGAGGAAAAAATTGAGACTGAGAAAAGAAAGTATTTCTGAAAAGGTAACTTTAAAACTCATTCTTAAAAGCTAGAAAATAACAATGGAAAAATTTGGGAAAATAACTTACAAGAAAGAAATAATCTCATTTGTGAAGGTCTGAAGACATGAAGGCAGTAGCTATGTTTGAGAAAATGAATGGTAGCCAGGTTAGCTAGAACTGAATAGACATGGAGAAAAATGGTGAAAATGTAAGTTTTGTAGATAAGTAGAGGCTCTAACAGAAAACAACACTTAAATGAGTTTTAATTTTAATAAAATTATACTAGAAAGTCACTGAAAGTTTTTTTAAGTGTAGTGATATAAACCTGTTATTTAAAGGTAATTCCGTATACCATGCAGAGAATGGATTTGAAAGTGACACAAGAAGAAGGGTGACAAAGTAGAGAAAAACTGCAACAATCAAGACAATATTGACTGACTCATACAAGGTAAGTGGCAGTGGGGAATGCAGAGAAGTGGACAGATATAACTACAAATTTATATAACTGCTCTAGAGATTGTATATAGAGGAATGGAGAACAAATAGCCAAGGTTAACCTCAATGTTTTGGCTTGGGCAACTAAATGATTATGGAACCATTTACAGAAATAGGGACAATTGATGATATTAAAAGGTTAAGAAGAATAGCAAACACTGGGCTTGCCAATGCAAAAGTATATGTTTAATACTTTTAACCGGCATTTTCTGTGGAAGATACTAACAAATGTTGATGGACAGAGTGGAAAGAGGTACATGGTTGTTAAATTGATTGAGAGCAACAGAGAAACAACTCAGTAGTTGGAGTGTTTGTGTTACCATCCAACCAGCTCCATTTACCTGCTGCCCAAGAGGGAGCCAACACACTGAGACAGCAGAGATTACAGAAGAGAAAAAGTATAATTCCATATTGCATTAAGAAGGGAGACTGGGGGAATTTCTCAAATCTATCTACCCAAGAATATGAGAGACAGGGTTTTTAAGGATAGTTTGATGGGCAAAGGATCAGGCAATTAGGTTTGCTAATTGGCTGGATTCAGGTTGAAATTATTAGCTCCTTGGTATGGGCCAGTGGTCTGGGTCAGTCAGCCAATCCACTGGAATGCAGGACCTGGAAAATATCTCAAAAACTGCCTTTGCATTCCAAAAGGGTTATGATATCTACAGAGAAAGCTAAGAATCTTTATGAGTACCAGCTATGTGACTCCAGACTGGCAATTATAGAGAAGCAAACAAGGGGACAGTGGCTAATTATTATTATTTTAGCTGGGCCTGTGCCTTATTTTTAGCAAGGCCTGTACCACAGTTCTTACCCTTTATTATAAATAATTTGTAAGGGTGGCTTCAATTGGAGCTGAGGGAAGTGTTTTTAGTTTGTTTTGTTTCCTCTTAGGTTCATGTATGATGATGGTGATATGACAGTGATGATGAATATAATGATGGTGATGATAAAGCAATAACTATTATTACGTAATTGTTCACATATTGACATGGCAATTTTTCTCATTTAAGTAAAAATATTAAATATAGTCTACATCAAACTCTCATTTTATCCCTCTTGAGAGCAACTTGTCCTTTTCCTCCACCTCCACTAAATAATTACCAACAATTGTTCAAAAATTAAAGAGAATTTTATTTTAAAACATTCTAGAGCTATTTAGGAAGTTAATAAGTGGAGCTTTTATATAGTTCTCTGGTACCGTTTTATCATTCAATTGCAAATCCCTGTAACTCAGCAATATTAATTTAAAATTTGAAATGTCAATGTCATTGGCATTCAAAATATATTTTGTCTATGAAATAGAAATCAAAGTATATCCTTACTTACAAGACTATTAGTGAAAATATCGTCCACAGGAATTCACCAGTGCTTATAGGTAATCTCATCATAATTATAATTTTTTAAATTTATCTAATATCATGTTTACTTGAAAAAAAGCTGGCAGACTATGTATTTTCTATAAATCAAGGTATTTAATCTTTTGTTTTGAGGTACAATTTGTCTAAATAGGAGACCATCTGTTCACATTGAATGAAATATAATCTGGCAAATAGGTGAAACCTTTGAATCATTACATTGTGCATTAACACAGCAGTAATAGGTTCAAGTTCAAGATCCAAAAACAGTGGTATGTGTGCAATTTTCATTATAACTATGAGATACAGGTTTATGTTAAATCCATATCTCTTTGTTTTTTTGATAAGTCTCATTATCAGTATTTACGAATCTTGTTAAATGTTCAATAGCAAGACTAGATTAGCAAACATGGTCACATATTGAAACTTGCTTGGCTGTGTTTTTATTGTACAGATTTTCTCTTATTTTTGGTTGGTTTTGGTTTTATTTTGTTTTGTTTTCTACTCTAATTATGAGTATCCTACAAACATAAGAGATAACCATAAATGTGTATAATGAAGTAGGATATTGACCAAGTTAAGCCTTAATGTTTTCCCCAGCTACTCTGAACTTTAGATAGATTCTTCCTGACAACAGACCTCTGATATCCATTTTCTTAGAGATTTTACTTTAGAAGAATTCCAATTGTGAATTCTTTCTCTGTGCCTTTGAAATGTAAATCTTGTCCCAGCCTCTTGTCAGTATTATATCCAAGAATGTCTTTCTTATGGACCTGGAAGCCATTCTTTTGAAATGTACTCATCAAGGAAGAGTGCCCCTATCTCCCAGTCTTTATGGGAGGGTAGGAACCTAACTTTCATAAGCACCACAGGGAACACAGACCGCCTACTGACACTGACCAACTTTCCCACTTTTCTACTCACCCAGGCCCTCAAAAGCCCTCCCTCCTTTTGTTTTTGTTGCAATGAGTTCAATCTCTCTCCCTATTGCTATTGTCTTGAACCCTGTTGTTATAGTCTTGAATAAAGTTTTCCTTACTTGTTAGCTCTCTGTAGTGCAGATTTTTCTCTGACAATATAAATAGCCTATATTCTCTATAGACAGTATTTGTAGCAAACCCACTATTTGGAAAAATATACTTTCCTTCTATATCCCAGAATACCTAGAGTTTTTCTTTTTTTAAATTTAGATTTGCTGAGGGAGGGGGCTGGGCAAGGTAAAAAAAAGTATACTATTTTTAAAGAGAGGTAGTGTATTTACAGGGCTTTTAACTTTTATGAAAAATATTTTCTAGGTATAAATATACCGGGGAAAATTAATGTCATTTAAATTCATAAAGTAATGAATGAATGATTGAGACAGTAAATAATTAATTAAATATATAAATAAATACATTGCATATAATTCAATGCAGTTATGTACCATATCTTAACAACATGTGATACTTTCAGACACTCCCATTTTTTTTCCTAGCATGCTCTCAAGCTCTCTCTCTCTTTCTCTCTCTCGCTCTCTCGCTCTCTCGCTCTTGCTCTCGCCCTCACATTCTGTCTCTCTTCCCCGTTTTTACTAGAATGTTGACACCACTAGCCTTTAACATCCTTGAAGAACAGAATTATATTTAAATTTTTGTAACTCTGTTGGCATAAAGTAGATGTTTAATAGATGAATGGTTGTTACATTGAAATATTAGCTTCTGATTCAAATGTATTTATCTCCTTTGCCTCAATTATAGTTTTATGAAAAACCAACAATTTATGTTACTCACTATTGAATGACACAGATTACCAATAAAACTAGAAGTTAAGCCTTGACATTCTGCACAAGCAAGTTACATATTAAACAAAGTAGTTTAAGAACTTTTATAATAATAATAATAGCTAACCTTAATGAAATGTGCAATATCTATTAATACCAGATACTCTTCTAAGTGCTATACATTAATCTTCTTGTTTAATCTCTAAAACAAACCTAAGAAATAAATTCTATTATACAGAAGAAAGTAAAATTCAAAGTCTTGATATAAATTCTCCAATTTCATACAGCTAGAAAGTGACAGAGCCAGGACTCGAACTGAGATTCTCTGATTTAAAGTCATTAATTTTGTATTAGAATACCGAATATTTAGCTTTTTACAACTACTTTATTTCAAGGCACACAAACAATTTACCCCAACCTATAGCCAGTGAAAAAAAGAAGTGAAACCTAGTCTTAAGTAAGAAAGCAGAAAAGGATGTTAGCTCAACAAATACAGCAGTAAGCACTTATCCCATCAGACTAAAGGAAAGCATACAAGGATCTTCAAATTACTCATCTTATCAAGAAAATGACAATGGCTTCAAGGGAAATACTCAGTGAACAACTTGCCCAAGGGCCACTGACCACCGTAATATTGTTGGGGTGAGTGTGGAAAATAGAGGGCCAAGTTTGAACATATAACTCAGAATCCCTTTTGTTTCTGTGGTTCAAAAATATTCAATCGGCAAGGTTGGGAGAAAAATCACAGTCCCAGCAGCAGAACTGACTTGTGTCTCATACCTTGGTCAGTAGCACCAAAAAGAATGCCAACAGGTAGTTCTTATAAAAGGAACTGCAAATAGCATGCTGACCCCAAGACATGAGCTTCACCAAGAACAAGGGTTAGGGGGTGGAAATAAAAGTAAAAACACAAAAAAAGGCCACCACATAAATGAAGTTTTCCTGCTGGGAAATATCAGACTTCTGATCACTAGACTCTTATAGAAATTTACATCAAATTACAACCTAGTTTAAGATCTAAAAGGATGATTCTAACACCAGCTTGACTGATGATCAAATGCAAGTTGAAACTGCCTTATGGGCAAAATTCAGGTCTGTTGTCAAGATGAATAAAAATAAGTTAGATAATCAATGACACACATGCTGGAAATTCCAAAAACAATGACAGACTGAAAGGTCAGATATTTTAGGACTTATACATGTTCTTAAATTTTGAATGCAGCAATCATAAATTTAACAAAGACATCAGAAATCTGCACTTGAGTATGCTAAGAAGCATATACTTTCACAATCAATTTCTGCATGCTTTCCTTTAAGCATAATTTTCAACAGATAAGAACATGAAATAGTGAACCTATTGACGCTGCACATTTTGTGCTTATGTTCAGCTAAAAACTGGCATGTCGACTTATTTTTAAAAAGCCATATTTATTACAGCCGTGAGGTCATATCTGAGTAAAGCAGCTATTGTAAATAAAATGTCCTGCTGTCTCAGTTACATCAACAGAATTGCCATGGCAAGCCACATGAGTAAGATCAATTATTTCATCCTCTCCTCACTTTTCCTCGCGAATGTCATCGTGATAGTCTGAGTTGGTTTTGTTTTACATTTATAAGTATCCCCATGCTATCTGAAAAGTAAACTAGTCATTTTTATGTTTTTAATTTTTTTATTTCAGCATATTCAGGGGTACACATGTTTAGGTTATGTATATTGCCTTTGTCCCACCCAAGTCAGAGCTTCAAGCCTGTGCATCCCCCAGATGGTGCGCACCACACACATTAGATGTGTATATATCCATCTCTTCCTCCCCCCTCCCACATGCCCCACACCCAATGAATGTTACTATACGTGCACTTAAGTGTTGGTCAGTTAATAACAATTTGATGGTGAGTACATGTAGGATGCTTGTTTTTCCATTCTTGTGATACTTCACTACATAATGTACCATCTATGCTTTTGGTATTGCTTTTTTAATTCCTTTACAAATCATTTTAAAAATCAGTATTATTACTGTTCTTTAATCGCTCTCATCAATACTCAATGTATTAAAGAATAAAAAAATAAGTAAATGGCATGAAACTTTACATTAAACTCTATAACCAGTGATGAGAAGATGATATTCTCTATAAGTAGAAACTTAAGAAAAATTGTTCCAAACACTGCAGTATTAAAAATGACTGTCATTAGTTCTCTGTCAATACAAAGGGTCAGTTCTCAAACACTTGTTCATACACAGAATTAGCAAAATCTTCCAGGATAAAAGTGAAGGCAGATAAGCTCCCTTTTCTGAAGTTCTTTCATCTCTGGAGTTTCAGTTCCTTCAGCTCTTGTTGCCACTGCAGGTCTCTGGTACCTTCGAAGAGATAATTTCTCTATTTTATCTGGCTTTTCTAGTTTTGTTTGGTTGGAATGCTCACCTGATGCAAGCTACTCCATCCCGTAAAGAAGGAGAATCTCTTCATCACAATTCATTTTTTAAAAATTATAGTGTATTTTGTGTTTATATGTGTATATCAAAAGATGTAAGTTAAAGTTGTCTTCAACTAATTAAAATTACATTGGAACCTAATATTTGGACTTCAAAAGCTTAAGAAGGAGGGAAATGGGCATTTGTATAGTACAGAGACTCTAGATAGATTTCCTCCATGTGCCAGCTTGAAATAGTCTATAATCTACTTTTAAGGGATATTTATTATGTAGCATGCGCTCATTTATATTCTACCTGACATTTGCAGTGGAGAAATAGATACTTTGTTCTATTCTATTCTTCCATAATCTCATCAGGCAATTACTACTTCTGGGAACAGATCTGAAATTGGGGAAAAAATAGGAAGAAAATTAGTTGGCTTATCCTAGCTAGGGGAGAAAAAAGAAAGTAATGGAGTAGAACTAAAGTTTAAATCCTAAAGGCAAATTGAAATACTACATATGTAGAAGGAGAGATGAAAAGCAAATAAACCTATAGAATGAGAAAATAGATTTAGCTAAACAAAAAATAAAAGGAAGAAAGAAACCAGTCTTATTTAATTTCTTCTTCTGTGTTGTTATATAATATTTATGAAGTTATTAAGAATTAATTTTCATGTTGACTTGAATCTGGCAATGAGCAAATATGTTGTGATTTTTTTCACTATACAATTTTATTTCCTTTTTTCACTCTACAATTTTAGTTTAAAGTTTGATTTTATCCTTTGCTCATACTTTCTTGAATCTTTAACTCTTACTGATAAAATTATCTTATTTTCCTAGGTTTTTTTTCAAAAATGGTTAATATTCTCAGGTTTCATCTGCCACTTATTTCTTCTCTCTGATCATTAACAAATATGTTATTGAATTGTCTTTACAAATTGTTTTGTACTACAAGGCAAGTTAAGCAAGTATGTCCAACTTTATCTTATATATTGCAATTTATAGAATTTTACTATGTTATGACTTCCTGTAATATCAATATTTAATTTTGTTAGTTTCCTTAGATGAATATTGCCTAGATATTTATAGCAAGGTTTAGACTGAAAGAGTTAGAAACAAAATGCCTTGTTATTCCTAATCAAATGCTCCTAGGCAAATGTTAAAGCATATTGAATTTGCTTTGTAATCCATCAGCTATTTTTTCCTTGTTAGAATAAACAACATGGAATAAACTTAACCTAAGGAATGCATTTGAAAGAAGGTCTACTCAGAATTTACCATTTGGATTTATCTAATTAACCTATGTATTGAAATTCTTAATGTATATCTCTACAAACTAATATATTTAAGTTGAAGTTAGGACATGATGTAATATTCTAAATCACACATTAAAACAAACATTTGAATATCCTTCACTTTAGTATTCTTACTAGCATTTTCTATAAGCCTATATTATAATATTAATTTTTCACTATTATTTTTATGCATTACTTGACGATGATGATAATTAGAAACATGTCTTAGTCTTTTCATTCTGCTATAACAAAATATCAGAGGTTAGGTAACTTGTAAACAACAGAAATTTATTGCTCACAGTTATGGAGGCTAGAAAGTTTAAGATCAAGATGCCAGCAAATCCAGTATCTAAAGAAGGTTTACTCTCTGTTTCAAGAACGGTGCCTTGTTTCTGTATCCTCCTAACATGATGAAAGAGACAAACCAGCTCTCTCTGGCCTCTTTTATAGAGATACTCATCCCTTACCTCCCAGATGCCTCACCACACACTACCACTGTGTTGGGGATTAAGTTTCAACATATGAATTTTGGGGAGTTACAGATATTCAGACTATACTATAACATGTAAAAAATATTCACATTCTATTTTGCACACAAAACACCCATATTTACACACGAGAAAAGTAACTGCTTAATTGTACTAATATATTCTCGGGAAGATTGTGAAAATATATGTATATACCATTTCAGAGTCAATATTTTCGTTTGTTTTGTTTATAAATACTATAGAATACACTTAATAAATAGAAGAAAATTTCTAGACTTAACAAGTTTCAAAGTACTAATGAGGTCAATAAGAAGTGATAAATTGCAACAAACATATAAAAAAGAATTAACTTTATTCTTCTCAAATTCTTCCAGAAAATTAAAGTGAGGAGAAGACTTATAAACTCATTTTATGAAGTTAACATTACCCTGATAGCAAAGTCAGACAAAGACATCAGGAGACAAGAATACTATAAGAAAATATCTCTGAAAATATATATGCAAAAGTCCTCTATAAAACCTAAGAAATTAAATTCAAGAGCACATTAAAAAGATCATACACCATGATCAAGTAGATTTATTCCTGGGAGGCAAGGATGATTCAACATGTGAAAATCAATTAATGTGTTAACCATGTTAATATAATAAAGAAAAAAAATTGCATGATTGTCTCAATAAATTCAGAAAAAGCATTTGATTTAATGCAATGCATTTTCATGATAAAAACTCTCTACAAACTAGAAATAGAAGAAAAGTATCTCAGCATAATCAAGTCTGCATATGAAAGCTCATAGCTAACATCATACTCGAGGGTATAAACCTGAAAGCTTGTATTTGAAGATCAGGAAATGAGGCAAGGATGCCTACATTTGACTCTTTTATTCAATGTAGTACTGGATGTCCTAGCTGTAACAATTAGGTAAGAAAAAGAAATAAAAGCATCTAAATCGAAAAGGAAGAAGGGCCAGGCACAGTGGCTGATGCCTATAATCCCAGCACCTTGAGAGGCTGAGGTGGGAAAATCACTTGAGGCCAGGAGTTTAATACTAGCCTGGGCAACATAGCAAGACCTCATCTCTAAATTAAATAAATAAACAAACAAACAAACATTAGCTGAGTGTGGTCACACATACCTGTAGTCTGAGCAAGTTGCGAGGTTAAGGCATTGGGATGGCTTGAACCCAGACGATTGAGGCTGGGTGAGTTATGATCATGCTACTGTACTTCAGCTTGGGTGACAGAGTAACACATTGTCTGTTAAAAAAAAAAAAGAAAAGGAAAGGAAGAAGTTAGATTTTCTGTGTTTGCAGATGACATGCATGTAGCAAACTTTAAAGACTCCATAAATTTTTTTAAATGTTAGAACTAATAAATAATTCACTAAAGTTGTACGATGCAAATTCAACTTATAATAATAATTTGTATTTCTAACACTAAAAATAAAATATCTGAAAAGAACAATAGGAAAACAATACCATTTATAATCTCATCAAAATAAAAAATATTTAAGAATAAACTTAACTATGGAGGTGAAAAGCTTATACAATAAAAACTATAAAATGTTAATGAAAGAAATTAAAGAAGACATAAAAAGATTGAAAGACATTTGATATTCATGGATTGGAAAAATTAATATCGTTATATGTTCATACTATCCAAAGCAATTCGAAAATTCAGTGCAATCCCTGCCAAAATCCCAATGCCATTTTTTTCAAAAAAAGAAAAAAAAATCCTAAAATTCATATGTAACCACAAAAAAAAAAACCCATGAATACCTAAAGCAATCTGTAGAAAGAATAAAGCTGGAGGCGCCATACTTCACGATTTCAAAATACATTACAAAGATATCATACAAACTACATCAAACTAAAAAGCTTCTTAGAGCAAATGAAACAATCAACAAAATGAAAAGGCAACCCACAGAATTGGAGAAAACATTTGAAAACCATGTATTAAATATGCAATTGATTTCCAAAATATAAAAGGAGTTCTACAACTCAATAGCAAAAAAAGAAAAAAAACAACAACTAATAGCTAGATTAAAAATTGAGCTAAAGACTTGAGTAGAAATTTAGCAAAACAAGACATACAAATGACTAACAGATACATAAATAGATGCTCAGTGTCACTCATCCTCAGGAAAATGCAAATCAAAACCGTGTTGAAACAGCACTTCACACTTGTCGGGTGGCTAATATAAAAACCAAAGAAAAAGAGGATATGGAAAAATTGGAACACTTGTACACTATTAGTGGGAATACAAAATGGTATATCTGCAATAGAAAACAGTATGATGGTTCCTCAAACATTTAAAGTTAGGACTACCATAGCATCTAGCCATTCAACTCCCTAATATTTATGCCAAAAATTCAAATCAGGAGCTTAAAGAGATATTAGCACGCTCATGTTCATTGTAGCACTAGTCACAATAGCCAAGATGTGAGAACAACCTAAATGTCCATCAAGGAATGAATGGATAAAGAAAATGTTGTATATACATACAATGGGATATTGTGCAGCAATGTGTGACAGCATGATGCCATTTCTTAAAAATGACATTTGTCATTCTTTTAAATTACATTTGTCATTCCTTGAAGTCATTGTCTTATTTTTAAAAATTGATATTTTGCAAAATATGACAACATAGATGAACTTTGAGGACATCATATTTAATGAAATAAATTAGTCACAGAAGGACAAATACTGCAAGATTACACATATATAAGCTCTCTAAAATAATCAAATTAATAGAATCAAAGAGTGAAATATTGGTTACCAGGGGCTGGAGTGCAGGGGAATTAGACGTAACATCAGTTGGCTAGATGAATTAATTCTGGAGATCTGCAGCCAACATTGTACCTACAGTGAGCAATACTGTATTGTTCACTTAAAATTTTCTTAAGAGAGTAGGTCTCAAGTTAAGTGTTATTACCACAGTAAAATTAGATTTAAAAAAAGAAGTCTCAAAGTTTGTATTTTAGCACATGTATGTATTTATAATGATGTACAATGAATTACAGAGCATTTGTTTCTTGAGTTTCCAGTTATTCCTAATCCAAGAATATATTTCACAAGTTAAGAGAGAGTCCTTGTGTATTATTATTTATAATTTTTATTTTTTTTATTTATGGGAAAAATACTATGTTCTAGAATTCTTAATGATAAAGTATATGTTTTTACCAGTGTAAGTAATACAGTCTGCAAACCTGAAGTTTCCCAAATTTTTAATTCTAGAATCTGTTGTAAAAACACTTCTCTTATGTAATAATATGTTTTCATTTCCATAGTAAAAGTGATTTTTATAACTAAAGTTGTATTGAGTCATTAGCATAAATCTAGGATCCACTTAATGAAATTTTTATACATATACAGAAATAATGCATATATTATATTCAATGATAATATTTAACAAACAATTTTAAGTTTTGTTTGAAACAAGACAAAGAATTTCAGAAACATTAAGATAACAAACTATTTGTTGCTGTCTCATTTTTTATTGGCTCTTGAAATGCAATTTATAATTCAAAGTGGAAATTCCCTGATCACCTTACAAAGCTGTCCTTTTGGATAATTGTCATAGGACTAAACCAACCGTAATCATTCAATAAGAACAATTTCCTTATTAGTTCTTTGACCATCATAGTGTGGTGGATTGAATATTTTCCCTCCCTCTCCAAATTTACATTCATGTGGAACCTCAGAATACAATCTTATTTGACATAGGATCTTTACAGTAATTTGTTAAAAATCTCAAAATAAATCACCTTGGATTTAGAATTGGCCCTAAATCCAATGACAGATATCTGTACAAAAAGAGAAGACACAGATACTCAGAGGGAAGAAGGCCATGTGAAGATGGAGACAAATTGAAGTTATGCTGCCACAAGCCAAGGGATGCCAGTGGCCAACAGCAGCTGCAAGAGACAAGGAGGATTCTTCCTGTGAGCCTTCAGCAGGAGCATGGCCTTGCTGACACCTTGATTTCAGACTTCTAGTTTCCTGGTCTGTCAGGCAACAAATTTTGTTGTTTTAAAATACTGAGTTTTTGGTACTTTGCTATGGCAGCCCTAGGAAACTAATACACCTGCTATGAATAACTTGGGAAGATAACCTCACAAGAGACACTGTAGCACGGTTTTATGGGAGTTACTATGAAAACTTACCTGGCTAGAGTATAATAGAAAGGGATCCAGTTGTGGACAAGCAAAGAGAACACATAGTCTGCCAATAAATGTCATCTTGGCCTGGCGCAGTGGCTCATGCCTGTAATCCTAGCACTCTGGGAGGCCCAGGCAGGAGG
>VBSM01000605.1:23779479-23843615 GCA_008086735.1 Cheirogaleus medius | reverse complement strand
AAAAAAAAAAAGTCACTGCTAACATCAGTGGATCAAAAAATAACTTATAGGACTGCAGAGTCATGCATTAAACTACAAAAATTCATAAAATTAATATTTCTGAGAACTTAGTATGTGCCAGGAGATGTGCTAGGTATGGAGGATGTAATGGCATTAATAAACAAACAAAATAAAAACCCAAAATTACCACTAGCTTCAGGCTCTTAAGGTATCTTTGGTCTATTAAAAATGAAGCAAAAATATGTATTTCAATTCATGTTCTTAACTACTACGGAAAGAGTATGGACTAGACGTTATTGGAATATACAAAAGGTTTTAATTCCATCTACAACAGTGATTCTTGACCTTAACTAGCATCGATATCAACTAAGAAGTTTTAAATAAAAATATAAGCTTGGTATCTTTCCTAAGAAATGCCAAGTTAACTGTTCTGTTTTAATTTGTTTGCTTGCTTCCTTTTTGTCTTTGTTTAACTTTCTTGGTTAACTCTAATGACAAAACTTTGAAATTCTATTGGAATGCTGGCTTTCAAAACTGATGCTCTTTTTACCTCATGGTAAAATGGTGAGAACAATAATATATTCCCCCATGATATAAGATATATTGTGCCTGGATACATGGGGTTTGACTAGCAGCTGCTCCTGCAGCCAGTTAGACTTGAAATGGACCAGCAGCAAGCAGTGGCTGAAAGCACAAAAAACTCAATTATTAATATATAATCTAGATGAGTAGCCTGAATTCATTGAAAATCATATTCAAATGAAGTTGACTCAAATCCCATCCTACTTACGGCAAGAACCCCATGTCTTTCCATGTTCATTAAATATCCAGGAGAAGTAGCCTTTTTATTAGTCAGAAATGGGTCCATACTGCCTTCAGGTTTTTAAGTTTATTAATATTTTCACCATCTTTGGCAAACATTAAATTGTCCTAGATTTGCAATATCATAACTAATTCTCCAATCTCCCAAAAAACATTTTTGTGGATAGCAAACTATTTGAAGATTTTGTCTCACTAATCTCTGAGTCATTATCTTTCTCTTTTACACACAGACACACAAATATACACACTCATGAGCGCATATTATACCCACATTTGTTACATACTTTTATTAGAAAATGAGTGTAAAAAGGAAATACCATATAGCATATGCCAAATATTAAGCAGTAAAAAGATACTGAAAATCATAGATATATTCGTTCAAGAGCTCCTTGAGATTTTTTCTTTGTTTTTCCATAATGAAAAAGAAAAAACCTGATTACTATCCTCATTAAATCTATTAGCTCCTTGAAATGTAGATTCTTTTCTGTTGAACTTCTAATAACTTCCCTAAACCTAACTAAAGCTACTGATCTTGTAAATGACCAGGAGTTCCCCTATAGGCCTGCTTGTTCTTCAATGCTAGTTTATTCTCAGCTTGTAAGCTTGTGAATATAATTTCAGTCTTCAACTTTAAAGATCCAAAACCAAACAGGAGAAACTGTGCCTATATTTCTTATGCATGTCTCTAAATCATCCTTCCATGTTTCCAGAGGCAGAACAATTAATTAATTGTGCTAATATTTGCTATCTGATTTCACTTGTCAGAATAGATTTTCATTTCTCTAAAACATGCCATATCACCATGTTAACTTCTTCAATTACATTTCTCTGAAGAAACTATGCCATGTACTATGCACTCTTTTAAAAGACTTATTACAATCTTCTTTTATTTTCTATATAACCAGCATATAGTTGATATTTCACAAACATTAGTTCCCTGCTCTCTTTCTCTGAACAATTCAAAAAATTCTGGTGTATGGTAAAACAAATTTCAAGAAGTAAATCAAGAAGTAGATTATGCATTTAACTGAGAATCAGAACTATTTAGACTTGATGCTATAGGAAAACATAAAAAAGTGAACATTGAGTTTCTAAATATAGCATGCAAATAGGTATTATAAACCAGCATATGCAAAAAGCCAGTAAATTGCCAACGATATTGTTGAAGTCAATCTGCTGTGAGCTAATGAGTGCCAGGTCTAGATTGATATAAATGAAAATAAAGGAGAATGTTTTACTCTAAGAATACCTTGGAAGTAAAGATTAATAGAATTGGTTGAATAACCTATTAGAGTTAACGATAACAACAACATTTTGAAGCCAGGAACAAGAAGAAGATAAGTAATGTTAAAGTCAGAAACCGGAAATTGGAAAAGTGGTGAGTTTTAGGAGCTCCTATAAAAATTCATGTTAAAATTCCTAAGGTTGTAATAAACATTCAAATAGACATCTTCTAAAGATAATTGTATGCATATATGTGAACTAGACTTGATTGTTATAGATCTTGTGGTTATAATTATACGACATATGCCACACTGTTTTTCAATGGAAAATCTGAAACTCATTTTCCTGTAATACCCAAGGTTAGAAGGGTTTTTAATAAGAAAAAATAGGAAAAAAGAACACTGGGAGAACCAAAGTGTTGTAAGACATGTAAAAGCCGAAGCAAGATAGAAGACAGGGAGAGAGTTTGAAGATCAAAAAATAAAATAAAAAAAGAATAAAAGAATCTTCACCTAAATTCTATAAAGGGAAAAGAAAAAGGATAGGTATTAAAGATAACTAATCAAAGAAGTTGTCCTTCAAAGAGCAATCATAACATTAAAGGCAGAATCCATAGGTGTTAAAAGGAGGAGGAAGAAAATAGAATTGCATGGAATAATTTTGCCCAAAAGATTGATAGTTAAATAGAAAAACACTAAATTTGAGAAAACAGGATAAATATGTGCATTTTTAATGCTGCTTGCCACTTGAGATTCTTGAGGACTTTTTGAGTTGGGCAAAGCAAGTAATTATAGTAATTATTTATTTCTCAGTTTATAAAAAGACATTAAAAATACTTGGATTCTCTACCTAACAGAATAACAGGAGAATATGATCATATAAATAAATGGTAGAGGAGACCTCTACACAATTATATAGTTTTTTATATTCATAACTAACTTCATTATTAACTAGCTATAATATAATAAAGTCTTATATTCTTTGGAATAAAATATTATATTACTACATTGCTCTCTCCATTAAGCATTATCAAAATTAAATAGAAAATGTAATCAAAATTGTTTTAGTGGACATTTGCCTATCCAGTGTCTCTTTAAGAAGCAGAAGGCTCTAGAGGAGCAGTCATGAGCCACAGAATAACCTTTTCGACAACAATGGACCACCTATACTATGCTGGTCCCATAATATTATAATAGTGTATTTTTACTGTACTTTTTCCACGTTTAAATATGTTTACATACACAAATACTTACCAATGTGTTGAAATTGCCTACAGCATTCTATAGAGTAACATGCTATACAGATTCATAGCACAGGAACAATAGTCTATACTGCATAGTCTAGGTGTGTAGTAGATTTGCATAAGCACATTCTATGATGTTCACACAATGAACTCGCATAATGACACATTTCTCAGAACATATCCCCATGCATCATTAATAGTGATGCATGACTTTATCTCTATCCAAAATACCATCAGCTTTCCTCTGAATTACCCAATGTCCTCCTAATATCTCCCCTCTTCTTAATCTGGCTGCAATTTAGTGTCAACAGAGTAGTTAAAGTGATCCTTTCAAAATATAAGTTGGATTATGTCATTCCTTTGCTCAAAACTTTCCAAAGTCTCCATGCTTCTTTCATAATAAAAGTCAAAACCAGAAGTGATTTACACTTTCTGACTTCATCACCTCACTCTCCAATCTTAACACTAGGCTTCCTGCTATTTCTCTAACATATTAGAGAGGTTTCAGTGTTCCTGTATTAACCTGGCAGGAATGCTACTCTCCTAGATATCTGCAACTGCATGGCTAATCCCATACTGCATGCAAGGCTTGTTCTAGTATGACCTTCTATGAGTCCCATCCTAAGTGCCGTATCTAAAGTAGCAACCTCACCCCCCATATCCTAAGTCTCAGCACTCCCAAGCTTTTTTATTCTACTATACTCTTTATTATATTTTTCAAAGTCTGTATCATCTTCTAAAATATCATATAATATACTTATTTACATGTTTACATTTGTATTCTTATTTCCTGAACTAAAAGATAAGGTAAATTAACACAGACATTTTTCTTTCCTTTGGCCTATGTGTCCAAAGCAGAGTGTCTGGCTCTGTAGGTCTTCACTGAGTATTGATTGCATGCAGTCTTTGAACTGCTAGTGGATATATTTGCCACCAACTGCTTCTACCACTCTCTAGTGGCAAAAGTAATAGAACTGAGTTATCTGCAGAACATAGGACAGGAAATTATTCCTCCTTAATTAATTATATATGATGGTATTCGTTACTTTTGTTGTTAATATTTTTAGCATCCATTTGTATAAGAACCATGAGAGATAAGCCTTGATTCTGAAAGTAAATGTATATTTCCACCAGATGGAGGAAACCTTCTAGAAAATGAAGGCAACACAAAGATGAGAATAAACTGAGAAGCTGAGTGAGGGAAAGGAAGACACACCCTTTATAATATCTACTTAATTTCAGAGTAAAATTTTGTCATAGGCTAAATCAACCTCTTTTAAAACTACTTATATGAACCAATTTTTACTCAAAAAATTTAATTCAGATTTCTGGTAATTGTATCCCTAAATCTCTTTCTAACACCATAGACACAGAAAAGTTATATTGCTTTGTTGCTGTAGTTTTATCATTGTTTCTCTGACAGTTAATTTGTCTAGATAATTTATAACATTTTGCTGAAATGCATGAATTATAAAAAAAAAATCATGTCTAATTTATGCCATACTCCCTGTAAATTTTAGGATGGCACGAATAGTTCATTAAAATAATTTTAGACACATTAGATATTTCAAAATAAAATTTTCTTCTTGATATGGAACATTTTCAAACTCAGGTTTGTAATCTCATTTACATATGCTTGATAAGTCATCAGTTTTTCCTGATCACTTTCATTTAGGAAAAACAGCTCATCTTCAATTATTTTGTATCTATAAATATGCTCATGAACACGTTTTACCAGTACTATTAAATCTGTGCTTTTTTCCTCTTAACTCTGACTTTCTTTAATTCACATTTTGTTTGCTCTGTAGTAACATGAACAGACCTCAACTTCCCATTTGCTAAATTGTACAGGAGCTTTTTGTATGAATTCATATTACTCTAAATCTCGTGCTTGCCTTCTCATTTATCTCAGATTTCCTTTTAGCTCCCAATCCATATCATGATCCAGTTTAAAATGCCTATTTTTCTGAAACATATAGAGAGATCTGCAATCTCATTTAATTTTGCTCCTTATTCATCTGCCCCTTTGCACAATGTTACAAATATTTCTTATAGGAGAACATTTTCTGCTACCTGTAATGATTACTTTGATGTCTTCTGTTTAATCAGCATTTTGTGTCCGTTAAAACTCAGTATAAAATAATTTTAATGTATTTCCTCAAAATTTACCCTCTACATTATTTTATTTATAGTTTGCTTCATAAATTAAAAACTCCATTAAGTACAAATGTCCCATAACTTACACATTTTTGTAATATTCACTATTTCTTAGCATATTTGTACTTTAAATAAAACTTTTCCAACTCACTCTTATGATTCTCAACATTAATAACAGAGAAGACATTGGTATTAACAGAAGAAATATTGTTTCCACAGCTTAGTGAATATTATTTATATGTTTTTTGTCAGTGTCCTTGATAATTCTAATTGCATTAATTCACAAGGAAATCAGCATGTCTCTAAATTTCTATTATTTGTCATAGCTTTATAAATATATTGTTTGCTGTATATTCATTTTTCATAAAACATGTGAAGAATTATAAGATTGCTCTAAAGTAAAAAAAATTATACAGCATAATTGTAAAATTGTTATAAATTTAAATATATATGTATACATATAAGTGTTTTCTATTAACCAAACATACTTTTACTACTAAATGTAAACCCTAAGGGGACCTATTATTACTATCAATAGTAATAAATTTGGTGTTGGGAGGTGTAGTTTTAGTAAAGGATGCAACACACCTCACCCAATGGCTCATCTGAAGGGATACCACTAAATGAGGAGAAATGAGTGGGAAAAAGTATAAGAAGTATTTATAAGCCAACGTCCACTATCCTACTCAATGTTACTGGGAAGGGTAGAACAGATTGTTTTGAGTCTGGAAGATTCCTGGAATAATCGAAAATACACATACCATTAACAAAGGGGAAAATGGGTCCTGAATGCTGAAATCTCATACCCCTTCTACCTCCCTGTTCTCTCAGAATGCTGGAAGGTAAACTCAACTCTGAAGAAGAGTTTAGAGCACTCTTCTTTGCAAAATTTAATTTGTCAAGAAGGAAGAACCAAAGTTTTGGAATGAGAAATCACCAGTTTCAGATCCATTCAGATCAGCCTACAGCAAATTCCAAGGTCATTATGTTTAAACCTTGTGTTCACAATTTGATGTCAGGGTTTTTCTTTTAAAATATTTTTACTCTGACATATAAGCCAACAATTAAGAATTATCAGATATCTGAAGAAAGCCTTTAACCTGAAAAAAAAATAACTACATAAATAGAATAGAAACCAATTGTTGAAAAAAATTATGCAGGGATTAAAAATTACTGTTAATATTTTAGAAATATAAGACAAGATATTGCAACCCTGATTTTATATTATAAAGAATATTTCAAAAATTAAAACAGAACTTAAGATTTAAAACCTGATAATAGAAAAGAAAACTCAATATAAAGATTAATAATAAAGTTGGAATATTCAAGAAAATTGATCAAAAAAATGTTAAGAATATGAGATAAAAATTAGCTAAATTAGATGATACTGCATATGGGGTTTAGCACTTCCATAAAGAAGTATTATAAAGAAAATAGAATGAAGAAAATTATAAATTTTTCAGAAGCAAAGAAGGCACAGTCACATTAAAAAACACCACTAAGTGATTACATTTGATGATAAATTCATACCAAATTTCATTTCATAAAACAAATGTTTGTGGAATATCAGAGCACTACATAAAATGAGAGGAATCAAGAAGCTTCTAGAGAAAATATTAAAGGTCTCATACAAAGTATCAGATATCAGACTGGTTTGAAATTTCTCAACAGCCTCTCTGGAAGCAAAAAGACAGTGGAGCAATACCTAAAATATTCTGATGGAAAATGATTTCCAATTCAAAAAATTCATACTCAGAAAATTAGGTATGCAAGTCGAATAAGAATATTTTCAGACACTAAAAATTTCCATAAATTTTTCTCCCAATGAACAATTTCAAATCTGTTATTGGAAGAGGTGCTCTTTAAGAGAGTAAACCAAGAAAGAGAAAGAAATGACATGAAGTAAAAAAAAAAAAAAATCAAGAATAGAAGAGAGGTGAGTAAAATTCCCAGGAGGACAATGAATTGAGACACAAACCTGAGACATTTGCCCCAGATATAAAGGACAACCAGTTCATATCAGACAAGTGTGACCCAGAAGAGCGTTACTTTTCAGACTACGATTTGTAGTGCTATTTTATCACATTTTTCTCTTGAGGACCAAATATCTAGGTTAGCAGACCAAGATTGTTTTTTGCACCTTGCTTGTGCTGACCATGCATTAATAAAGCCCTGATCTCTCTCTTTACACCACTACCTAGATCACTTGAAGTCATTTATCACTTAGAAGTGTCTGCTTTTCTTTTTCCTGCAAGCCGAAGGTAGGCCATCATGAAGATAGAGGAAAAAGATACACAGAAACTCATTTTAACTGATCAGATGCTTTCATTCATGAACGGCATTTAACAAGTCCCCAAAATAGTCCTGCCTAATGTTTAGACTATGATAAGACTTGTTATTTAGTTGCTATTTGTTATTTATTTGCTATTAACAAAAATGCATATCCAGCACTTACCATGTACAAGGCTCCATTATGCACAACTTTGAGAAAATTAACTTCTTTTATGTTCATACTGTCTCACCTTTGAAATGAGGATAATTGCAGTCCTAATTGCATGGGATTATGTTTTATTAAGATTAAATAAGACTATATAGATATGCATACATAAATATAAACACACATACACACACACACACATATATAGTACATTCTCAGCACATAATGCCACTATATATCGTCATCATATAAAACAAAAACCTGATCTTAGCATTTTTCCCCTTAAAAATTCAAAGTCTTCTGTATGATTACTTCCACTCCCACTCCATTATAAACAAGCTCTTCAGCATATCATGTAAGAAACTTCATGCCATGAATTCTGATACTTCTCCAAAGACATCTCCTGCTGCTTGCTGATCATACATGACTCACAGGAAAGGCTACGTCAATTTTTCTGGAATGTTATTACCCGTAAACAGCAATTGTGCTTATCAAACCGAAGTGAAATGCTCTCATTTACAAACATTCCTCTCACTCCCATATGCACACAAGTTGGATAAGATACCCATAAGAGTTTTTATATGCCCTGTTACTCCTATTTCTGCACTTATGACATCCTCTTTTAATTGTGTTTTTGCTACTAAGCAGAGCTTCCTAAAGTCTGAAAGATTGCTTTCCTTTTTGTAATTTTCTCTCTATTTTCACTTTTTGTTGACTACAACATGTATTTATTTGGTGTCTCCTGTGTACCAGGCTCTCTTCAATTTATTATCTTTTTAAAGTGTTTTATTTGTTGCAAAACATTACTCAACCATTTAAAAAATACAAATAGTACTTGTCAAAGTCACTTCCCTCTATTTACAATCTAATGAAATGCAGTTCATATCCTCTTTTTGGTTCTGGAGCTAAAAGTCAATTGATGTTTTACATTTCCATTCCCAAATACTGTACCATTAATCACTCCTGAGTTCCTTTATGTAATATTAAAATGTTTATTATGGGTAAAGTAGATGAGGCACTTTAAATCTCATGGTGCACCACTTGCTTTTGGCCCCATACCTGCATGTCTGGATTTACTAGTGGACTCTACAATTTCCAGGGTATAGGGTATATTCTCAGATCTACTATTTTGACCAGTCTTTTTTTTTTTTTTCTGGGCATTATAACCTCTAAATGAATGTAAATAGGAGTTTCTTGTATATTGATAAGCCTATTAATAAACTTATTAAAATGGATCTTATTAAAATGCAGATTCTGAGCTAGTATATTAATGATGGGACCTAGAGTCCTGAATTTCTAAGTTTTTTCTCAGTGATACTTACGCGGATGGTCTGCAGAAACAAATCAAAGTAGCAAGGGTCTACTGGAGAGATCAGAGAATTAAGACTCATGAAGAGTGGTGGTGAGGATGGCACAGATCGTGTTCCAGATCCCTCCAAAAATAAAATCCTGTCATTGGAGCAACAAAACTGCTATATTCTGGTGCTAAAATATGGATTTCTTATCCAACAGGGAAACCATTGAAGGAGGGATTACATGTATCTTAACATCTTTAAACAAACTGAAATGTTCTATTCCATAATAATAACCTATCAATTGCACACTTTTTTTTTTGAGACAGAGTCTTGCTCTGTTACCCAGGCTAGAGTACAGTGGTGTCATCATAGCTCACAGCAACCTCAAATTCCTGAGCTCAAGCAATCCTCCTGCCTCATCTTAGTGAGTAGCTGGGACTACAGGCATGTGCCACCATGCCCACCTAAATTTTAAATTATTTTTAGAGATGGTATCTCACTTTGTTGCCCAGGCTGATCTCATACAGTTGGCCTCAAACAATCCTCCCACCTCAGCCTCCCAAAGTGCTGGTTTTATAGGCTTGTGCCACCATGCCAAGCCTAAATTGCCCACTTTTATTGAGCTCTTGTTTTATACTGAGTCCTATGTACAGCATTTTAAGTATTTTATATGCATTTCTGATTTGATTCTATTAAAACCCTATTTTACAGATGAGAAAACTGAGACATGATGATATTAATATCTTGCCTCAAAATCAACAAGGTAGTAAGTAGTTTACCTGTGATTTGAACCTATTAATTCTGACTACTGTACTTATATTCTTAACAAAGTTCTAGAGATTATAGAGTTTAGAGTCTAAATATGGGTAAACATATGAAAAAAATAGTCTTAACCCAATCAAAGAGGAAAATAATTGTTGCAAATTTAATTGATTCTAAATATTGGTTGTTAATTTTAGGTTTTGTTTTCCTCCCTTTCTTTTGAAGGTCTTTATATATTTTAAATAGGAAGTTCAAGCTAGTTATTGCAAAGATGCCAGCCATATGGCATTAAATCAGAAGTCTCATGAATTATTTGGAAGCTTCTTTTGATCTCAGTTGTGAAAACAGCATGATCTCATTTTGTGTCAATCCTCTGGATTTATTTTGGTATCTTAACCTATTTAGAATAACTTTTTGTTTTCTTGGTTTCTAAATGTCAGTTTTAAAAGGCCCTAAAACTCATAATACTTGACACTTGGCAAAAGTGACTTCAGCTTTGGCAAAAATTACACATTTAAAAATGGAAATAAACATTTGATTGTTTGTGAATCATATTTCCTTAGAAAAGGCAACATATTTTATTCTGTATCAATAAAAATACAAGGCCCTTAACAAGGGAAGTGATGTCCTATTATATCCTCAGCTTAGTGAAACATTATCTAGCGTATTATGTTCTACTGGGAGCACACACTTTCAAAGGGTCATTTGAAAACTGAAAACTTCCAAAGAAAAATGTCAATGATGACAAGAGGATAAGAAACCTGTCATATTAAATGTGCTTGAAAGCATACACAACCTTTAAAGTGAAAATATAAATGAGGCAGGATAGATGTTTACAAATTTTGAAGTACAGTCTATTGTGTCAAAGAAATAATTATTGTCTGTGTGGCCTCAGAATAACAGAATCGAAATGAATGCATGAAAGCTGCATGTTGTCTGATTTACAACCATTTAAGAAAGACAATTACTTCCCTAAAATTAAAGCTGCCAAAGGCACTCATATATGAATCAATTTAGCTGGTAATTGATTTATTCACTCACACATGGGCCATTTTCTGAAGCCTTCTCTGTGGCAGGCGCTGTTCTAATATGAACACAAAAAGCGACTTCTATTGAGAATTGAATCTAACGTAAAGGTAAGAGGCAAGAGAGTAGATGCAATGAACTAAATAAGGTAATATGATAAAAAGTACCTGGGTGATGATGGAACTATTATATGTAGGATGTCCAGGGAAGGCCTGATCCATGAACTGGGAGCTAAAATATGAGAAGGAGTCACCTACGTGCTTTGGACTGAAGTGTGTCATCCCCCAAAATTCACATGTTGAAGCCCTAATCCCAATGTGCATTTGAAGATGAGAACTTTAGAAGATAATTATGTTTAGATGAGATTAAAGATTAGGGCCCAAGTGATGGCATTATTGTCCTTTTAAAAAGAGACACCAGGGAGCTTGCTCTCATATTTTCTCCACTGTATGAAGACACGGGGAGAAGGCAGCTTTCTGAAAGCCAGAAAGAAAGCCTTCAACAGAATCCAAAGATGCTGGCACCATGAGCTCAGAATTCCAGCCTTCAGAACTGAGGGAAATACATTTCTGTTGTTTAAGCCATCCAATATATGATATTTTATTATGACAGCCCAAGCTGACCAAGACCTATGCAAAGATTCAGGGGAGAAAATGAACCAGTATAAAGAAAGACCATTAGGTAATGACCAGCTTAAAATTTCAGAACAACTAAATGACCAAAGCTGCATTGTAATGAGAGACAGATAGAAAGAGAGAGATGTATTGGGGTCTGAGACACAGGCAACTGGCTCTCTCATACCTTTAACCCTTGAATAGTGGTGAGGTAAACGCTTGAGAGAATGTCTCCAATTAACATTCCATGAATGTCCAAAACTTCAGACTTTGTAAGTCTTGTTTGAGGTAGATAGTGATGAGTACATCTTATAAAATTTGGTAAATATTTTTTGCCCACAAGAAGGAAAAATAAAGAAGGAAATTTAAGATTTATGTGGCAAATTGTGCTTCCACGAGGGTGGAAGATCTTCTATCTTTCTTACTTTTAAATGTGACACTTATACTCCTTCTATTGAATAAAAAATGGACCCTACATATTCTTGTCTTAAATACCTGGAATGCAGTGGAAGTGACATTATATGAATTCCAAAGTTAGGTCCTAAAAAGGGGTACATCTTCTGTCTGGTCCTCTTGGGATGTTTGTTCTTGAAATTTACACACCATAGCATGAAGCATGAACAACATGTGACAGAAAACGCCTTTGAAATCATTCCAACCTCAGCCACCATTTGACTCGAACCACAAGCAAGATTCTGAGGGAGAACCATTCAACTGAGACCAGTCAGCCCCCAGGAACATGAGACAGAAGAGTAAAACAGTTACTGTTGATTTAATCCACTAATTTTGTGGTGATCTTTTTAGTGCAGTGATAAATAACTGGAACAATCCACTTTAATTCATTATAAAATAAGTAACACCTAATTAGTAATATCTAATTTAGCCCTGTAAATATGTGTTCTAAGACCCAGACACTTTTTTGCTTCTTTAGTGGCATGAAAGCAAAACTATTTTCAAATATTATTTTCTAAAATGGTTCTGCAAGTTTTAGAATCTGGATATATTACTTTTCTTTCAAACATTGCTGTTATGGTTTGGAATTCCCTTTATCCTTTAGAAGAAAATTTGCAGTGGATATTTGTTGTAACTCTTCAGTATCACTACATAACTCAAGTGTATTTTCCTGTAATCATCTGCATTTGTATACTATAATCCACTGCTATTGATTACTTTATCCTGCTTTATGTACTACGCTTTTCTTTTGTATTGATTCTTGCCGTTTTATTGCTTTATATGCTTTGATATGATTTCGACTTTTCATTTCTTTCTTACTCCATACTCTGAAATGCCATCTTTCATATTAGTTCACAAGACTTTCAAATCATAAGTATGAATAAAGTGATAATATAAGTGAAATGTTTCTTTTGTTTTTATTTTAGCATATTATGGAGGCACAAATGTTTAGGTTACATATATTGTCTTTGCCCCACCCGAGTCAGAGCTTCAAGCATGTCCATCCCCCAGATGGTGTGCACCACACCCATTAGGTATGAATATAGCCATTCCCTCCATGCCCCTCCCACCTACCGACACCCGGTAAATGTGCACATAAGTGTTGATTAGTTAATACCAATTTGATTGTGAGCACATGTGGTGCTTGTTTTTCCATTCTTGTGGTACTTCTCTTAGTAGAATGGGCTCCCACTCTGTCCAGGATAATATAAGTGGTGCTATATCAGTGGAATGTTTCTAACTCACTAAATGTAGGTTATTAAATAATGCTTTATAGTCAAAGTGTGATAACTAATTTAAAAAGCAATATATAATTCAAATAAATAACAGATACTTAATTTTTAGTGAAAATAGGAGTTTACTATAGGATGATTGAAATATTTGAGGCTGGAAAGATTTAACATCTTGCAACATTTCTGAAACAATATTGCAATTACTTGGATATATGTTTTTTTTTTTTTTTTTTGAGACAGAGTCTCACTCTGTTGCCCTGGCTAGAGTGCCATGGCGTCAGCCTCGCTCACAGCAACCTCAAACTCCTGGGCTCAGGCGATCCTTCTTGCCTCAGCCACCCAAGTAGCTGGGACTACAGGCATGCGCCACCATGCCCGGCTAATTTTTTCTATATTTTAGTTGGCCGATTAATTTCTTTCTATTTTTTAGTAGAGATGGGGTCTCGCTCTTGCTCAGGCTGGTTTCGAACTCCTGAGCTCAAATGATCCGCCCACCTCGGCCTCCCAGAGTGCTAGGATTACAGGCGTGAGCCACCGCGCCCGGCCAGATATATGTTTTTTAAGTGATGCAAATATAGATCATTGAGAAAATATTGTGCTTTCTATTCCTCCCAGAAGACAATATACATAATCGTAGTTTGTCTATGACTCAAAATATACTCTCCTCCATGTAAGACTATACTAGAGAAAGATAGGTTACTGAAAATTATGCAAATGGATTTATAATCTGTCCTTCTCTGTACACTACCCCAAGGAGAATAGAATGTATAATCTTAACAAGACTAGAATAAAGCCCCATGTCTAAACTTTACGAATACTTGATCTATAACTAGGAGACTAAAATTCAGATATGCTTCAAACAAAATGGACTTAAGTTTAGGGACATAAGAATAAATATTGAATCTTAGTTAAAAGTATTCAAATGAAGAATATGAAAAATATTTTATTTTCCTAGAGCAATAGTTCTCAACTTTTTCATATAAATGCATTAGATCAAATAAAGGAAAAATTTAAATGTCAATGCCTGGACTTCACACCGCAAAGATTGTTTCAACTGGTTTAGGTTGAGGGTGGCTATCAATACTTTGAAAAACAAAACAAAACAACAACAAAACACCCTATGTGACTCTAATATGCATCCAGGGCTGAGAACTACAATTTTACATTGTGTGTTTTCATTTCTCTTGGTGAGATACTTAAGAGTAAAATTGTTAGGTTCAGAAATAATTTAACTTTATGGAGTTTTAATCCCTTAGTAAATACAAACACTATATACAGAAAATGATGTGATAATGGCTGTGTTAGCAGAACACGATCACGATAAATTCAATAGTAGCAAGTCTATGGGCTCAAAGAAGTAATAATATCTGAGTTGAAATTATGGATAGGTAAGAATTATTTAAGGAAAGAGAGTAGGAAAGCTTTTCTAAATCAGTGATGACAAGCAGAGTGAAAGCATAATTTGTGAAACAGCATGATGAAAAGCTCAAACAAAGATAGGTGATACACTGAGAGATCAGGTAAAGGGAGTTGGACTTCTACTTATGATTATGCAGTTTCTGAAACCGGCCCCAGTCCTGAAATATGATGCAGTGCTGCATCTGCCCCAAAAGAACAATTTATTTTTTTCAACACAAAGATGCTATCAAGTAGACCTGCTGTCTACTTAATGCATCTTTTAAAAATCATCTATTGGGGGCTAAGGAATATGCTTTTAAAGATTTTCACAAGGGCATTATATATTCCAGCTGTGTGTGAAAGATCTTATGTATCATTGAAAGGACTTTTATTGTTCTGATTTAGTGCTTTCCACACTGATTTATGTCCAGCACTATTTAGAAAATGAATGTGCTTGCATGATGTCCTAAGGTAAGCATGGAACTCCTCTTGGCCTGGGACACTGCCGTAGCCACAGTGCACTTCCTGTGGCCCTGAGAAAGCAGGACATCAATATCTGAGATTATATATCATGGCTTCATGAAGTGTGGATGAAGGAAGGGAGAGTCATGAATAGGTTTTAAAAAGTGATCTTAGAGATTAAATAATATGTTCAGTTGAAGCAGTTTGGTCACAGTTGGAGGACAGGTTTGAAGTTGGCAAGATGTGAGATAAAGGAAAGAATCAAGAGGTTGACCTTGCAATCCAGGTAAGACATGATGAGGGCCTACACTGAACACAAGCATAAGAAAGAACATTTAAGACTAAATTAAAGACCTATTGAGGAGATAAAACTAGTATGATCTAATGAGGACAAAGAAAGAGTCTAGAAGAACTCCTAGTTTCTTTCTTTTATTTAATAGCTAAGTTCAGGAGGGAAACCTTCTCTAAGATATAAAATGGAGGAGAAAAAAACATATTTGACAGGATATTTTGGATTATAAATATTACAATGCTTAGTAAAAGAACAACTGTGCATACCATGACCTCAAACTATTAATAACTTTATGTGCAAATACAATTGAGGAATTATAAAACATCAAAAAATGATTCAATAGATTTTATAGAGTACCAAGAATTATAGATACAATAAATTGAAATTGATAATAATTTATTAATAAAAAGAGAAAAATAAGCACTAAGTATGCCATCCACATATACCCATACATAGTGCTCCATAATGGAGCTACTGCAAGCAAAATAGAAAAATTATAAACATTAGTCCAATCTGTACAAAAACATGTGATATACATACAGATATGTAAACTGTACACCCTTAAAAAGGATTTATGGATAACTTAAAGATCCAGTTGAATGAAGAGAGGAAAATTATATACCAAAACTTCCAAAAAGATAGGAGTAAAGATGGTAAATACTTGTAAAACACTTTTCTGTATCCTAAAGCCTGCCTTAATCAAACTTACATCATCTTATCATATTGCTTAGCTAAAATAAGAACCTTGCAGTTAACAAAACCTATCTTTCTAAGAAGACAGCCACAATGAATCTTCATACTTATCTAAAGATTGTTTGGAGGAAGTAGATGAAAATAGATAAAATGACTTTGAAAAATAGATGATATGGGGTGTGATAACTTGCTGTTATGAGTCGTTAAACATATGTACTAGAACAATGCTTTTGAAATATTAAATGATTTTTTTCTGTCCTAGGCATGACTATGATGCGGAAGTATCCAAAAATATCTATAAGTCTCTGCCTTTGAATTTTCAAAAGCCGTCTGATAGTATATATGCTATATTATCAATATCCAGAGGTTAAGGCTAATATAAAAGCAATGTTTATGCAGCAAGTAATAATGTGTTGTGCTGTTTCCCCTATTTCCCATGCCTTTGGGACAATGTAAATTTCATGGTAATAGTAACTATACTGGAAATAACAAAAAGAAATCCTGGTTTTCCTAAAACAAATTAACCTGGAAAAATAAGGGATTAAAATAGAAATTCACTCTGGACAAAATCGGTATTGTGGAGGAGAAAATGATTATTGGTGCAGGTGAATTTTGTTTATTTTAGGGACTCTTTAAGTTTTCAACCTTTTCACTAAAAGCTCCTCTTGTTTCTCCTTTTCTTGAAAGGTCCATCTATGGAGGACCAGCTCCGTAACTCATTTCCACCCTAGGTATAGAAACTAAAGCCCATTTTGGAGAGCTTGGTTGGCATCATCAATCATCTTGCTTTGCCCAAGACTACAATATCCTTGCACCAGAACATGTGCTGAGAGCTTCTGCACTCCAGGGCAGCTCCCATGATGGATGGATGATCTGGGATTCCCAGTGCTAATTGAGCATGGCTGCTCCTTTGCCAGGTGTCGTCTAGGCAGAAGAATCCATAGACTCCTTAGCTCCTGTTCCATCATGGAAACTTTAATTTCATACTTTTTCTTTATGTATAGCAATAGCTAAGTATTTATCATGAAGAATGGAAACTACGCAAAAAGAGAAGGAGAAAAAATTTAAACCAACTTTTTTTTGAGTGCCTATACAGTGCGCACATTAGAAGAGAATGTGGAAAGAGGTTTCCAGGAACATTTTCAAAAACAGAGTCATGACTTCCTGCACTTCTTTTTGACTATCACTGAACACTAACATTTCATCCCATTTTTTCAGTGAAAAGAAGTTCAAAACAGACAAAACTGGAGTACAGAGTTAGGAGTCAAAATAAAGAAATCTTTGATACAAAGGAAGTAAGAGAGTAGCAACTGGAAGAAGGCATGAGTAAGCATCTGAGGTATTGGCAATATTTTATTTCTTTACATGTTAGAGTTGCATAGGTGGTTGCTTTGTGATAATGTGTTGAACACGTGTGTTTTACACATTTTATTCATATATGCTATACTTCAATTAAAAAGTTAAAAATGTGAAAATTCAGCAACACAATAGAAAATAATATTCATACATTTCCACAAAAGTAACTTTGAGGATTAAGATTTATGTGTGTCACATATGCTACATGGCTGTAATAATTTATCCCCACTTGATCTTCTGCCTGCCTATTAAATGACAGTAGAAATATTAGGTAATGCTGTTGAACACTTCCTATGAGTTAAAGCACTATTTTAAGAACTTTACACATATACAATCATTTAAACCTCTCAATAGCCTCATGAGATTGGAGGTATTATTCCCTTAATGAATTATTGCTAAGGCTGGATAAGAAAAACAGCAAGAAGAACACATATATTTCACCTCAGCACCTGTAGGTAAGGGTGTTGCTACCAACATTTCAAGAATAGCTAATTCCTATGTTTGTAAAAGTGTTCTAGTATATAGAAAATATTGGAAAACTTCAAACTCTTTTTTCTTGACAGGAACTATCCACATTAACCTTGTGAGTTAGATAAACATTATTTCTAATTTGAAAATAAAGAATATGAGATCTATAAAACCAGAATAAATTGTCATAACCATTAAAAGGTATAAACTTTGTCAAATTCTTTGTGTTGGTTTGTTTGTGCTCTAAGACAGTTTTGGTGGTAGAAAAAGATTGGAATTTTCAAACCTAAGTTTGAATTTATATCGACTATTAATTTTATGAGCTTGGCTACATTAATTAGTATCATTTAAGCTATTTGCTTAAAAGCAATGGTGGAAATTTCAATGGAGCTGACAAAACTTACATGGCTTATTGCTGAAGTGTAGGAAACAATGTACAATATATCCTTAACATGCTGTCTGGTGCATGATGATTGCTTAGTAAATGGTGGCTATTATATTTATGAAATAATTTAGCTGCACATTTAAGTATTTTTCACTATAATGACACAGCCTAGAAAGATGGCTGAGGCATAAATATAAATGATAATCTCCATATTCTACATTTGTGAAGGTTATATGGATTACCATGTAACTTGGAAACTTTTAACTATCAGGGATCATCACAGCTCCAAACATTATAAGAAAAATATCTTGAATTCCTAGTCTTGTTCATTTTAGTCAATATCATAATTTAATTCCTGCAATTTAGTGTTAATACTTTACCCCAAAATGATGTTGCAGTCTTAAAATTTTCAATATTGCACTTTTTTATTTGGATTGATGTTGAGATCCATTTAGGAAGTAGGCAGCATAAAAAGCTGCTCTTTTACCACTTGCTTATTTTATTTGCATATTTACTTCCGCAAAGTGATTACAACTCAGAGTAGATATATCAGTATCAAGTAGAAATAGAAATTGGCATTTTATCAATAAGAACATTTTGTCCATTTGATAAATACTTTTGGTTTCTATACATTTTTTCTGTTCTGAAATTCTAAACTCACAGAAAACAAATTAATTTCAGTCGGGTGATTATAGCACATTCCAATGTAGTTTATATTTCCAGATAGCTAGAAGAGAAAATTTTGATTGCTGTCACCACATAGAAATGAGAAATGTTTAAGGTGATAAATGTGGTTATAACCTTGATTTGACCATTGTATCAAATCATGTATCTATACATGTGTTGAAATATCACATTGTACCCCATAAATATTAATGTGTATAATTATTATGTATCTATTATGAATTTAAAAATTAAATTTAAAGAAAACATTTTCATGAAGAATAGTACTTCAATAAATTATGTGCACATGAATAAAAAATAGAAATTTCAGATTTCACATAGCACTGTCTTTAAATGTTACAGTGTTTAGGAGGCTCTGTTCAACTAAACAATACATTTTAATTAAACAAAAATTATATATCAAATAAAATGTCTCAGATTATATTTATTTATTAAGTCTTATACTACTCTATTCTGTAAGCTTTAATGTATATACATGTAATAGACACGCATGTGTAAAGTAAAGCAAGAAATCAAATAAAAGTTAAATATCCATCTCAATCTAAGATTAAGACAGGAAAGAAGTAGTGTTGTTGTTTTTTTTTTAATGACTACATAAGGAGAGTGAAGGAGTAATACATTTGCAATTAAAATTAAATTCTGAGATTCTAACTAGGTGAATCACAGAGTAAAACATAAATATGTATATATCACAATATATTTGACTTGCAATTCTATTTAGGACCCCAACAATTCTAATCCTAGTAATAGGATGTCAAGGCTGTAAATGAAAGTTTTTAGTATATGGTATATTCTCAGGGAAAAAGAAGTGTAATAATGCATAGAAGGCAACCTTTATACAAGAGTAATGTTATCTATACAAGGATGACAGTTTACTGAAGCATATTATCCACCCATTGCCCATCCTGAAATCCCACCTTTTAAAATGATTTGACAGTTTATATGTCAAGAAGAAAAATCACATTAAATAATTTCCTAAATGAGATGGCTTCCAAATATGAAATTGTAGGAATGGGACAGAGTGCAAGTATTTCAGGGAACTGTATTGTTCTCAGGAAGAACAAGATTTCTTTCAGAGCCAGGGAAGCTTGACAGGGAAGAGAAAGACTAGGGGGTTTTGGAGCCATGAAGATGGCATCTTATAAATAAATGAATGGGAGCACAAAGGAGTTACTGAAAGTGATACTTTTTCCCTCACCCATTTTTTTCCTTTCCCTTAGAAAGAGTTAGTGCAGAATCACATTCTTATATTTTATGACCTGTTCTTTTATTATATAGTCTCAGAGGCATCATTTTTTATCACATGCTTTGATCTCTTAGAGGTATGTGTTATATCCTCACCCGAGAAAACTTGTTTGCTTATTCCTTAATGTTTTTTCTCCTAACCACCCCCTAAAATAAAGGGAAAAAATACACACATAATTCTGAGATGCCACAAAGTTACTGAAAATGATGAACAGAAATTTAACAATTTAACCAACTATAACAGCATTTGATATAACAAACTGAAGCACTAATATTTAATATAAGATTCTCCTTTGCCCCCAAACAGCAAAATCCTTTAGAGTAGTGATAGTCTGTCCTGTTTTATACCTTCGGCATGCAGCAAAATGCTTGATTCAATAAATGTTGCATGTTGAATAAATATCACATGTTAAAAAAACTGAAAATGAGAAAAGAAAAGTCCACCTTGTTGTCATGACAACAAATTAAAATAATTCAAAGTGGTGAATTCATTTCTCTTTTGTTATGTCTTCACTGAAAAAAATTTCCAGAAGTAGCATATAATTTCTGATTGACAGTAAATTACTTACCTTTTTGAGACAATAACATGTTTAGCTTACAAGGGATATTTTCCTATTTTTCATTAGCATGTGTGTGAGTGTATATATTTTTTGCTTTTGTTTTCTATTATCAAGGTCTAATAAATTTCCTGAGTGGCAAATGTTGGAATAATAGGAGCTCATAAAAATGTGTTGAATAAAAGAATGACATAATGTTTCAACCATATGCTTGCAAACACTTCTCCTAATTTAATGATTTTTTTCTTTCTTTATGTTGCAAATATAAAAGGGAAAGATGATATATGATTCAGTAATCAGTTTCTCTAGCTTGAAGAATATATGGGACCCTTTTCATGTTAAAGAATTATTCCAGCTGATCCCAGTATCAATCTAAATTATATTATGGTGTTAAATAAATACCTAAAAACATAAATCTTGGGATAAATTTCAAGTTATTCTTTAGATTTATAACTATACAACCAAAGAGAATTTACAAATTAAGTACAAGCAAATTACAAAACCCATAAAATTAAAATTAACATCATAAATTCGAGGTGATAGAACATGTGTTGTTAACAGTAAATTTCCAGCCTCAATTTAAGTATGATATGATTGCTATAATAAATTCTCTGTTGAGTTTCTCATGCCTACCCATCCCTAATCCATGCAATGACTCAATTTCTCCTTTTTTTCACATTAATATGCTAACAAACTTTTGTTTCCGTAGCATCCTATACATATAAGTTCAACTTCACTTGGGACAAATACATTGTATATACATCTTTTCTATCTCATTTTTTCATTAACTTGTCATCATTAAAGTGTGACTTGAAATCAGTAAAATCATAATCCCTAAGGCAAACACAGCACTGCAATAACAGACCTGTTTTTGGTCGTACAAATGATAGATAATATGCTTATATAAGGTTACCAATAAATTATTATCAAAATGGAAATATAAAATTACAACTCGAGTAGAGAACTTCTGGAACCTAAATATTTCTTCCATAAACTTCTAAGTGTTTGCAGTAGCAAGTGTGAGAAACAGTATGTAGTAGACGTGGTGGGAAAAGTGCTGTTTTTTCATACAAGCACTTGATAGGAACCATTTTATTTTTACCACCAAACATTTGTAAGCTGATTAATTAGAAATTTAGACCCATTTTTTTTCTAGAAGAAAATGGTACAATTACAGTTTTGCACCTAGACCTGTACAAAACAATGTAAGTTAATTCATATAGCTGAAGCCTAGTTTTAATAATGACAGTAGAAATTATTTCATCAAAGTCTCTATATTATTTTCACTATATGAATATTAATTATGTAAATTCCTTCATGCTAGTTTCTCTAAGTATTGCAATAATAGTAAGAAACACAAGCTTGAGAGTAATAGTCTATTGGATATTTTTTTAAATTAATGTTTAACGCAGATGCTTGAGGAAAAGTAGATTTAATTATTGAAGTAGACTGCAGCAGACAGAAGCAGAACTTCTGTTGAAATGCTAAAAAGGACTATGGTTACAATTGGTGCCTTAAAATATTTATATTACTAGTTTTTTTATTATACCTAATTTACTTAGAAAGTTAAGTCTCTCATTTTTCTTTGATAGTTATATGTTCCTAGAATTAGCCTGAAGCTTGTTACCTAATATTGAATTCATATTTTAGCCAAAAAAGAGAAATAGTTCATGCCATCTTTTGCTTAGCCATTTCCTCGAATCACTAGGAAAAATTTACTCTCTGAGACATCTCAAATATTTCCAGTGTTTTTTTAATATCTAAAGTAAACTTGTTTACTATAAAAATATAACATAATATACATAACCATAGTTATAATAACAGAATTCTGCTGTCTATGGATAGCATTATCTCAGTTCTGCTACTATACCTCACAGCATGCCAAGAAGGAACATTAATTCCCCTTTTTCCCTTGATCTCAAACTCAATGTGCTTTAGGCAAGCGGTAAGTTTTCTCTATGTGACTATAACCGATGCTTCCATAGGTCATACCAAACTATGTGTAAAAATGAAGTCACATTTGTAGCAATAACATTACTACATCACATTTTTACTGGCTTTTATTTCCAGGAGTTCTGCAAGAACTCTACACCTTTGCAAAACTCCTCTCTGATTTTTGTTTTTGTTTTTGTTTATAACTCAGGAGACTTTCTCCATATGTTCACATATATGTTCAAAAAACTAACATCAGTATTTATTATAAAAAATAAATGGCAATTCATGCATTATGTGCTTCATCCACACTTCAGCTTCTGAGTAGTACTATACCTTCTGAGCCCTGCTATTGCTTCTACGGGGAAGCATCATATTTTAAAGGCAAGAGTTTAATTTTATGGTGATGTCACTTCTTCTAGACACAGGCAACATTTTTGTTAAGGATAATCTTATGTATAAGTTATCTTCTTACCATGGCTACCTCTGACAATGCTGAATTTTCCCGTACATAAATCTATGATCTGGAGAAAACAAGTTTAAGAAATCCCACCAAATTTTGTGTTCCTGGAAATGTCTTACTGCAAAAAACTACCTTTCTTCATAGGACTTAGATAAGATTCATGGATGCCTTCCTTATTTACCTGTGACAAGTCTGGACACAAACCTTCCAAATTCTCATTTTTTGCCCCATATATAATTAGTGGATGAGCAATCACTAATCTTAGTTTGGCCTTAGATGCCTATGTCTTAACATCACTCAAAAATTGTTCTTTGGTAAAAAATGGAAGGTGTTTGGAACTGAATTCAATGTTTTGGAAATACAGCTATTATGTTTTTTCCCCCAGCATTTATTGACATACAATTCTTAAGATGAGGGAAAACGTACATCAATATAATTTAGTAAAAAAATAAAATAGTGCATAATAGTTCTATATCCAAGCAGCTATTTTGAGGGAGTGAGTAGCATTCAAAAAGGAAGAAGAAAAATATTTAGAGAAAGGAGACATGGGACTTTCTGTCCTTTTCACTTCCATAGCTACATGTATTCAATAGTCAACACACACTTAGGATTCAGTAAATACTTATTGAATAAATGGAAGAAGCTGCTATGTAATGTAATAATGCAATATGCTTCAGAGAAGAAAGGAAGATGAATTCTAAATCATGAGTTTGAAGATGTACAACTATTGGTGATAGATTGTCTGTCATAAAAGAAAAGAAAAAAGAATAGTTGTGTCTTTCCTAGATTAAAAGAAATTTAAGAGCCAAAACAACCAAATACAATGTGGGATTCCTGGATTGATTCCAGATAAGAGCAAAACAGTTATAAAAGACACTTTTAGAATATTTGAATATATTCAAATATAGAATTTGCATTTAGTAATATTAGGTGATTTGTCTTCATTTTTAGCTTTGATAATGGCATTGTAAAATTGAATAATTTTAATTTATTTTTGGAGCTGCATGCTTGAGCTATTTAAGAATCAAGTGTCAAAGTATCTATAATTTAGACTAAAATGTCACAGGAATATATTGCTACTGAAGTAAATACAGAAAAACTAATGATTTTGAATGTATATTTTGTGTATTTGATCATTGTACTATTGTCTATACTTTTCTGAATGTGTAATAATGCCTATGCTTATAGTAAAAAAGATAGAAGAGAAGGAAAATATTTGAATAAATAAGAGAAAAATAACAAAGTATGTATATACTAACCCCAAGCCCATTTCAAAAAGAAAAGATATTTTTAAAGTTTCCTTAACAAATGTAATGCTTCTGAGAGTGAGAGAGATAGAAATCTCATCTTCAAACTAAAATATCAGAAAAGGAGTAGCTCAGATGCCTCTCCAACCAAAGGTAAGGTGGATGGTATAGCTATCCATGGAATCAAGATCAGCATCCTACTTTTCTCTGAAAATTGCACCAAAATATTTTAGTCTATTAAAAATATGCAAAAATTAGTTGGTTTTTGTCTGATTTTTATTTTTATGGGACATTTATTGTGTTATAGGTTGTGAAGAAAAATAATCAATTTTTTAATCTTTGTGATAGGAACATCAAAGTCCCATGCCCCAAGTATATTTTTTACATGGATACCTTTTATAATTCTTAAGTCAGGGTTTTTGCTGTTCCCATTACCCAGATAGTGTTCATTGTACTTGATGGGTAGGATTTCACTCCTCCACTCCTGCCCCCTCCCCTCTTCTTGATATCCAATGTCCTTTATATCTCTTTGTACCCAGGTATGCCCATTGATTAGTTCCCAATTGTTAGAGAGTATATGTGCTGTTTGTTTTTCCATTCCTGAGATACTTGACTTAGGATAATGGTCTCTGCTTCCATCCAAGTTGCTGCAAAAGACATTATTTCATTCCTTTCTATGGCCTAGCAGTAGTCCATGATATATATTAATACATACCACATTTTCTTAATCCACTAATGAATTAATGGGAACTTAAGTTGATTCCACATCTTTGCTATTGTGAATTGTGCTGCATTAAACATTTGGGTGCAGGTATCTTTTTGATAAAATGATTTTTTTTCCTTTGGGTAGATACCCAGTAATGAGATTGCTGGATTGAATGATAAATCAACATTTATTTCTTTGAGGAATCTCTATACTATTTTCCATAGAGGTTATACTAATTTGTAGTCCCACCAATAGTATATAAGCATTCCTTTTTCTCTTCATCCACACCAGCGCCCATTGGTTTTTAACTTTTTAATAATGGCCATTCTGACAGGGGTAAGGTGATAGTTCATTGTAGTATTATTAATTTACATTTTCCTGATGATTAGAGATGTTGAGTATTCCTTCATATATTTTTTTTTTTTTTGCCATTTTTCTATCTTCTTTGAAAAACTTCTGTTCATGTCTTTTCCAAAAGAGCATGGTACTGATATAAAAGTAGAGACATAAACCAATGGAACAGAATAGAGAATCCAGATATAAAACTACCTACAACCAATTGATCTTCAACAAAGCAGACAACAGCATAAACTGGGGAAGGGAATCTCTATTCAATAAATGGTGCAGGGAAAACTAAATAAGTACATGCAAAAGAATAAATGGGACCCTTATCTCTTACAATGTGAAAAAATTAATTCAAGTTGGATTAAAGACTTAAATGTAAGGCATGGAACTGTAAAAATTCTAGAAGAAAATGTGGGAAAAACTCTTCTGGACATCAGCCTAGGCAAAGAATTTATGACTAAGACTCTAAAGGCAAATACAGCAACAACAAAAATAAATGTATGGGACTTGATTAAATTAAAAAGCTTCTGCACAGCAAAGAAAATAATCAACTCAGTAAATAGACAACCTACAGAATGGAGAAAATATTTGCAAACTATACATCTGAAAAACAGCTAATATCTAGAATCTACAAAGAAATCAAATCAACAAGAAAAAACAAACAATCCCCAAAAATAGTTTTAATTCAAAAACTATGAATTATTTAATATTTGTCTATTGGTAGATATTTTAATAAACAGTATATTTTTATAATAAATGCTGATGTTGTGCCTGCATGTGTGTGTGTGTCTGATTGTTTCTTAGAATAAATTCCTATTGATATAATTATTGCACCAAAGATCTGAATATTTTAAAGTTTCTTGATTATGGTACCAAACTTCTTTCTAGAAAATACAGACATAATCATAAAGTACCATCAGCATAATGGCCACAGGTATACAACTTCCAGTATGAAGTCAGTACACAAAGAATACCATGTGCCTGATTTTCTTCATGTAATAGTTGCATTAAGTAGACACAAATTATTAGCACAATTATTAAATTAAATTATTAATATTATTAAATTATTAGCACAATTTAACAAAATAAGGAAATGAGGCTTAAATTGAATGGGTTACTTGCTTAAGCATATAGAGAAAGGAAATTATACAAATTCATCTATGTTAGTTCTTTCCACCAAAATATATATGATTCTTACCAACGGTGCTTGTAATATAGACTTTTCCAACAATGGATGTTACACTTCTTTTAAAAGGCTAATATGATATATGATGTCTCATTGTTTTTAAAATTGACAATTTTATTGGCCATATAGCATTTTTTCTTTCATAGTTGTCTTTTCTTATCTTAAACACCTCCTTTTCATGAACATCCATATGTTCCTTATAAATTTTTAACTGTTACATATAAATTAATATTACTAATCTTCTGTTTGACCTATGGGTTAAAAATATTTGTCTGTTTTATGAATTGAAAAAGAATCATACATATTTTAATAAATAGAAACTGTTCATCTAAGTCTAAAATTAAATAGAAAAACATAAGAAAATAAACTCCAAACAATTCATATGGAAATAAAATGTGTCCAAATATTCACTCTGTGGATAAAATAAAATTCAAGTTAAATCACCTGGATTTTTTAACTCAAATAATTTTATAACTGGTTATTGTACGTATCATGGAGAGTTTTAATATTTATTTCAAAGCAACTTTAGGAAATATATTAAAGTTGTCTTAATCTCCAAATACTTTTCAATTTATTTCATGGTTTTGTCTCTCTGTTACAAAAATGAAAAAGCTACAAATGATCAAATTGCTAATGTATTTAGTGAATACAATTATTTTGAAAAAACTTGGTTACAAAACAGCCTAACCAAATGAATACCATTCTCAGTTTAATGTCATTGTTGATGATTTAGCTAAACACTACTCATAAATTCTCACAGGATATAATAAACTAGATCAGATAAAAAATAAATGATAATTCAAATGGCTTAATCTTATTTTGCATTATCCTCCAATAACAATAGTAACTATTTTTTTTTCCAGCATGACATCGCTGATTTGCAGTCCTATAGTCTGAAAAAAGTTCAGGTTCAGTCAAGCAGTAATAAATGTTCTTAGGATATTTTACATCTTAGCCTAGAAAACTGCATCCCACTAGACTAGTCATTCACTCAAGTCATAAATTCTTTTAGGGGCATTTGTACAAAAGAGAGCTAGGCTGAATGTTATTCTCTCCTGTAACATTATTCATATTTTGCAAAAGAGAACTTTTGGCTTTCTTTTAGTTGATTTTATTACACTTTAGGCAAGTTGCTGTGAATCTCGTTCTTCATGCACTTGATTTGTGAAGGCAGGTATAGAGTTCACTTCAGAAGAGAAAAGCTCATAAATCTTAATAAGTCTGAAAATGAAACAAATGGCTAAAAAAATTAAGTCTACCAGAATCCAGTTTTTCTATTGTCATAATAGTCTGCGTGTGTATCTTTTTAATTTGTGAGAAATGGATTTAGGAATATCCTAAAATGTAACTTCAAAAGAACACTTATTATAAGTAATTACTGCCTTAGAGAAAAAAAAAGTGCCGTATCAACCCTGGCAGTCTTATGTCAAGTCAGCCTATGAAAAAAAATGAATTCATGTTGTTTATTAATTATTAAAGGTCAAATTTTTGCAATAACATTATGAAAACAGGAAAGAAACAGACTGACAGAGGAATTCAGTGCGTGTGGTTATTGTATTCTTGACTCAGTCTCAACCTACTACTCGGCTGCAGTGGTGGATGAGGAAAAGGCTGTTCTCACTCAGTACTGTAAGCTTTAACTGGCCCTTTTATACCTCCAGCACCTTGAAAATTCATGTTTCTCTCCTACTTATATCTAAATCCCATCTGTTGCAAATATGTATCTCCCCCAGCTCTGATTTCTCAGGGCATGCTCCTTTCTCTCAAATCAAGTAAGATTGTGAAAAACTTGGAGTATAAAAAGGATACTTTTTATAAGGATTTTATGGATGCTATCATTTTTGCCATGTAAGCAAATTAATATAATTTGGAGGCCACATAGTTTTGTATCCCAACATAGTTGGAATCTAATTCGTGTTCTTTTACTTACTAGACTTGTAACCTCACAGATGTCACTGAACATATATTATACTCTGTTAAGATATCTAGATGTTACAGATAACAATCATTTTCTTTAGGATTGTTGCAACTTTTACATGTTCATGTTATTTCACCACTTTTGGTGTTTGGTTTCTACATAGAATATCTGAGTCCTCAACCACTCATTTTCTAGAGCTACATGATCAAAAAGGAGATAGCCAGAAGATACAGACAAGTAATGCACAGATTTTTTTTTAATTCTTTTTTTTTTTTTTTTTTTTTTTTTTTTTTTTTTTTTTGAGACAGAGTTTCACTTTGTTGCCCTGGCTAGAGTGAGTGCCTTGGCATCAGCCTAGCTCACAGCAATCTCAAACTCCTGAGCTCAAGCGATCCTCCTGCCTCCCAAGTAGCTTGGACTACAGGCGCTCGCCACCACTCCCGGCTAATTTTTTGTTTCTGTGTTTTTAGTTGACTAGTTATATTTTTTTCCTATTTTTAGTAGAGACAGGGTCTCACTCTTGCTCAGGCTGGTCTGAAACACCTGACCTCAAGTGATCCTCCCGCCTTGGCCACTCTGAGTGCTAGGATTACAGGAATGAGCCACTGCGCCTGGCCCAATGCACAGATTTTTATTACTAGGTATGGCTTTGGTCCAAATCACAATTGATTACATGAGTTGGGTTATTCTATATAAAGTTTTCAGAACTTCTTTTACCTATATCACTGGCAAGCTTAAGAACAACACTAAAAGCTGTACTAATGGGGTTCTTGGTGCATATTTCACAGTCCTTTACTCTAATCATGGTTCTTCAAATACTATGACTTTAATGATGAAGAGGCAGCTAAAGAAAGTTTTTCTTTAGCACTGTTGCTAAAGAAAAACTCACCAAAGAAAAAAGGGAAAATCAATACTTTCCTAATGCCTAAATTCTCAGACTGAGTCCATGTTCCCAGCTTTCTTAGGATTGGGTCCTTTCCTTGTTGTATTAAACAGCCAGTAATGTGTTCATAGAGAGAAGTGCACTAAGAGAGAACTCTAAAAAATGCACCCATTAGTCATTAATCAAACTTTTGAAAATTTCTAATTTTATGCAAAGTACAAATTATATACTTCAGGATGTTACATCCTAAATAAGATATATATTTTGCACACAAAAAGCATTCGTACAAATTAGAACCAAATTAAAAATTGTGGTAAATACTATACAGGAAATTAACATATTCTGTGGGAGAAAATAACAGGGAGACCTTCTTTACATTGAGCAATCTTCTCGGAGAGAGATATTTAAACAGCAAACTAAGCAGAGAGAGAGAAGCATAAAATGGGGAAGAAATTTAATCAAGAACTTTCTAGAATTTTAACCAAATAATATCCTTGCATTACTTACCCTAATAATCACAATTAAATCTCTAAGAAAAGAAAAAAAAGAGCTCAACATCAGTTGAGCTTCCATGTTTCATCCGTTAGAATTTTTGCCCCAGATGACTTTTTATATTCTTTAAACCAACAGCCACTTTGCTGCTCTTCACTTCTCTGCATTATTTTCTTATTCAGTGATTTTCCGATATCCTGATTTTTCCAGGCAATCTTACAGTTTTAATTAGTTCAACTGATAGCATTTATATACTGTTGACCCCAAATGAAAAATTCTATCCATGATTATTCCTGAGTTCTAAATTAATTTAGCCAACTTTCAACTTGCCATTTCACTCATCAAGGAATCACACGAACATTAACATGTAGGAAAATAAAAATCTAGATTTCAATTCCACCCTACAATAAAACCTTATCTCTTTGTCTTTAGTCATACCACTATATACCTAGTTAGTCCATCCAAAAATCTAAGCCTAGGCTCTACAGTTACTAGTTTGTCCAAGCCAACATCAAATGTTTCCTAGTTTCCTAGACTGCTGCACTTACCTTCTAACATGCGGACCTATTTCTGCTCTTACTCACCACTTTCCAATCTATTCCCCCAACGGTACCAAATTTACAGCTTGAAACAAAAATTAGATTATGACACTTATGGAAGAAACTACTAATTTTCCAACAACATTCATTTTATTTTTGTTAGTCATATAACCACTCAGTTTCTGTTAAACACATCGTTGCTCAGCTAAGGGCCACATGTTCTATCTTTTCTTACAGCTTAGCATAACATATAACTAAGTGGCGCCCGACTACAGGGGAGCTGAAGTGATGTGCGCCATGGCAGGCTGCACTTAGAAGGAATGTGACATATATTCCCCTGGCCTTTATTCACTGAGAGGGCGGAAGTATCTTCCAGAGTGGCCCAGAGATGGAAGACATTTTTTGAGAATTCCAGAATCTTGGCGCCAGACAAAGCCCACTTATCTGTGGACTGATACAATAAGACAAAAACAAAAACCAAAAAACAACAAAAAAAAACTTCTACATTTTTAAAACTATTGCATATTTGATTTCTTTTTTAAAGTAGTTTAGTCTAAATTATAACTATGGATTATTGTATGTTCTCAAAAATGAGTGCAATACTGTGTCCTATTCCACATGCTCTTCTTACAATACAACTTTGGCAATCCTTTTAATAAGAGATGGAGGTCTATGTTGCCTTCATTTTAATCCTAGAAACCTTGTGTCTATGAAAGAAATAATTCTATGTGACTGACAAGGATAGGTCATCAGATTCCACATGGTTCTACTGGGATACTCACTTTTAGAACTCAGCCACAATGAGGTGACAAAGCCCAAACTAGCCCACATGGAGACATCACAATGAGGAGGTCTTAAGACTATAAGAAGAAAGAGATGGCCAGCCACTGTTTACCTGCTGCTTTAGCTCCAGCCATATCTGACTGCCCATGTATGATAAACCCCAAGCTCAAATAGCTGCTATTGTCTTATAGTAGCCTCACAAGAATCTCAAGTTATAGCAAAGCTTATCTCAATGATATTTGTGGTTGTGGCTTCTACCTAATGGAGTGAACAGCAATAAAATTCACAGAATGCCTATAAACAATTCTGGTGGAAGCTCTGCCAAATTAGACTGAATGGAGCAGAGACCATACAAAATATAAAACAGGTCTTTAAAGTCCTAAACTTTTATGGTCAGAAAACAGGCTGAGAAAACTACTCAGCAGCAAACAGGAGTTACGTTTTATGGAAAATGAAGGATCTTTCAGAGGGTAGAAAAAAAATCAAAAAGAGAGAAGTATAATCATTCCTAGAAGCAGCATTGTGGCATAATCAAAAAACGAACAACATTTTTCAGCTGGATTTAATGATTATTATGGATAAGTGACTGCACTGTGCCTCCTATCCACCCACCCCCTTCAATGACTTTCGTAATTATCTTATGCCTGTTCAATATATAAATGTTTGATGTGTTGATGGCAGATAAATTGCCTCTTTATTTCCCAGGGCTTAATACCAAGGAGAGCTGTACTTGAGAAGATATATCAAAGGAAAAGCACATAAAGAGTATTATCCATATTTACACATGATTTAGATGATGAGGTCTTAGTATTTAATCTTTTTCTGATGCTTTAATGGCACACAAATTCTGGGGTTTTTATAACAGAGTAACTATATATTACATGTGGGAGAAATATAAATATTTGGTAGCCAGAAAGAAGAATGTGGCACTAAAATTCTTTGATGCTCCTCCCATTGAGGAATACAGGCTGTGTCTCTCCCTGAAATCTGGACTCTGTACACAAAACCAACAGTGTATAATAGAAATGATGTACCAGTTTCCAGAACAACTATCAAAGATACCAGTAGTTTCCACTTTCTGTCTCTTGAGATGCTCACCTTATACCCAGCCACCTTGTTGTGAAGATGCCCAAGCAGCCCAGTGGGGAAGTGTTTCTGAAGAAATTTACATGGAAAGGAACAGAGGTTTCCAGCTCTCAGCACCAACTGAGTTTCCAGCCAACTGCCAGCATTTACTTTCAGCCACATATGAGAGATTTCTCAAATAGATCTTCCAATTCCCTGTTGAGCTGACCCAGGTGATGTTACATAGCAAAGATAAGCCTTCATTTCACCAAATTTCAGATAGGTGAACCAAAAAAATAACATTGCTGTTCTAAGCCAAAAAACTTGGGATAGTCTGTTAAACAGTACAAACACTACTTATACATAAATTCCTGTCTTTTAACCCTCCAAAGATTTCCCAATGAATTAGAAAACAAACACAAGCCCAGATTACTTAATAGAAGCTAATATGTCCTTCTTCATCTCAGACAACATTTTCAACCTCATTTCCTTCTGCATTCACCATCTCTTACTATTTTGCAGTTCCATGAGATAACTTTATGTTCTTCAAATCAATCTAATTTACTTCAAACTCGCGGACTTTGTTGTTGTTGTCTACTCCTCTAATCATTTTACTTAAATTTGCTTCCCTTAGCATTCTTACCTTTTACAGTAACAGTTTTATTCCTTTACAACACTTATTACTATTGCAATTAACTACATTTATCCACGTGTTTATTATCTGGCTCAATTACTAGATTTTAATGTCTATGAGCTGCATATTGTTTACCTATTCTCTGCATATTCCTCAAAGCCATGTGTGACATATGCTAAGTGTTAAAATATATGTGAAATAAATATTGATTGGAGCAAACATGATTTACACAATTTGTATTTTGTTTCTCATCTATTCGTCACCTTGTCCTCTCACCTGGTAAGGTTAATAACTTACTCAGACTTAACAGTAAGATACAAAAAATTCAGAATTTTCCCTTGTGGCCACATGGCTCCATATATTTATGTAGGTCAAAATTTAAAAATGTATTGTTTATGGCAATGATGAATTAGATTCTATCATGTATATAATTTTTAAATATAACTTAAATTGGGTGAAGTACATATGAAATTACATCTTTGCTTTTTTTCTGTATTTTTTAGTAAAATTTATACTAGACACCTCTAAAACTATAATATTCAATCAAGTCAGTGTGGGATTGGCATAAGATAGATGTAAAGTCAATAAAGCATAATATAGAGTCCAGAAATACTTAGTATACATAAATCTCCTGGTTCATGAGTGTTAGATAGTTGGATTAATGAATAACCAAAGAAAGTTTTAAAGTATATCAGAATAGATCTTCAATCAAATGGGCTATCTTTGGACTTGAATTCACTGGAATGACTTTGAACAAATTATAGATATATTTCCTTAACCATTCTTACTCTCTCCCAACTGTTAAGCATAGAACTTGGCCTTCTTGCAAAACACCTAAATTTATGATAATTTCTCTCTTTCCTCTGTACAAGCTGTACATTCCATCAAAATCATCTGGTTTCAAAGTAACTTTATTAGAAAAACAATGTTACCCCAAGTAAAACATAGAGATAACATTTTTTTGTTGTTTGTTTTAGCTAGCATTCATTGAATACATTCCAACAACTATTTTAAGTACTTCAATTGTATTAATAAAATTAATATTTCTCTCTGTGATTTTACTAGATAACAAATGAAGAATCTGAAGCATGGTGAGATTAAGTACTATATCTCAAGCAAAACATAAGTTTAAATTTCACTGAATCAGAATTAAATTTTATTTTTATAGCTCTAAACTCCTTGCCTAACCTATACATTGCTATATTTACATTTTTTAGCATATCTCCTCTTGCATATACTATATCCAAAATAAATTAAAATATACAAAACTGATTTCATTGTTTTTCCTCAAAATGGATAAATTTGTCCCTTTTCTTGTATTTCATATGGGGGTAAATAGCCATTGTCTTACCCAGAAATCTGGAAGTTCTTCTTTCATAACCTTCATTTTCATATTTGCCAGAATTTTTAAAATTTGTATCTTTGTCATTGTCCTTCAAAGCGTTTCCAGATCTATCTCAGTTCAAGTCTCTTTTATTAACTGTGGGAATTAGTTTAACTTACTCTGAATTTGTTTCTCTATTTTTCCTGGTATCTCATCTGTTTGGGGCATTGCTACAACAGTAATCTGCCTAATAATCAAATCTGACCATAGCATCAAGGCTATGTATAATTTTTCAGTGCTTCTCCACAGTACATTGAACTGTTAATTTATTTTTAACTATTCTGTCTCTTTATTAGAGTATGAATTGCAAGTCTCTGTTAAATTTTCAAAATGACTCTTTTCACTTAAATAATTTTGCATTTTGAATCACTTCATAATTTTAAGGCTTAACATATTGATCTACTAGACTTTTACTCTGGAAAATTTTCTGATATATCTTAATATATAGAACAGAAAAAAGTTTAAAATGAATATTTGATGGTATAATTTATCATACAGAGAACCCCTGAACATCGCAAATTTGTAATTACTTTCAGTTGCATTAAGATTAGATACTGGAAAAATATTATTGGATGCTAAATGAAGAAAAAGTATATGTGTATTATAAAAATATTTGTGTGTATTCAATGTGTCTTCAGATTAGAAAAAAAGAAGATATATAAACTCCATAATTATGTCTTTTTTCTCAAAATTGTTTCAGTGAATTTCACAAGTTTGACTGCCATCTCTTTTTGTGAGAGCAATTTTATTTATACCTATCTATATATCTATCTCTATTTCTATCTCCCAAGAGAGAAATTACCACTTTGAATTTGTTATTAGTCAGGTGAAGATACCACTTAACTTGAGAAATATATTGAAGCATTTATGATCAATGGAAATGCAGAGAATACACACAGAAATAAAGCATGATATAGCTTATAAATGGGAAATAATTGGGCAAATATCCAATAAACATAATGTGAAGTGAGATACGTTCCAAAAGAAATTAAAAAATAATGATTGTTCAAAAGGCAAAGATGTTATGTGCAGCTGAATAATAAAAAATAACAAAGGAGGTTACAGAGACTAATATGAGCATTGAAAATTATATAGTTTCCACAGTAAGAAATGAACAAGAATACATGCAGATAAGGAGAAAAGCATGGGTGAGGTGTAAGAAAGAAGACATTTGGTGTGGTCAAAAACCAATAAATAGTTCACTTTGGCTATGCTGTACGATTTATATGCGGGATGCTGGGATAAAAACCTAGAGAGAAAAGTGCATCCATATTGTATTTTCAAACTTTGATGGTGCTAAAAAAATATGTAAAATGTTGTTTAGATCCTTTCATTTCACCGATAAGCAAACTCTTAACTCAAATGGTTTCTTGCCTTGCCCCAAATTACCCCCAGAGCTAAAGGATGAGATTAGAACATTAGAAAATGAATCTCCTATGACAAATTCAGTCCATTATTCATGTCCCCATCCTCATGTACCAGAACCCTGACTAGGTTTGAATTCCATTTCCATCAGTTACTAATTGTTTGCCCTTCAGGATTTTATTTAACCTCTGTTGGCTCCAGTTCACCCTTAAGAATTTTATTTAACCTCGTTGGCTCCAGTTTCTCATTTGTGAAGTAAGGATATCAATAATAACCACATAACATAGTTGTAAATATTGAATGAAATAATATAGGTAAAAGGTTAGAAGAGTGACTGGCACTGAGCAAGCATTCAATAACTGTTATTATATTATTTTATTTCATTATGACTGCCATTGTTTGATGAATATGTTTATGGCACAGATTGTGGTAATAATTTTATGGATGTATACTTATCTTCAAACATTGATTTGTCTTATATTAAGTATGTACAATTTTTGTATTTTGATTATACTTCAATAAAGTAGTTTTAAAAAGTATTTAAAAATTTTTTTTTAAAATATCCCTATTCTGTAGACAGGGACTCTCACCAAAGCCAAAATATTGGTACATCTACATTGACCTAGAATTTTGGTAGTTTAACAAGAAAAGTAGCTATAATGTATCAACCCTCAATTAGTTTACTCATTTATCAAATATTTGTTTGTATCCTACAATTTGACTTTCCACTTATCATGTTAAAAAAGTTAACACACCATAAAAAGAGAGAAAGTGAAACAGGTAAAATTAATTTTAGTAATATTAATGATATCTTATTTAAATCAGTATATCCCAAATATCATTTCAACATATAATCATTATAAAAAGGCACTAATGAGATATTTTACAATTTTATTTTTTATACTGCCTTCAGAATCTGACGAATATTTTGTACCTAAAGCATAGCTCAATTCTGACTTGCCACATTTCAAATGCTCATGGCCACTTTAATGCTTACAACATTACAGTTTAGACAGTGCAAGACTATTGCTCTCTGCACAAGGAGGAGATTTGCTGTTTAGTGCTTATGAGCATAGATTTTGTAGCCAGAATTATAGTCAGGTTAATTTCAAATCTCACTCTGTTGTAGCAAGATTGAAAAAAAAAAAAAAAAACAACTGCGTAATTTTGGATGTTACTTAGTGTCCTATTCTCAATTTGGTCATATTATAATGAGAATTATAAATCTCTGAAAAGATCATAACATAATGAAGATTAAATGAGAAAAGGCATATAATGTTCTTAAAACCATTCCAGGATCATTCTGAATCGTGAGTTCCTGTCTTTGATTACATGTTAAGCAATAGATATGAGCTGATTGTTTTGACTTACAATATAGTTTGTATTACCCTGCCTCATTTTTAAAGACAAAGCTGACTTTTTCAAATTACAGACTTTCTGTCCAAATGGCATGATAGCTTCCTGTGTGATAAACTTCAATTTTATGTTTCTCAGGCTAACATTTTATACAAAGATCTGCCAGCCATTGGGTTAAACTGCTGCATTATAGAACATTGTGCCAGTATTTATGATTGCAAAGAAATGTGAAAAGAATAAATAAGGTTGTTTGCAGATCAAGTGCCTTTTTTTAAGCCTTCAATACTATGAACAAGCAGTAAGGACATATACCAGATAAACACAGAATAGCCCTCTGTTGTTTAGGTCCATACAGACCCAGATTTTTAACACTCCATCAAATGAACATAGATATGAATGGAGTTTAGGCATGAGTTACTAACCTCCAATCATGCATATGTTCTAGATTTATCAACTAGCTTTTTATTTTCATCATGAATATTAAAAAAATACTTTAGACAAATTAAATTTAAGAGAGTTTATTTGAGCAAACAACAATTCATGTATTGGGCAGCTGAAAAGAGGTTCAGAGAGCCTCCCACCAGCAGTGTGAACAGTGAACTTTTATAGGTTAAATGTGGAAATAAAGCAAAGAAATTACTTGATTGGCTACAGCTGGGAATTTGTCTTATTTGCTTATGGGAAGATGGGAAGTTCCTAGTTATATAACTAATTGGTTGGTTGTCTGTTTATGATTAAGTGAGGCTTGATTTTTTTTTTAAAATCAGTTACAAGAAATTTCTACACATTAAGTTTTAGTTTTCTTTTGTAACAAGTTGTGTAGTACAGAGAAAACCTCAGGCCTGTGGCCTACTTTTTATTTTCTTTAACACAATTTAAAATTATCCAAAGTTGTATTTCCTACTACAGAGAATAGACAGTACCATATTCTGATACCAAAACAACTTGTTTTATATAATTTGGTATTTGAATGGCCTTCAAAGAAAACTAGCCCTACCATCTAATAATTACTAGAGTAATTATTCTTATTATTCTTAGAAAGTTAAAATCTTAAAACTGTTTATAAGTTTATAATATTATTTACCATATGGTTATTTTTCCTTCATATTAGTGGCAAGAAAATTTAATGTCAGATTTTGAGTCTGGACTTAGTAATGGCATGGGAATTTTACATGTGCATGTTAATCTCATTTCTATCTTCATTTTATATCCTCAATTCTGTTCTGCCTTTTATACTTCTTCCTATTTTGCTATATTGAACACTTCATTTATCTCTGTAATCCACCTCAAGGCCTTTTTCTCAGAGTAAAAATAAAATACAACGAAGAAGTAAGATTAAAAATAAGAGGAAGCAGAAGAAAAGAAGTGAGCAAGACACATAATACAGAATTATAGCACTTGATGTTTAAAAGAAGGCAGTTAAAAAAACTAAGAGACTGCATCTGATTTTTCTATATGTTAGGGGTGAGATGTTATAAGGCAAGTACTTTTAGCCATCTTAGTCAATAAATGGAAATACCTATTCTCATCCTTATTTCTTTGTCCTTGTCTAAAAGATAAAAGATCTCTTTTCTGATTTGATCAGATTCAATCAGGATAAACATTTAATTGCACTCTCGATAACATTCCCTCAAATTATGCTTAGTCAATTATGTGAAATTTCACTGCTGAGTCATTCGCATAAGTGTGGAAGTGAGCTCAAGTGTGCTGCGTCTTAAACAACAGAAAATTTTAAACATTCTACTCAAGCAAGCCTCACTTCCTTATTATTTTCCTATCATCTCCCCTTTGTTGTTTTGCTGCTGCTATATTTTCCTATTAATATCACACTCACTTCTCATCCCTTCATATTATAGTTTCTACCTTCAACACAATCCTGATTTTCTTACTGGCCACGGCACTGAACACTACAAAGCATCATTTCCTTGACCTCTCTTTACCAATTTCTACAATTCTCCACTCATTAAACTTGTCCTGTTGGTTTCCATGATTCCACACTTTGTTGTTTCTCCTTTCTACTCTCAAACTCTTCAGTCTTGTGCAAGATTCTTGTTTCTCTCTTTAAAAATTCTTACTTTTTCAATTCTGTCATGAGTTTGTGTTCTCATTGGATGTCCTTTTTATATAGAATTTAATGCCCACCCATGTTTGTATCTACAGTTTTATGATTATCACCCTATGCTATGATATGAATGTCTGTGTCTCCCCCTAAACTCTTATGTTGAAAGCTCATCACCAATATAATGATAGTAAGAGCTGAGGTTTTGGGGAAGTGATTAAATGATGATGATAGCATTCTCATGGATATGATTAGTACCCTTATAAACAAAGCTCCAGAGAGCTGGATTGTCTCTTACATTCTGTGAGGACACAGCTAGAAAGTGCCATCCATGAAACATACAGCAGCCCCTCACCAGACACCAAATCTGCTAGTATCTTAATCTTGGACTTTTCAGCCTCCAGAAGCTTGAGAAATTAATTGCTATTGTTTATAAGCCACCTAGTTTATGGTGTTTGTTATGGTAGCCTGACTGTACTAAGCATCTGCAAATAAGGATTTTTGAAATAAACCACTCTCCTGAGCATTCAGTCTCATAACAATGTCTGTCCCTAGGCACAGTTATTTGAGATTTCTATAAGTACTGCAAACCCAACAAATTCTAATTGAACTCACTACTTTCTTGAAGAAGTCCAATGAGAAAAGGAAAATAAAAATACTACTACTAATAAACACTGACAAAGTTCCTGGGTAATACACTAATAATAAATGATAGATTATTAATAGCTATAATTAAAAGTAATTAATAATCAAGCAATAAACTCTTCCTTTAAAACATTATAAGACAGAAAATATATATCCTTATTACAGATGAAAAAGTGGAAGCATAGAGAAATTAGATAAATTGTGTAAGGGCAATGACATTCTGAGTTATAAAGGGAACATTTTATTCTAGGCAGTCTAACAAGACACGCTCTTACTGTTTACTCTATACTGTGTCTTTAAAAGGAAACAAGCAAGCTGAAAAACACACAAATACTCATTACCATTAGAATGCAAATATTAACACTCATTTGATCTCTGTTATATGCATTATTATTGTCCTAATAATTGAGCTACAGAGAGATTAATTTGTCCACAATCCAAACCTAGGTTTATCTGATTTCAAATCCCATCTTTTCCATTACTTGAAACTCATTGAAATAATTGTTAATAATTCATCTATTCAATCATTTATTCATTTAACCTGAATATACTGAGAAACATTTGGTGTCTCTTATTTTTTATAGTCATAAAAAATAGTCAGAGTTCCTCCATTCATTTGACTTGTATTCTAGTAAAAGGATACAACACAATATTTGATAAATATAAAAATAGGAGAGGTTAAGTTAGTAATAAGATCTAAAAAAGTGAAATTGAATAATTTAAAATAGTGATGAGTCCTATAAAGTCATGTTAGAGCATGATGTGGGAGGGACATAGTAAGTTACTTAGATAGGGTGGTTCATGGAAAACCTGTGTGGTGATTTAACAGTTTATTCTGACTGAGGAGAATTAGAAACTTGAATGAGTAGCTAGTATTAACAAATCCATTATTTGAAAATTACCTATCAGTGAGGTTTTGGGTTATTAAATAATTCAATTTTAACTATATTAAAGTTAATATGTGTTTTTAAAAACAAACTCAACATTTAATACATTTATTCTGTGACTCTAGAGCCTAATGAATGGTAAGATAATATAATTTGTTAAATTAGTTTGTACTAAATTCGGCTTTATTTTTATCTATTGAAGTTATGAAAACTCTATTTGATTATAAAAAAACTTCTTGACTAAGAATGATTAGCAAAATATTTGTTCAAGTTCAAACACCTCAACTTTTAAATTTTTGAATGATCACTCTCAATTTTTTCTCAATGGAAATTCAACCTCTTTACCAAGCCAGAGACACAATTTTCTAGAACACAGACATCTGTCCAGACTTTAGTGCAAGTGAGTCACCAATGAAGTAAGACATAGACTACCATTTTATTGAGTACATAAATAATAAATAAAACTTTTCTTCATGAGAAAATCAGACTAAAATAAACTTCAGAAAACCTTGCAAAAGAAGGAAAAAAAACCATGATTTACTCTGTCTTAGTCTATTTTATGCTTATGCTGCTATAGCAGAATATCTGAGACTGGGTAATGTATAATGAACAGAAATTCATTTGACTCACAGTTCTTGAGGCTGGAGAGTTCCAGAACATGGCACTGGCATCTGGTGAGAGCCTTCTTATTGTGGAAGATATCACATTCATGAGAGATACAGTGCACATGCAAGAGACTGAACTAGCAGCCTCAAGCCCTTTTATAATCAACATTAATCCATTTAGGAGGGTGGAGCCCTCTTGACCTAAACACTTCTCATGTGGCCCACCTCCCAACAATATAGCATTGGTGATTAAGTTTGCAACAGAGAACTCTGAGGGATGCATTCAAACCATAGCACATGCTATTTTCCTTCTCTCAAACCAACAAGGCATTCTTAGCATGCCTTGGTAGCATACCTCATGGTTCCTTTTGATGCTTAGGATATAAAATGATGAGTTAGAGCTGTGAAAATGGGAGGATGGTCAAAAGAGAAGAAAAAATTTTTCAAGCATTTCTGCTACTATATTTCCTGAAGATCTTAATTAAGGAAATTCCTATATATTTTTTGGTACTATAGCTATTATAATAGCTAATCAATTCTCAAATCTGCACCAATTATACATGTCACTGGTGTAAGAGAATTATGCTAATAGGTTGTAGCTAGTACCTAAGTGGTAACAAGAGTTTTTATTTTAAGTAATTTAGGACTACATTAAAACTAATTAATACATTATTAATTTATAAGCTTAGGCAAATGGTAAATATTAATAAAAGGAGTACTGGATTTAAAATGAGAAGCCTCTTTGGCAACATCAAAAACTAAGATCAATTTTGTCGAAAAGAAAAAATCAAAATAATAATATATCTACTATTTATCTCACAAAGTCTTTGTAAAGAAAAAAGATAATATCTATCAAAATTTTGGTTATCACTATATAAATGGAAGCACTTATTACCCTTATATAGACAGACATAGTTAAAATTTTATGACATATTAATGCTCTTTTCCATAGAATATCATTTCTAGGGTCATAGAAAGAAATTTCAAGAGCTGAGTTATTAAGTCCTTGGATATAAGGATTCTATAACATCGATGACACTATCTCTAGATTCATAATTTTTTAAACATTCGAATTATTCATCAACCAAATGCTCTCATATGTTTATTTTTCCTATTCTTGCTTCTTTAATAATGTAGTTAGAGCCAAAATAATCTAAGAAGACTAAACATAACCATTTGCCAAATAATTTATAGATTACATATAGAATAAGTTTTTCTATAACAAAGGGACATTTTTACACATCTGCTTTGTTCATTTGTGAAATGGTAACATCACATTTTAAGAGAGGCTCAATATAATCCAATGAAGTATAGAAAAACATTAGATCCACTATGTATATTTATTTTATTTTATGTTTTTGAATTTATTTTATAAATTTTTGTAAGGTTTATAATATATTAAGAGATGATAGTTTTCATATAACATGCAAATAATTAAATATACACTAAAATATATATTAATCTTCATTCCTTATTTTTAATGTTGAAGTATAATTAATAGATATGACTCTGGTTTTCAGTATGAATATGGAGTTTAAAAATTGTCAATTTCCAACAACAGAAACCTTGAGAGCAACATGATCCATGTCTAGATACTTAGATCCAAAAGCTATATACTTATTAAAAGTTCCAGTGATGCTGAGGCAAATAAAATATAATTTATCTAATGCTAAGAATCTTACATTCTCCTGGAGAAAACAGTCACATAACTTAGCAGTAACAATACAAAGTTACAAATGGGATGGCAGGAATAAACAGAAGATGCTGTGTAGTGCAACTGTATAATTTATTATATAAATTGGGATATTGGGGAGGGAAAGTGGTCACTACTATTAATTCAAATAAGAAAATATGTATAAACTGAGACTATATCTGGAAACACAGGACTTATGCTCACCCTAGTGATATGGGAGTACACACAAGTACCTCAGGATGTAAGCAAGAGGAGAGTCAGGAAAAGTTTCAGAGAAGGGGTAATATCTATACTGCACTAAAAAGATATATTGATGTATAATTAGGGGAAAAATGAGTAGGAGAAGAGAAAGAGTGTTTCAGGATCTTGCCTCAGAACTTTCCATTGAGAATCTGTTGACTGGCCTAGAAGCAAGAAAGAACATTACCAGATCAGGCAACTACAAGTTTTGTGATGAGATTGTAGAACTATAGCCTAAAGGACGGTAGGTGGCAGGTGGCATGAGATGAGATGAACCTGGATAGGCAGGCAGGGACCATACTGCTTTCTCAGATGGGGAACAAAAATACTTCTCACGCTGATCAGGCTATCTCACCAAAGGCACATAAATCTCAGGTAGTCAACTGGGAAATACAAGTTTATGTTTCCTGATGCCCAGGCTAATAAGGATCTATCTACTATACTATGGGAATCTTAATTCCCAATTCAAAAACCCAAGTAACTGTTAAAGTATCACATTTACCTTAAAATTCTAAATATTATTATATAAAATAGTCACTTGAGATTTATCTTGTAAAAAGCATATGCTAATTTTTGTTTAAAATACATAGTATGAGCATTAGAAAGAAATCTTCTGTTAGTCATACTGTTTAAATACTGCTCTGTCATTATCCATGTATCCATAGACTTAGTGCAGTTTTTTAAAAATAATAAATACCTTAGATATTGATAAACTGTCTCCATAGTTCTGCCAAGATTTCTAGCATTCTGAGGCTTGAATTGGTTGTTGACTACATCAATACCTTGGGGCATTCAGTTAAAACACTGTGGTAATTAACGGGAGCAAGCTGTCGATGAAGTCAGCTCTGATTAAGTGGAGGGATCCTAGAAAGATAAAGGCTGGATTTATAATAAAAGCTATTTTAAAGTAGACAAATTTGATTAAAATAACCTATTTTCCTTGTCTTTATAAACTTTTGCCAACCATTTGGCAACACTATCTAATCCACTTTACACACTCCGGTGCCATCCCTAACATCTCTCCTGTAAACAGGGAGAACTCACACTGTAATATTAGCTCATATTTTAGTTGTTTTTGTCCTTCTGCATTTCCAGAGGTTAAGGTTATAATATTTAATTAATCTGTTATATCCTATAATGTTAGTGTGATATAAAGGGTGGCAAGAAGCACTAGGCGATTTTTTTTATATTTTAACAGAGATTTTCTGGAAAGAATACCTTAACATAAATTTTTGATCTTACAGTCTAAGAAGGTTGTGAAATATATGGAGACAATGGTCTTTTTGACCTTTCAAATACCAGTGTTCATCTTTACAGCAATGGTCCTTGATTGATTTATTTGGCATTTTATAATTCTTGGCTGATTTTCTTCATTTGATGAAAAGCAGAGGTATTTTAACAACTAGATGTCTCAGATTGCAATCAGTTTGCATTCTTAACCTCATTGATAAATTAAGAAACTGAGGCTCTATCGGAGAGTTTCATACAATGGATATATCCTTAGGATGGCCAACTTTCTGGATAACTACCCAGCTAAGAAAATTTATCCAATAAGAAATCTAGAAGGAGAAATTCTATGAGCTTTAAGTGACAGTTTTTGTGACATACTATTTAGTACAAATGCTTTCCTGTTACAAATATATTTCATAGGAGAGGAATGACAGGATAAAACCTGTATCTAGAACCTTAGCTAGAAGCTTTTCCCAGAGTACATCTCAAAAACCAACAATAGTTGAATCTCCAGATTCTCAGAAGAACCCACTGTAAAAGACTCTCTGGTTCCTACTTGTTTTGCAAGACTCTCAATGCTACACTTCCAAATAACAGTGGTTAAATTCTATCTGGGAACCTGGCAGTCCAGATTAACTCGCTGCATTCTTTAACAGTCAATTGAATGTTATTTCATTAAATATTTGTATCTCTATGTTTTTGCTATGGAAAAAAACTCATAACCATCCTAGTGTCTTCCATAGGTTCAGAGAATCTAGAGTTTGCCTAATGGTATCACGTGGTCAGTATAGGATATTGAATTCACAAATCTTCAAACACTAATTGCTACTCTCTTAATAACATATCCTGCTGCTCTATATTAGGTGCTGAGCATTTTCTGTGTACTGAAATTTCTATTTCTATCCATTCTATTCAGGACCCCTAGATTCTATTAGAAACTATGCCATCGACAAGCTTAATGACTTTTGATGTATCTTTGGATGTCAGTTTCATCATCTGTAAAATATGATGATTGAACTATGCACCATCCCATTTACATTTGATAATTATTTGAATCAGCAGTACTTCCCCTTCCTTTCTTGCATTATTTTGGTGAAATGAAAAAATGTCTGGATTGAACTCTCAATTTAACTAGCAACCTACAAAAAAATACAGAGAAACAGGGAGCATCTTAAATGATATCACAGGGGGCAATCAGCACAATCTAGATCAGAAGAATGATTCAGATTCTTCATCAGATAGTCTGCAAGGAAAAGAGAAAGAGATGAGAGGGAGGGAGGGAGAAAATGAAAGAGGGAGAGAGAAAAAGAGAAAGTGCTAGGCTCGAAAAAAGCTGACAATTGGATGGGTAGTTGCCTCTTTGTCTTTTGAGTAAATTGTAAAGTCAAAATACTACCAATCGCTAAGTAAATGTTAGCCATTTAAGAAGAATCATAACTTGCTTTCAAAAATTAACATATTCAAAAAATATTTAAGTTTTGATCTGAATGTTTTCAGAGGAAAGCATTTATATCTACTGTAAATTAATTCAATTAATTCAATTTTATTTTTCTTGATATCAGCATTTTTGTTTTATATTATATGTTTTTAAAAGCATGCACTATACTTATAAATTTTTAAAACTTCAGAGGAGAATTTTCTGACTTAATTTTCTTCTGTCATAGCCAAGATAATTAAAGATTCATGTTAATTATCACTTTTTAATTTTCGTATATATTCTATCTCTCTCACAGATACTCACACAGAAATACACTTGAACAAAAGCATGTACAAATTCATGTTCTGTTTCTATCTGTTCTAAAATTATTGGAAGACATTTTAATGATTAGAGGAGGTCTAACTAAGATTTACTTTTAACTCACAGTATTTATGAAATTAGTATCTTTGTCCATATTTGTTGAACTATGCATATATAATTCATTACATTTTATATATTTATTTTTGTGTAGGTCTGTCCAATAGAACATGAGCTCCCTAAAGGTGAGATATTTTCTTTGTTGGTTTGATTTATTCATGAAAATTGACACCAAACTTATACAAGTAATTAGTAAATAATTTTTAAGTATTTAAATGATTTATAAAATTTAATTTCTGAAGATATAAAAACACATAACCAGTGTTACTTGATAAAGTGTATATTAGAAATTGAGAGACTTATAAATCAAAACAGATTAAGTATTTCTATTTACTTCATAAATAATACCAGCCAGGCACAGTGGCTCGTGCCTGTAATCCCTACAATCTGGGAGGCCGAGGCAGGAGGATTGCTTGAGGTCAGGAGTTCAAGACCAGCCTGAGCAAAAGCAAGATCCCATCTCTACTAAAAATAGAAAAAATTAGCTGGGTGTGGTGGCACGTGGGAGGCTGAGGCAGGAGGATTGCTTGAGCCCAGGAGTTTGAGGTTTCTATGAGCTAGGCTGATGCCATGGCACGCTAGCCCTGTCCACAGAGCAAGACTCTTTCTCATTAAATAATAATAATACCGATGAACATGTTAACAGTATATACATCTAATCAAATCACCTAATCTGGAAGCTATTTCAAGGCATCTGACTCACATGTAAGTAGTAATCAAATACAAAAATATTAAGCTTTAATACCTGCACAAATTTTAATTAAATACAACAATGAAGAAGACAAAATTACAAAAAATAGCATATGAACCTTTGATTATGTGGATTTGACATAGTTTTTATAATGAATTATAAATGAAACCTGTTTGTAGTATTCCCAAAATGGTTAATTTAAAATATAATAAAGTTACATTGAGAAAATGAAATAATTAAGCATGTAATAATAAAGTACTTAGTTATATTTGGAGGACATATGTACAATGTCATCAGGTGCTAGAAAAGTATGCTGAATAATTTACCCTCAAGAGCAAATGTAAAAAATGAGGACAGAGTAAGGGTGAACTGTGGGGTTGAAGGATTAACCTAAAAGATTCATATTAAAACCAGATGAAACCAAAAGTAAAATCTCTACAATACATACTGTCCTAAGTTAAGCAAAGTACATACAGAAGTTTAGTAATATCAGGTTAAAAAGGTTAATATTTATCACTCCTCAAGCAAAGAATTTTTGAGTATATGTTAAATTTGAGCAAGGAATTTACCCAAATTCATTTCATATTTATTCATTTCTATTTTTTATTTCATTTCAGAATATTACAGGGGTACAAATACTTTGGTTACACATATTGCCTTTGGACCATCTGAGTCAAAGCTACAAGTGCGCCCACCCCTTAGAAAGTGAGCACTGCACCCATTAGGTGTGAATCTACCCATCCCCTCATCCACCTCCCACCTGCTTGAAACCCAATAAATATTACTTCCATGTGTGCACCTAAGTGTTGATCAGTTAGTACCAATTTAATGGTGAGTACATATGGTGCTTGTTTCTCCATTCTTGTGATACTTCACTGAGAAGAATGGGCTCCCATTCCATCCAGGATGATACAAGAGGTATTAGTTCAACATTTTGTTTTATGGCTGAGTGGTACTTCATGGTATACATATGCCACATTTTATTAATCCACTCATGTATTGACATGCACTTGGGTTGTTTCCACATCTTGTAATTGTGAATTGTACTACTATAAATATTCGAGTGCAGGTGTCTTTTTTTTTTTCCCTTTGGGTAAATACCCAGTAATGGGATTGCTGGATCAAATGGTAGTTCTACTTTTAATTCTTTGAGATATCTCCATACTACTTTCCATAGATGTTGTACTAATTTGCAGTCCCACCAGCAGTGTATGAGTATTCCTATCTCTCCACATTCATGCCAACATTTATTGTTTTGAGGATTTTTGATAAAAGCTATTCTCACTGGAGTTAAGTGATATCTCATTGTGGTTTTGATTTGCATTTCCCTGATGATTAGAGATGTTGAGTAATTTTTCATATGTTTATTGACCATTTTTCTTCTTTCTAAAAGTTTCTTTTTATGTCCTTTGCCCACTTTTTAATTGGGTTGTTTGATTTTTTCTTATTGATTTTCCTGAGTTCTATACAGATTCTAGTTATCAGCCCTTTGCTGGATACGTAGCACTCAAATATTTTCTCCCACTCTGTAGGTTGTCTGTGCACTCTAGTGATAGTTTCCATGTTTGTGCAGAGCTTTTTAATTTGATCAGGTCCCATTTATTTATTTTTGTCATTGCTGTGATTGCTTTCAGGGTTTCCTTCATAAATTCTTTGCCTAGGCTGACATCTATAAGAATTTTTCAACATTTTCTTCTAAATTTCTTATGGTTTCATGTCTTAGGTTTAAGTCTGCTAATCATAGTGAGTTGATTTTTGTGATAAGTTAGAGGTGCAAATCCTATTTCAGTCTTCTACATGTGGCTATCCAATTTTCCCAGCACCGTTTATTGAATAGAGATTCTTTTCCCCCACGTATGTTTTTGTCTGTTTTGTCAGAGATCAGATGACAATATGAAGATGGTTATATATCTGGATTTTCAGTCCTGTTCCATTGGTCTGTGTCTCTGTTCTTGTGCCATTCACATGCTGTTTTGGTTACTATAGCTTTGCATTATACCTTGAAGTATGATAGATTCATGCCTCCTAATTTGTTCTTTTTGCTTAAGGTTGCTTTGGCTATATGGGGTCTTCTCTGGTCCCATATGAAGCATAGAATTATTTTTTCTAGATCTGCTTCATTTCTTAATTAGACATATAAAATTTTATTTATTTATTATGGACAACATGATGTTTTGACATATATATACATTGTGGAATGTATAAATCTAGCTAATTAACAAATGCATTACCTCACATAGTTATCATTTTTGTGGTGCAAACACTTCACATCCACTTTCTTAATATTTTTCAAAATATAATATATTGTCATTAACTATAGTCACCCTGTTGTACAATAGATCTCTTGAACTTATTCTTTCTATCTAATTGTAAATATGTATTCATTGACCAACATCTCCTGAAAACTCCTCCTCTTTAATCATGCCATCCTCTGGTAATAACTATTTTACTCTCTATATCTATGAGATCAACTTCTTTTGATTCCATATGTGAGTGAGATTATGCAGTATGTTTTTTTTTTTTTTTTCTGTGCCTGGCCTATTTCACTTAACATAATGTTTCCCAGATTCACCCTTGTTGCTGCAAATGGCAGTATTTCATTTTTTAGGGTTTAATATTATTTCATTGTGTTTATCTACCACATTTTCTTTATCCATTCCTTAGTAGACACTTAGGTTGCTTCCATTTGTTACCTATTGTGAATAGTGCTGCAATAATCATAGCAGTGCAGTTATCTCTTTGATGTCCTGATTTTATTGCTTTTGTATATATAACCAGTAGTGGAATTGCTGGATCATCTGGTATTTTTATTTATAGTTTTCTGGGAACCTCCATACTGTTTCCCATAATAACTGTACTAATTTACATTCCCACCAGGGAAGTGTTACCATTCCTCATATCTTCACCAACATTTTTTTCCCTTGTCTTTTTGATAATAGCAATTTTAACGGGAATGAGGTAATATCTTATGGTGGATTGATTTGCATTTCCCTAATGTTTAGTGATGGTGAACATCTTTTTTTATGTATCTGCTAACTCTTTGTATGTCTTCTTTTGAGAAATGTCTATGCAGGTCCTTTGCTCAGTGTTTAAATCTGGTGATTTTCTTTCTACTGATTTGTTTGGGCTCCTCATATATTTTGGATATTAATGCCTTATCCGATGTATTATATGCAAATATTTTCTCCTATTTTATAGGTTATCTCTTCAATCTATTGATTGTTTGCTGTGCAAAGGATCTATATTTAAATTTATATTTCTTCTATGACAATTATTGCTCTTAAACTTACATTATCTTTTGCTAATATGAATAAAATAGTATTTTAATAATAATAATGCATTTGCCTACTGACCATGCTTTCTCTTAAGTGTAAATATCTTTATATAGTTTGCATCTCATCATAGACACCCAGCTCCTATTTTGTATAATGCAATCCTATTTGGAAAAGATCTAAAACAAAACAAATGAACAAATAAAAACACAGATTACAAAGTTCTATTTTATGAAGGCATGCAACAGACTATCCTAAAACTTCACACTGCAAATTCAGGATCTCCAGAGGAAAGAGTACTAAGCACTTTAGAGTCACCTATTGCTCATACTAAAGAAAATAAAAATAATTGCTCTAACAGCTGCCATGTTTCTGCAGTCTTTTAAGGTAGCACAGAGTGGCTTAAATGCTCAGCTACAACCAACCAATCAAGATATTCATGCACATGATGTATTTTTCTAAAGGCTTTTTATTTCTTTCCTTTCCTTTTTTTCTTTTTCTTTTCTTTTCTTTTCTTTTTTTCTTTTTTCTTTTTTTTTGCTTGTTTGTTTCTTTGTTTCCTGTCAGAAACACTTTTGATTGGAAGAGGTCTTGAGTTTCAATAACTACAGGTACAGTGACCGCGGGGCTGTTTCTCCTTGGTATGATCAAGCTCCAAGGACTGTATTATCCTGCATTCTGCAAGAATATGGCAGGGGGAATGGAATTGAGAATAAAAATTTAAAAAATAAAATAAAAACAAACACACGAATCTTTCCACTTAGGTTTTAGAAAATATTAATAGCAAGGAATAGAAAAAATAGGCTTAGGAACTGTGTCTAAACATACTACCTGAATATTATCCCAAGACATGACCTTGATATATATATAATCAAGATAATAAATACTATATAAACATCTAAATTCCCAAAATGCAGTAAATTCAGAATCATTGGATATTATTACAGTAGAAAGTATCTACTAATATTTGAACATACTAAATTTTTTATTTGAAATAATGTACAGGTATGACAAAATCATAATCTTCATGTGAATACTGTCAAAAATGGTTTAACTGCTGGAAGATATAAATATTGGTACAACAGAGTTGATACCATCAAGGAAATTACATATTAGAGAGAAGACATGAAGAGTTTATTTTCATATATGTGGCAAGTGTCTTTTGAAATTGATAGCAAGAGAAAAAAGACAGTTTCGGGGTGACATTCATGGTGAGTGCATTTTATTATGCTCTGATATTTCAAAATTGTATATTCCACATATGGCATATACATACATTTTTCATTTTCAATCACTCTTTGCATGTATGCGTGTATGTGTATGTATGTGTGTGAAAACTAGGCCATTCATCTCCACAGCTGGCCGTAAGAATGAAGTTATCACACAACTTCCTGTCATGTGAAAAATAGTATATGTAAGTCAAAGGTACCAAAATTAATCTTTTTGGAATCAAACAAAATACCCAAGGGTCAAAATATTTTCTTCAAGAAGAAATAAGATATTTTCCTTATATTTGACATTCAAGATCATGATCTTGGCTTCAAAATTATACTTCAACAAAAGTATTTCTTCAATAGAGACATTTATAACAATAATAAAAGTATCTTAAATAGAATTCAAATGTAGTAAGATTGTGTGTTTAAAATACAAATTAAGAAGCTACAGAATCATTCAAAATATAAAACCAAAAATAAACGTACTTAAATATATATCTACACACTTAAATTTAAAGCAGCACATAAACTACAACATTTATGATATATAAACATATATACTTACAAAATTAATAAATAATACAACTGAGCATAATCTGAATTAACGTATATGCATATATAATGTTCTGCATGCAAGGTAAATTAAGTAATTTACACTGGAGCTTAATAATACAACTGAGCATAATCTGAATTAACGTATATGCATATATAATGTTCTGCATGCAAGGTAAATTAAATAATTTACACTGGAGCTTAATATCCTTAAGAACTTAAATTTACTATCCTTTATTTTTCAATAAAAGTAGCCTTCACTTTCATATCTAAATATTCACTATGGTGCTGCAGACTGATTTTAAATATAGCCAAATTATATCTTCATCATGAAGACAATTTTCAGAATAGCTTTATAATTTTTCTTCAGTGTATCAAAATGTTTCATATCCAAACTTGACTTAATTTTCCATACAATTTCAATAATTTATATTTTTATTTATGACACTGTAAATGCAAGATAAAAAAATGTTGTTTCTCCTCTATTCTGTCCTCCAGATCTTTTGGAACAATGTGAATGCATGAGTTTCATAAAATTCATCACTAGGAAGTGCTGTCTGGCAAGCACTCCCATTTTTTTATTCCAGTAGCCAAAAAGAGCTCTGGAAATCTGCAAGCCAGCAAGCACTTAATCTTATTGAGGACTCTTGGTGCTATAAATCCATAACTAATCAGGATCGGCTGAAAATGAATGCAACTTATCCTGAATAATTTCTATTCTGGGAAAAAAAAAAAAAAAACCTCTGCTGAGATCACATGTTGCCTTCTTCAACTGTTTTCTTTACCAAATAGACTCAAACTATATTGGTGCTTGTAACAACTAACAGTATAACATCAAGACGAAAATAGCAGCTAACATTTATTTAGTGCTTACAGTGTGGTGGGAAGTATGCTAAGCATTTTGTGTGGATTATCTCAACTAATCTTCACACAAAATTAGGTTTTATCATTATACACGAATTATAGATGAGGAAACAGAGGCAATGATTTAAATAAATTAACCAATATTTTAAACATTTACGAAAAGGTAGAAATGGGGTTGGGATCCTAGGGTATGTTTACTCAGACCTCTATTTTTAATCATTGCACTATCTCTGCAAAAGTCCATCATGCACAATAAAAAGCCACAACAAAATAAAAAATGACTCATACCACTATGTTTGAAAATATTACATACATATATTTTGATAAAGAATTATTGAATAGAAAGTGCAGTGAAAATATGTCTTAGTTTAAACTATTTTTTCCTAAATAATGATTTGAAAGAAAAATAAAACACCATATATTTTAGACTTTTAGTCAACCTCCTTACCTAAGTACTTTTCTGCAATGCCTTTTGGAAGAAAGAGTCTGCTTAATTGTCTTCTGTTAAAATATTGTCAAATTCACCAAAATAATCCAAAATAAAATATCCATATAATGCATTAGTTAATATCAGATATGTATAGATGAGTACACTAATAAAAATAAGGATATCCTAAGCATGATCTAACTAACATGCATGAATTAATGTACATGAAAACAAACTTGTAGGGCACTTGAATCACAGGGAAACTTTACTTCCACAAAGTTTACCAATCTATTGGCTTGATTTTTTCCTGTCAATGAACATGCATGGTAAGACTACAATTTAACAGCTTACTTATTGCTCACCTTGTATAAGAAAATTCTTCAATAATCCAAGCTGAATTTATTATGATAATCCATTCGGTATTTGAAGGTCTTATGCAAATGACATGGAATGCTTCCAAAAATAGCATGGGACCTGAGGTAGTTCGTGTTTTATTTTTATTATAGTGCTTGTCAGAATAAGTTATCAAGTTAACTTATCTACACATTTTCCTTCAGTCCAATGTACACTGACCAAGGAGTCAGAAAATTGGGAGACTCATCCAATTCTCCAATAACTAGCAGTGGCATTTTGTTTAAAACCTTTACACTGTCTGGTTCCTTTAAGTTAGGGTGTAGAACTCCATGATATCTAAGGGCCCTGCCACTTCTAATAATCAATGCGACTGGCTTTCCATTTTTCTTCATCATTTATCATACCAATGACTCCAAAACATACTGAAAAATTGACATTTAAAAAGGCTGCTAATTATTTTTACTTTAAGACATGATAAAAAAAAATTCCTTGATGTAGTTCTTCAAATCTTAACTAAGTTTTAGGAAACTGATCTCTATATTCAGGGACTATTGATCTGTTAGGTGATATAACAATTAAAAACTAATACATTTTAAAATGGGTTCCTTCATTCAACCATAAAGTTGAATAGTTATTCAACATGATCTAATCTATGTACGTCCATTTGAACCTCACACCTAAACTATTAAAGAAAGAGATTTTAAAATCTCATTTAGAAATTTTCAAACATTTTCAAAACGTATATTAAACATTATTTAATAAAAAGTAATTCAAAGTCTGGATGACTTGTTATGTCTGTGGACATATAAAAGCATGTGGCTGCTAAATATTTTCAACATAGTAATCATTTTTCCTGAAAATACCTGATAATAAATTGGGATAGATAATCTCAAATTGAAAACCTTATTTGCAAATGTAGATTGCTTTTGGATTATTCTGATCAGCTATACTACACATTTCAGAAGAAAATTCAGTCTATTCATTTCTTCAAGTATAAATGGAAACACAAATACCTGTTCATGCATGCATTTCTTCAGTCATGCATGCTTTCACACACTCACACCCAGTATTGGTTTGCACACTTGGTTTATGCTGCAGTTTCTAAAATCCTAAATATTATGTACCCGCTGCCAGCAGGTGTCTGCAGGTGTTTGCCTACAAGAAGTTCATTGACAGTTTATTGCAGCAAGAGTACTTTCTCTGGCAGTGGAAATTATCTCCAAAAGCACTTCAGGCAAAGTAATGTTTTAGGACAATGACACTTCATGTGCTGTGAATGCATAATTATTTATCATCGGTCAGGCAAAGATTAATCATTATGTGATATTTTTTCTATGGAAAAATAGTTATCAAATTCTAGTTTCTACAGATATTGTCAGTGTACTGGAAGGACTGCAGCTGTACTATGAGTCTCATGGACATTTAACTTCTGACAGCTGTGAATGCTTCTTTGTGAATGCAGACATTGCTCTTTGACTCAGAGTTTCTGGAAGAACTCCAAGATGCATTCTCAAGTGCCCCTGCAGCTCACTGAGTGCGTATTAGGAGAAGGTGGTCAGAAACGTCATGAATTGCTAAGGTGGTCAGATACTTGTATTTTTCTACATACATATTTATTTCAGCATAGATATAAATAGATGAAGCGATGGTCAATGATGAATTTAATATTTATAAACATTCAATATTTGTAGATTCACAATTATGTCAAATCATTCTATGAATGATTGTATTTACATTGAGGAAATACTGACATCCACAAACACACAAATTTTTCTTTGAGTTTTATTGAGATAAACACATTGAATTCATAACTAAATTAGATTATTTGACATGTATATTCAATAAGATTGCCATATGTTTAAAAATAAGAGATAAAATTTAGCTATTTGTAGTAGATATTTGTCATTTGTGATAAATATTTCTGTAAAGTAATTTTTCACTTATTTAGAAATTTAATCAGTTACGGTATTTTTTTTGAAAGTATGCATAGTTTTGAAAAAATTAGAAAATCTGTGTCATGAAATTTTTAAATTATTTTTATAACAGGTTTATATCCAATGAGGTATGAGGTTGTATCCCTAAACTAATACATGAAAAGGTTGATGTGATTCCTTCCCAAAGACACCATTTTTTGTATTTTACTATTGATATTTTAGAATATATATAATGCTTTCTTTGGTTCCTAGTTTACTAAATATAAAATAATTATTAATAATTAGTGAAAAATTCAAAGACAGGAAAATATTTCATTAGTGATATTTTCTACTTAAGGAAAAATTATACTGTGCGTATGCCAATGAGCATCGTTTTATTAACCCTATATGTTTGAGGTACTGTGACAATAGTTTCTGGTAGTTAATAATCTTGATATTCTTAAATTAGATCAATATATAGACAATATATGTATATATTTCATGATCAGTTTTAGATATATTTTATCTAAATAATTAAGAGAGCAATATGATGTATTAATATTTTTAGAAAATATTTTAACTGATTTCTCAAAATACATTTGACATTCTAGAAATGGTGAATCACTTAGAAAGTGTCCTTATTGAAGCCCCTTACTACAAATTGATACACATTATTTTTTATTTTTGTTTAAACTGAGGTAAAAGTCCAAAGGTATTAATTTGAATTAGTGTAGTTCAGTCAAATAAATCGCTAGTCTTTGTAATTCGTAGCATAACCTATATCTGCTTTCTACTGTCTTTATGAAATATGGAATATAACCGACTACCTTGAAACTCAGTTTCTTCATCTGTATGTAATAAGAACACCCCATGAAATCATTTTAATAATTTAAAAAATGAGACAATCTACATAAAACGGTTAGCAAATAGTAAATGATTATATAAGTATGTATGTATGTTTCATTTACCTTTGATTTTGAATTATAAATAAAACGCAAATTTCCTGTGGATTTCTGTGTTAATTGTGGCCAGAAAATCACATTACATATGTAAAATATCCAGTCAAATGAATTCCTATTTTTCGAGACAAATCAATTTAGGCATCCCTTTCTCTATGTAGTAGAATACTACTAAAGGCTTCCATATCAATGCCGTAATGAAATATTCTTAAACATAAAAATAACTAGAAATAAATTTATAAGTAAGTGATAGTTGTAACCATTGATAAAAGTCTGCATAACACTCACTACTGTTATAATATAGTGATTAAAGACCTCAATTGATTATAGAATGAATTGTACATCTACTAGTGATCCAAATCCAAATTGACTATTTGTTCATTGGAATGTTAGAATCTATTTAAATTGCAGCATACATTATAATTTATTATATGACAGTAACTATCAATTTCATGTCACTATAAAATGTTCATTAGATTGATGGAATATTTTTAATCACAGTATAAAAATATGTATCACTTAATACTAAAAGCTGAGCTGGCAAGTATTTGTTTTTCACAGAGGTAACTTTTCAAAAAGGTAGCATGCAATTACCAATATTTGTTGAAATAAAGATAACTAATAGGATAAAGTGAATAAATTAAAATCTATATTTTGAGAGTAATAATTATATAATATTTTTCCAAGGAGATTACATTTTAATATTTATCATTTTATTAATCAGTGTGTGAGTAATATGGTCCAATAAAGAGATAGCACAATAACTTTGTCATCTGCCTAGAGGAAGTGTTTTCATAAATGCAAATGCACAATTGATACAAGGCCAGAGTCCAGAATGGGTTTCAGATCTTTAAGAAACACTACTGTGCTGGACCTGAAGGCTTCCTACTTATTTTGTACTTAAGTCCTTAAGTAATTAATGATCCCTTAAAGTTACATTGCTTTTTGTCTATGGAAGAAGTATAATATTAGAATTATATGTCAATTATATTACTAACATTTTAGATAGAGTGATGAAAAACAAACAAAATTTAATCTTAAGATATCACAATAATTTGTTGTGACTGTGACTGGTTACCAAGTTATTACATCTTTGTATCAAATATATAAATATTATTTTATTTAAACTGAGATATACTCAGGTTTTCACAAAAATTAGAGACCATATTTACATTATATAAATTAATTATAATATGCTGTTCAAAATTTACCCACTCTGGTTGTACAAAATACCACAAAGCTTCAAAATCAAATTTTTGTATTTAAATAGATAGCATGCAAACAGGTTTTTTTTCTACTGACTGCCAGACTTCTTCGTACACAGAACCTATCCTAGATAATTCCTGAAGCAAAATATCCACGTAGGACTTTCTTTTCCTGTTCTACTAAAATCTCAATGTGTGATCTGGAGAAAAGTACTTTAGAGAGTACTTCACCTTGCATAAAAAGGCACTTATCTTCTAATAAAATTCTATTGATTTAAAAGAATCTATGTTTCCTTCTTTAAAGTGGTATAATGAGACTGTAATGAAGAATGTTGAAATGCCTCCAAAATGCCTTGAATTTGTGAAAAGAATGGTAGAATCCTCAATAGAATGCAATTTTGAAAGAATTGAGTAGAGACCCTAAAGAGAATGCAAATCATGCCTCTTGCCAAATGTGAATCATAATTGTCCTTATTTATTGAGAGTGCAATAATCACCATCATTACTTATGAGTGCAGCTGTTCATATTGATTGAATTTACAAGGTGTCCCAGAAATTGCACAAGAAACACAGGTTCAGTTTTCTAGGAATTTATATTCTAGACCGACACTGTCCAATATGGTAGCCACTAACCACAGGTGGCTAATTTAATGGAAATAAATTAAATTTAAACAACATTAAAGTTTAGTTCCTCTCTCATACCATTCACATTTCAATTGTTCAATAGCCCTTTGTGGCTAATGGCTATCATATTAAATACAATAGATATAGATCATTTTCATCATCACAGCTGTCTGTTGGACAGCTTCTTGTAGTGGCTTGGTACATATATGCTACAACAAATGTTATTCATGAATATAACTTATGCAATAGTATTTCTGTATACTATTTTTCTTTAATTTTGATGAGAAAATGTAGGTTATTCATCAGAAAGTCATAATATCTCTATAATCATCCTGATATGAATCAACCAATTATTTTTATCTCAACTATCAGAGATAGGATCTAGCACATGATAGTTACTAAATAAATATTTGTTGAATAAATAAATGCATAAATGTACAAGTATTTTTGTGTATACAAACACATTTCTGGAGTCCATTTTTCTTGCAATTCAGAGAATAACAAACACAATAAAATTACTTTCTCAATAAAACAATGATAACCTTGTCTGTAAGAAAACAAACACATTAAGCCAGAAATAGAACACTGTCCTGGATCAATTGCTAATAAATGCAATAGAATCTTTAGATAAACAGGCCTTCAATGTTAGTTATAGGGAATAGGGAAGATTTTTCTCATGAGGAAAGGACTTAAGGTGAATTCTCTAAAATAACCGATTTTTTAAAAAGTAAAAAGCCTGATATATGAAAGATCAGTACAAACCAAAGTTTTGGAGTTGGGAAAAAGGTTAATTTATTTTGAGGGAATAGAGAGATTACCAGAATCTCCTATTGAATGAAGTATTCTAGTTGACAAAGTTGAATGGAGTACAGTCAATTTAGACATTCTCATACAAGCACTGAGTCTTCTGAAATGTTTGTGATGAAACTGTTTTAGAATGATTAACTGTTTTTCTCTGAAAAAAAAAAAGAAGGAACATAGAAAATATAGGCATTACATAATGCCCATTTGCATTTGTTTTTTTAAAAATGACTAGAGATATGTGAGAACCAATGGGTCCCAAGAGACTAATCGTAACTCTAATAGAAAGATACACAAAAAAGCTAATGTAACCATATAATGAAACTGCCTATTTTCCAGTGGAATGTGCATATTTCAATGTTAGTATAAACCAGATGGCAACAGCCTTTGTTCTAACAGGGTCTGATGATAGTATGTATATTTAAAATATGTCACAATTACACACCCACTCATCTTCCTGTAGATAGCAGTAAAGAACTGCTGCTGACAATTTCAAGCACAACTTATCTTCCCTACAGAACCATTTTGATCTTTCCCTTCATTCACCAGAGTATCAAATAAAACCAATGTTCCCAGTACACAGCATGGTTCTGAGTCGTGAAAATAATGGAAGTTAGCTGCCATTAATTACTATTCTATGAGTTGATACTGATAGCTAGAATTAAATATTATATATTAATTATGAAGATAAATTATTTTAACTAATTTAAACTCATGTTTAGAAACATATTCAGTGTCTCCATTGATACTATTGTGTCTTATAAAAAAATAAAACTGTTTTGAGAACTATGGGATAGAGATTAATTTAGGGATGTCATCTTCAACTCTTCATCAGCTCTCACTCACATTACCCTTTCAAATATTATCCTTATATTTCAAGTACAGGGTTTTAAAATGTTTATTGGAAATATGCATGTAAATTGAAAATTTAAAGTAGTAATAAAGAGTATATGACGAATAATAAATCTCCATTCTATTCAAGACTCCCAGTCATCTTCCAAGAGGTAACCACTATTACTGGATTTGTATGTGTTCATCTTTCCAGAAAGAATTTCTCTCCTCTCTCTCTCTCTTTCTCCTTCTCTCTCTCTCTCTCTCTCTCTCTCTCAAACACAGGTAATGCTATATACCCTATCAATAATGCCAAAACAGTATTTCTATACAAACTATTACTTAAGGTAGAAGAGTATTCCAATGTATAGATGAATATGTACCACTTTTCATTTAGTTAGACATTTAACTTGTTCTTAGTTATTTTCAAATGCAAGGATCTGTTACAGAGAATATCTTCTTATATATAGTTTTACATATTTTATGTTGGTACACCTGCAGTGTACATTCTGAAAAAGCAATTGCTCAAAAAATAAATGCATTTGAAATTTTGGTATTTCTAATTGGTCCCCCAAAGAGAATGATTCAATATAATTTTATCAAAAAATCAAAGTGTATTTACAAAGAACCGCATCAGGCAAGGAAGAAAATTATCTATTTTATGCACATACAACATCCCCTGAGAGAATATTTCTAAGACAGTTAAGTAACTAAGTCTGTTAGTTAAATAATTTCAGTGAAATTAATCAGTTTATATGACTATTTTGGACTTGATAAGTATCACTGCATGATACTTTTGATTGTTGAAATCCCAAATGTATCAGATCAAATGTCAATGACATATGGTATAGAGCTATTTAGTTTAGCAATTGCATAGAGAAAGAATCATAAATGATGACTCATTATCCCCTTTCATTGTGTGTATGTGTATAATTTCAATTTCAAAGACTTTAAAAACATACCCTTTAATTTAGATCTGAAAATGTGTCATTTACTAAAATGAGTTGTACACAATTCTTCTCTATTGCCATCATAAAAGTAATTTATTGCATCTAATTTTAGAGGAATCTCAATCTAGCATTAGAGTTCCATAATCTTAACTCACCAGATAGTCTAACAAAAAGAAATAAAATCTCTACTAGATTTAGATTTCAATGCAGTTGATCAGTACCTATGAAGTTGGACAATTATTATCAAAGAATTTCCTTCCTTATAATCCTCAGTAGGTTGCTTCATGAGGACCTATAATTCTTGACTAAGAATTTTAATATTCTAAACATACCACATAGTGATACACAAATGTGATATAATATTTTATGAAATGCATTTAATGTAAGAATTCCTTCCAAGTGTTCTTAAAGAACTAAAACGATAATTACAGAAAATAATAAATATGAATTCACAAAAATATATGGTCAATTTCAAATGACATGTATGCTACTGATGGTTTGAATTTAAATTTTAATATGTAGGTATCGAATTAGGGCCATAAGTTGGACTAAGTGTTGCTAAATATATTTCCATAAATGATATACATTTACGATGATATGAGCTCATGAGATAATTGTGATATGCATAAATATACTCACAAACATTTAGACAAAGATTCTCAGCTATTCATATCAAATTCAGTCAAACAATGTTTAATTTAGTACTAATAACCTTAATTCTGGGAAGATCTGCTTGATCAATAATTTCATTTTCTAGTGCCCAAATGTGTTTATGTAATGATGTGCATGCACTTGAGTACAGCATGAAAGCATGTATATACAACATATGACTATATGTTGCTTAGTAGAGTAAAACAGAAATATGTTTGTTCATGTGGATAAGTTTTGGCTCAAATTTTATCAGTTACATGATTTGTTTATGTATTTTTTAGGCAATAGTCAACATTCAAAGAAAATAAGAGTCTATAGATTAACAAATGAGGCTTTTCCTTATTTCTATGATGTTTTCCCTCCTGTGTTGTTCTGTTCTGGTCTCTTATCACAGTGTTTTCTCAAAATTCACTTTCCTGCAGAGCATCTTACAGAGACACCTAGTGGTAAAAAGTGGTAGTGACTTCTCAGGCCATCCTTAATGTTAATGGTAGAAAGTTTTCATCTTTTATTTATTTGAACCACAAAAGGTAATCTGGAATATTAACATAAGTGTTTCTAACAAAACTATAACCTAAATTAATTCCAGATACATTTAATACTTCTTATTTGAATAAAGTTTATTTTAATTAGGGCAATAAATATTTAAAATAAATAATACAAAACCCAAAATTAAACTTTGATATTAAATGCAATTGTGAAGATTTGGGAAAATAATAAAATAATGAAATATAATGATGTCTCAGGTGTTTTGAGAATTCCAAAAATTGATTAAGACATTTTATGAGGTTTTAGAACTTCTATAGAGTTAATCAACATTGAAAGTGTGTTTCTTAGAGGACTCAGTATTTATATGTCAAAAGTTTCTAGGTATAATTAATATGTAATTTTTAATTTATATATTACACTTTCGTTTTGAAGAAATAAAAGTAATTTTACACTTAAAAGTAAATTTTGTAAAATGTTTATATCATGTTAGAAGATCATGTACTAGATGAAAAATACAGTAACAAGTCTTTTGTGGATGAAGTTAGTTATTTCTGTTCACATAATGTACCTGTAGCTAGTGGCTATCATTTCTAGGCCAGACACTTCTAAATTTAACATAAACTTTTAATACAGAATTTAATTTCCATTATCTGACCTTACATATTACTTCTTTTTTCCCTTCCCCTTGTATATGATCAAAACTTAAACAATTATTTCCAAATAAAGTATTTAAGTATAAGTAAAATATATTTGCACAGCAGATTCAGAGGAAATACCAAAAATGTTGCAAAACCTCAGGAGACTGCATATGCACCAGCTCTAGATAAATACTTCTGATTTAACATATATAGATTACATGGAAAGATGCATTTCTTGGAGATATATATACACACACACTGAGATTTCATATATACATATATAATCAGAATCTATATTAAGATTAATTATATGTTTAACCAGAAGATTATAACCACAACAATATCCTAAACATTACTAAGAATAAGACAATATCAATTATGTTTAAGACATAATTAATTCCAAAACAAAATGGATAAAATACATTTACATCGTGAAACTACCCAGTTATCAAAGAAACAGGCACATGTGCACTCAGCCTGCATTGGGCCACTTATGATCAACTTTTCTTTTGTAGCTGGGATAGAATGCAGGTCTAATATTATAAACACTGAAAACACGTTTTATGGATGTAGAAACCTCCTTTTGGGGAGGGAGGTGTCTGATTTCACAGAAAGAACCAGGAATACTTACTGTAGAGATGACGCTAGTTGGAGTTTAGCAGGTGACTCTTCAAGAAACTCGCTACCGAAACTGCATTTATTTAGGGGTTTTCCAGCTTTTTAGTACACACCGAATGTATTCACAAACATTCTCTCTAAAAGTCGTTCACATTCCCTTGCATTGCCCAGACATATCTATAAAACGTAATTCTTAAAAAAAAAAAAAAAAAAAAAAAAGTAGAGCCCTTGTTTGCAGCTAAGATGAACCACTCCCTCTTCCAGGGTCCTTTACAGTAAGTACATGAGACTGCAGCATGGGCTCTGTTATTCTAAATGGCAGGAGGAAGGCAGGCGATCAGTACAGGGCTGGAATCATCTGTCCCTGACCACCAACAAGCCTGGCACTGTCGGGGTTATTTCCACTCCTCCCTTTCCCAATCCGAAGATTGCACAATCCCACGCTTGTATTACGCACATGGTCCAAGACTCCTCTGTCTCCTACGACTGTGAACATCCAAGCGGGGCTCCGGTTGCGCCGCCCTAGCCAAGGGACATCTTCGCCCTCGGCTGCCATCTATCGGCCACCGAGCGCCCGCTTCGCCCCGGGCCCATCATGTCTGCTGCAGCTTGGCTCGCACCAGCGGCGCGACAATAAACAAGTGCACTGGACAGGGCCCTGCACCCGCTCCGGAGCAGATGTCTTAGAGACCCGGGTGATGCTTACCGCGTTACCACCTCCTCAGCGCCCGGGAGGAAGACGCGACTTTCTCTGAGTTTTTTTTTA
>VBSM01000605.1:23709234-23779379 GCA_008086735.1 Cheirogaleus medius | reverse complement strand
CTGATAATCTGAGAATGTGCGGCGCAGTCTCGCATTTGCATCGGAGGTGCGTTTCCCAGTCAGAATGTCAGCCTTTCCTGGCTCATTCAACTTTATTTTCTCAAATTTTTGGTCTCATTTGATGGCAAGGAGGAGGGGAAAGGGAGTGGGGTGAGAGGAAGCTCTTCAGTCCTTGCTAACCAGAACTGAATTAAAGTTGTAAACGCTCGAGTTTTAATACTGGCTGGACACAATTTGCAATGGGCTCTCAGATGGGGTGGGAAGCGAATGGGGGCGGGGAAGCACCGGGAGGGAGGGGAAGGGGACCCAACCCCGCTGAATGGATGTGCAGATTTGATCCAGCGGAGAACCGAAATTTCAAGGTAAACGTTTTGCTTTCAATAAGGGATGTTTTTGACGCTTTTAAGCTGGGAAACATTTGCTGTTGCATTGGGGAGGTCGAGGATACTTGGTGAGGTTTATACGCTGTGGTTCCGATTCGTCTCGACACGTCTGGGTGGCCACACGTGAATGATTCCAAGGCACGCTTACACATGTGCGTGTGATTGCAGGGGCGTTTAATAACGCAGGCTGGAGTCGACTTGGGGATCAGGAGCGAGGTCTCCAGGCTTGAACCCGTTGCCTCAGAAACGTCTTGGCTTTAGTTTGGGGTTGTGATTCGACATCAGACTTCGGTGGTGAGGCAAAAGCAAGGTTGACCAGAGAAAAGGCATAGGTTTCCAGAGCCCAGCATTAATATAAAATGCCCACCCCCCACTCCGCCGCTCCGCTAACCAACGCAACACACACTCAAACACACTCATTCCATTTATGTCCTTCCTTTAAGAGTGCTGCTGTTGACCAGAAGTAGGAAGTCGAAGGAAGCCTTCAAGGGGACAAAAAGAAAGCAAGAAAGAAAAGGGGGGAGGGGGTCGAATTGATTCTTTAGAAAATGAAATTTGGATATTAAAGCACTGACCTAAGTCACTTGCTGTCCTCCCTCCCTTCCACCTATTTTGTCTCTTAATCAGCCCAGGTGCTTTCCCTGAGAAAAAAAAAAAGAAGGGGGGGGCATTGAAAATTAAATGTAATAAGCAACTCCAAAGATGGGGATGCTGTTGTGGTGGTAGTTGAATCCAAACCTTGCTAATTTAGGAGGGTTAGTTTCGCATACCGTGGCAAGTAGACGCGGAACCCAAGGTAAGGGAGGCTTTGGCGCTGGTCCTTGGTTTACTTTTAGCTGATTCCGAGTAAGCGGCAGGAACGTCCTTTTCAAACTCAAGGTATCAGGAGGTGTTCTGAGATTGCGGATGCCTTCGCTGAGTTCTTTGTAATCCATCGTGCAGAACTATTTCAGTGGCTTAAAGATGCGGTTTGGTAGCGTCGCTGACATGATCAATGAGAAGGAGTCGCGGGGCGCTCTCAGGGAAGCGCTGCTAAGTGGCACCGTGCATGCAATTAGGACGCTGATGTGTTTAACAGCGTGGTAGTGAAGTCCACCATCAAAGCAACCGGGCTCTCCTTTTTCTCCACACTCAAAGCACCGAAAGACAATTGGTGATTTAAGAGCTTCTTCAGGCTCCTTTTGATGCATTATCTTACACCCTTTTTGCCTCTGGAAAGTATTCTTTAGGTTCCCGCCCTGACATTTCTAGAGAGGGTTTAAAATAGCCCAAGTATTGTAGCTCCTTGCCTTTCTGTGAAAATAGGAGACCTTAATGGTGAACTGTTAACTGAAGAGGTTCTGAGAGAAAGGAAGGGGGGCTGGGTATAGGTGAGGGTGGGAAACCTTGTAAAATGGTGCTTCTTTTCTCTTAAATTAGAACCATGAAACTCAACTGACAGCCATTTTATGTATATTTATGGATTGATTTTGAAAAGGGGGGAGCAGAGAAGAACATGAAAATGGGACTTTATTTTATCTGCCTTTATCTTTTGAAGAGCAGCATATTTGTGGTGTGCTCATTATAAAATGAAATCAACATTTAAATCAAAATGAATATCATATTTTAATAAAATCTAGAGAATGTCAATGTTCCACTGGTGGGGGGGTGTCATTTATATCCCCTTCTTCTTGATTTCAGAGTAATAGTATTAAGGCAGAGACAGATTATCTAACTGATTCCTGAAATTTTTGTCATATTCTGTTGTTTCCTTGTTTCCTCTCTCCCTTACAGGAGGTAAAATGCACACTTGCTGTCCCCCAGTAACTTTGGAACAGGACCTTCACAGAAAAATGCATAGCTGGATGCTGCAGACTCTAGCATTTGCTGTAACATCTCTCGTCCTTTCCTGTGCAGAAACCATCGATTATTATGGGGAAATCTGTGACAATGCATGTCCTTGTGAGGAAAAGGACGGCATTTTAACTGTGAGCTGTGAAAACCGTGGGATCATCAGTCTCTCTGAAATTAGCCCTCCTCGTTTTCCAATCTACCACCTCTTGTTGTCTGGAAACCTTTTGAGCCGTCTCTATCCCAATGAGTTTGTCAATTACACTGGGGCATCAATTTTGCATCTGGGTAGCAATGTTATCCAGGACATTGAGACCGGGGCTTTCCATGGGCTACGGGGTTTGAGGAGATTGCATCTGAACAATAATAAACTGGAACTTCTGCGAGATGATACCTTCCTTGGCTTGGAGAACCTGGAGTACCTACAGGTCGATTACAATTACATCAGCGTCATTGAACCCAATGCTTTTGGGAAACTGCATTTGTTGCAGGTGCTTATTCTCAATGACAATCTCTTGTCCAGTTTACCCAACAATCTTTTCCGTTTTGTGCCCTTAACGCACTTGGACCTCCGGGGGAACCGGCTGAAACTTCTGCCCTATGTGGGGCTGTTGCAGCACATGGATAAAGTTGTGGAGTTGCAGCTGGAGGAAAACCCCTGGAATTGTTCCTGTGAGCTGATCTCTCTCAAGGACTGGTTGGATAGCATCTCCTACTCTGCCCTGGTGGGGGATGTGGTTTGTGAAACGCCCTTCCGCTTACACGGCAGGGACTTAGATGAGATATCCAAGCAGGAACTTTGCCCAAGGAAACTTATTTCTGACTATGAGATGAGGCCGCAGACGCCTTTGAGCACCACGGGGTATTCCCACACCACCCCGGCCTCAGTGAACTCCGTGGCTACTTCTTCCTCTGCTGTTTACAAACCCCCTTTGAAGCTCCCTAAGGGGACTCGCCAACCCAACAAGCCCAGGGTGCGCCCCACCTCTCGGCAGCCCTCCAAGGACTTGGGCTACAGCAACTATGGCCCCAGCATCGCCTACCAGACCAAATCCCCGGTGCCTTTGGAGTGTCCCACCGCGTGCACTTGCAACCTGCAGATCTCTGATCTGGGCCTCAACGTAAACTGCCAAGAGCGAAAGATTGAGAGCATCGCTGAGCTGCAGCCTAAACCCTACAATCCCAAGAAAATGTATCTGACAGAGAACTACATTGCTGTCGTTCGCAGGACAGACTTCCTGGAAGCCACAGGGCTGGACCTCCTGCACTTGGGGAACAACCGTATCTCCATGATCCAGGACGGCGCTTTTGGGGATCTCACCAACCTGAGGCGCCTCTACCTGAATGGCAATAGGATCGAGAGGCTGAGCCCAGAGTTATTCTATGGCCTTCAGAGCCTGCAGTATCTCTTCCTCCAGTACAATCTCATACGCGAGATTCAGTCTGGGACTTTCGACCCCGTCCCAAACCTCCAGCTGCTATTCTTGAATAACAACCTCCTGCAGGCCATGCCCTCAGGTGTCTTCTCTGGCCTGACGCTTCTCAGGTTAAACCTGAGGAGTAACCACTTTGCTTCCTTGCCGGTGAGTGGAGTTTTGGACCAGCTGAAGTCGCTCATCCAAATCGACCTGCATGACAACCCTTGGGATTGTACCTGCGACGTGGTGGGCATGAAGCTGTGGGTCGAGCAACTCAAAGTGGGCGTCCTGGTGGACGAGGTGATCTGCAAGGCGCCGAAGAAATTCGCTGAGACCGACATGCGCTCCATCAAGTCCGAGCTGCTGTGCCCAGACTATTCGGATGTGGTGGTTCCCACGCCGACACCCTCCTCCATCCAGGTTCCTTCGAGGACCAGCGCTGTGACTCCCGCCGTCAGGTTGAACAGCACCGGGGCTCCTGCGGGTTTGGGGGCAGGCGGAGGTGCGTCGTCAGTGCCCTTGTCGGTGTTAATCCTCAGTCTACTGCTGGTTTTTATCATGTCCGTCTTCGTGGCCGCTGGGCTCTTCGTGCTGGTCATGAAGCGCAGGAAGAAGAACCAGAGCGACCACACCAGCGCCAACAACTCGGACGTGAGCTCCTTCAACATGCAGTACAGCGTGTACGGCGGCGGCGGCGGCGGCGGAGCAGGCGGCCACCCGCACGCGCACGTGCACCACCGCGGGCCCGCGCTGCCCAAGGTGAAGACCCCAGCGGGCCACGTGTACGAGTACATCCCCCATCCGCTGGGCCACATGTGCAAAAACCCCATCTACCGCTCCCGAGAGGGCAACTCCGTGGAGGATTACAAAGACCTTCACGAGCTCAAGGTCACCTACAGCAGCAACCACCACCTGCAGCAGCAGCAGCCGCCGCCGCCGCCGCCGCCGCAGCCCCAGCAGCAGCCCCCGCCGCAGCTGCAGCAGGGGGAGGAGGAGAGGCGGGAAAGCCACCACTTGCGGAGCCCCGCCTACAGCGTCAGCACCATCGAGCCCCGGGAGGACCTGCTGTCGCCGGTGCAGGACGCCGACCGATTTTACAGGGGCATTTTAGAACCAGACAAACACTGCTCCACCACCCCCGCCGGCAGTAGTCTCCCGGAATATCCCAAATTCCCGTGCAGCCCCGCTGCTTACACTTTCTCCCCCAACTATGACCTGAGACGCCCCCATCAGTATTTGCACCCGGGGGCAGGGGACAGCAGGCTGCGGGAACCGGTGCTCTACAGCCCCCCGAGTGCTGTCTTTGTAGAACCCAACCGGAACGAATATCTGGAGTTAAAAGCAAAACTAAACGTTGAGCCGGACTACCTCGAAGTGCTGGAAAAACAGACCACATTTAGCCAGTTCTAAAAGCAAAGAAACTCCCTTGGAGCTTTTGCATTTAAAACAAACAAGCAAGCAAACATACACGGTGAACACATTTGATTAATTGTGTTGTTTCAACGTTTAGGGTGAAGTGCCTTGGCACGGGATTTCCCAGCTTCGGGCGGAAGATACGGAAAGGGTGTGCAATTTCCTTTTAATTTTACACGTGGGAAACATTTGTGTAAACTGGGCACATCACTTTCTCTTCTTGCGTGTGGGGGAGGAGAGGAGAAGGGCTTTACGGAGGGCAATTTGCTGCGCGGGTGACTTGTTAAAGGTCGCAGTCATTTTTGTAGTTGTTGAAAGTGCTAAGAATGGTGGAAGATGGCAGCGCATAGATTCTATTCTTCCTTCATTTTACTCCCTTCCACCTCCCTTTCTCCCCCTTTAAGCCATGGGTGCGTCTAAATGGCTTTTGTGGAGAGACTAGCACACCCCAACTTTAATAGGAAGTTTGTTCTCTTTCTCCCTTCCCCCTCCCTCTTTGCTTCCTCCCTTCCTCCCTTCTCAGTCCTTTCCTTTGTTTTTAAAGGATGTGTTTGTATGCATTCTGGACATTTGAATTAAAAAAAATGTTGTGATCTTGAAAAGGATCACCATAGATGTGGACAAATCATTAAAAATTACAGAGCTATATGATCCATAATTGATTAGTCAAAATAACTTATTGATGAAATATACAAATATTTTATTGTAGCACCTATTTTTATATGCACATTTAGCATTCCTCTTTCTTCACTATTTAGCCTATGATTTCACAGAGGTGTCGCACTGTATTAGGAGCTGCATTTCTAAAACTGAAGTGATATTAGGAAGACATGTTAAATCATTAAAAATGTGGAGTACTTAATGACAAAATCTTTGTAAGTTGATGCAACCCACCCAATTGGATCTGTAATTAAAAAAAAAAAGCTGATAGCATCCCAGTGTATAAAAAATAGGGCAATTAATTGGGCCATTTGAGTGAGAATTGTGTGCAAGTTTTTGGTTTCATTAGCGAAGATTTAACAGTATTTTTATTAGTGAACCAAAATGATATATTGATTTGACTACTATTGTAGCCGATTTTCCATTATCAAACCAAACCCAGTTGCATTTGTACAGATCCACATGTACTGGCACCTCAGAAGACCAAATGATGGACTGAACAAGTCTCTATACAATGTCTTTCTTTATTCCTGTGGGCAGCAAGCAATGATGATAACCACAACCAGGATCTCTGTAAGATGGGGCTACTGTTGTTACAGTCTCATATGTATCCCAGCACATGTAATTTTTTAAATAGTTTCTGAATAAACACTTGATAACTATGTCAAATATGAGGGATTGAAGTAATGATTACTTAAAGTGCAAAATATTTAACTATGTGTGCTTGATGGAATCTCCATTATTAACAATTTAACAATAGTAGCTAAACTTTATTCTTAATAGAGAACATTTTCCCCCTAATTATCAAAATTTTTAAATATACATATATACATATGTAATTTATGCCTTTGTTGGTTCAGGGAAGTATGTTTTTCTGAATGTGCCACTTAATATGTTTATTAATTATATTTCAATTGTATACATTGTTTCCTTACTGAAGTATTCATCTAATACATGGAGCATGGTAAGTAATCTATTGCATATTCATTTTTCTCTCAATATAATGTATTTTGTCATATCAGTATTATTTATTTAGTCTACAGTTTTCCATAGTTTACATATTTTAACTTGTGTAAAACTACCTTCAACAATTATGATGGATATTTTATCTAAAGTTGATCTATATCCTAAATGCTCAAAATATTGTTGGATATGAGCTATTTGCCTCTGAATAAGGTTTGCCAGTGAACTTAGGTTAGAATTTAAGGATAAGAAATGTTTGAGTTGATCTTAAAGGGCCATGTGCGTCATTGCTATTGGTGGAGCTCCCAATAATCTCACCTGAAATGTGTACAATATCAAGGGCTGTTCATGAACTTTAATTTCCATGGCATTCTGCCACAAAGAGGCAGCATTCACCCAAGAGTAAATTGACAGTAACTACTTGAATTCGGTTTGAACAGGTGGTAACAGTTTCCCAGAGGATTAAAAAAAAAATGCAATGCTACATTGACCAAGTGCAGTAAGCTATCAATATTCTTTGCGACATTTTCCCTTCCATTTTTTTCAAAGGGGGAAGGAATAAGCTTAATAATGTCATGATATTATCATGAGAAAAAAATGTATCTCTTGCTCTTCATCTACCTCCTCTATATTATTAGATCCAGGATTAGAAAAGAAAAAATAAATACTAGCATTTGACTTCACAGTTGGGATTGTTATTATTCTTCACGATGGCAGTTATTTTTTTTTTTTTACTTTTAACAATGTCAGTATCACTTCCTCTACCTTATTATATGTAGATATGTGCTTTATAAATTATAAGATATTAATGTGAAGTGGAGTCCTCCATGTAACTAAGTTTTATTTCTTAATTGATGCATAAAACAATAAGATAAGAATTACATGAAATTAGAGATACAGTTCTGGGCAATATAAGTAACTTCCAAAGAAAGTTCAGTGATGTATCTTTCAAAGATTTACAAAATTTTATTTTTTTCAAACCAGCATTAATTCATATAATCTTGTTGCGGTACTTTCTTTTTGGTGGTTCATTTCTACCTTTACTCTTTCTTCTTAAGTTGTTCAACATATATTTTAATGTCTAAAGTGACAATTATATGATTTATTTGAAAAGATTATTTCTAACTTTTAAATTGTATTTTTTCATTGTATTAAGAGAATAAAAGTAAATTCATCCTGGCTCTAATAAACTTGAACAAAATTAACCATGTCAGAATCATGGAAATGTATAGAGTTAAAAATGAATTTTTTTCTCCTTATAAATGGTTTCCTGCCAATACATTAACATTTAACACAGAACACAGGTTGTGTGTTTTTGAATATTTGATTTTCGGTATCTCAGGTTGTTCACTGAGTAAATTATACTGGGCATATCAGTGGTATATGATTGGATTAAGGAACTCTGCAAATTCTCTCCATAGAATTTTGGGGAGTAACAGTATGTAATGTTTTAGGCATCAATTAAAATTTGGATGCAAACTAATCTTACTCTTTGTGCTTGTTCTATTTAATGTGTTGCATAATTTCATATAAATATTTTCCAGGTAGATATTACAAAATATTATTTTTATCCCTAGATGATTGTAGTGTAAATACTTAAATTATCTTAGAGAAAATAAATATATTCCATGTAAATGTAGATAATTTGTATGCTAATATATGAAATCATTTATGGCTAAGCTATTGATTGAAGTTATGAGTTAAGTAACTTTAACATAAATACCATACTCGTAGCACATCTTTTGTTTAGGCAAAATTAGAACCTCTACATATGAAGAGTAGAAAATTTTAGCAAATGTCCTGGGTATCCAAATCTGTCCCTCACCACTGTTTCCTCAATCCCCCCCCCAAATCAAAATAGTGTATAATGAGAACATCTACACATAATGTGGAAAAGTTATAATTTAAGATTGCAGTTTGTTGCCTTCTACATTATTTCTATTCTTGTTAATACCTTGTATTCTTGGCAAAATATTCAAATTAATAGGTATAATTTTCTTTTTCTAATGTATTATTTCTTTCTTCTCTTTTTCTTGCATCTTCTTCCCTTTTTTTTTCTCTCTTCTTATCTTTTCTCTTCGTTATTTTTAGTAGGGCAAGGGAAAGAATGAAAATAGTTCGGTCCTTGTTTCTAATGCCAAAAACTGGCTATTTATTTTCAAGAGCTCCATAGATGGTTCCCAAAGTCAAATGACTCGAAATTAAGGAAAATAAGGCAAATCATGAATATGCTGTCAGTTCATTTGGAAATATGCTTTTCTTGCACTTTTCAGATGGCTCCAAATTAAGATATTTGCAGGTGTGACAAAATGTTTGGTATGGCCACTTTTAAGGATAAATTAAACTAAGTAAAGGAACCAGAAACAGCAAAAGAAAAGATTTAAACACTAGAAGCCAGACACAGTTAATTAATTGATTTTAAAATGTTGCAAAAGTGGTAATTAAACTGTTATCAAACTATCTTACTTATGGATAATGTTCCTCAAACCTTTTGAAATTCTTCACTATTTAGCAAATTATATGTGACAATAAAACTAAAGAAGTTGGATAGATATTAGTCATCTGCCTAAAAATAATTGTCTAATATCAATATGCAAATAAACCTTATATACATTAATATTATATTTGATAGCTGTACATTTTCACCATTCATTTTAATTTAATTGAATGCTTTTCTATAACTACTCATATATATTTTCATGAGTATATGTAATGTATATATGACATACAAAAACAGATGGATTATTAAAGAGTCATTGCATATACAATTTGCATACACAAATATCCAGGGTTCTTTGTATTTTAATATTTTTTAAAATTTCAAATTTTACTTTTATTTCCATGCTTTAGGAATGTTATATTGGGGGAAAGAATAGAATTTGATGCAGTATAATCTTTGAATGTGACAATAATATAATACTTTTTTTTTCTTCCTCTGTTTTTAGTAGACCATTTGGCTTACAATACAAAGGTCAAATATTTCTCATGGTAATTTTACTAGTATTATAAAATGAATAATTTTTGTACTCATTTTTTAAAAGAACAACATTTAACTTTCAGTTTGAATGAGATTATATCTTACAAAAAACTTTTGAAGACTCAAATATAAATATTTCATAAAGAATTAATGTAATGCAAATATGAAATAATTTGACTTTCTTATTTTCTACTTAATTTCAAAATAAAAATGTAATGATATATTACATAATGCTAAGTAGTCAGAAACATTTTTATTAGATATTAGGAAAGTCATTTTATAACAGAAAGTAATATTCATAGAGATATGTTGAATAGAAATCTTAAAATGAATTTTTTAAATTAGGTATCTTTATTAGGAAACATGAAGGGATACTATATATTTCTCCTCTAAAATAGATATGTTTATCTTTAAAAGTTACATATGTTTCTAAAAGTGGAAGTTGTGAACCAATGTTTTGAAAGTTGAGAATTTTGGTTTGTTGATTTTTTAAAAAATTTAACATATGCACTGATAGAATTGTGGCTTTATATTGAAGGCTCATTAATACCTTGATCTACATTAGACCAATTTATTTGTAAATCATACATTTTAAGAAAGTATTCAACATATCACCATATAAATTCACTTCAAACTTAATTGTAATACTTCAGTATTGAATCATATTTATAATCATGTGTTGTGTTACATTTTAGTTTTGTGGAATATGCATACTTTAGATTTTTACTCACATTTCATTTCTATTAGCAGCGATAATTTCTAGCGTTACCAACTAATACAGTTTTTAAGAATATTATTGTATAGTTCATTGAAAACAAAGCTTATTATTGGATATGGAAACCAAAATTGCTGTATGTTTTTAATTTGGTATGTGCCTTTTTAAATAAAATATAAAAGGTGAGAGTAACCCCTTGTAAATTGATTAGCAAAATTTTTTTTCAGATACTATTATACTTTGGCCACGTTTTATACATGAGAGATTCATCAGAGTCATGCAGAATAAAATTTTAAATATTAAACATAAAAATTGATTTATATAAATGAATACTTGATCAATAAATAGATCTCACATGTAATGATATAATTACATAAATTATCATGCAAAATCATGCTTTTTAGCATTATAACTATAGAATATTTTTTGCTATATGTAAGTCCCAATTTAAAAGGGTGTTTCAATCCTGAAAATCTTACTAATAATAGAAAACTTATAGCTATGAATTTTATTTAAATCCTGTGCTTTAATAATCAACCCTAAATTGATATTACAGAACTCCGCTTTTGCTAAAGTTCACATATTATAGACAAATCCACATATTATAATTTCTTCATATTTTTTCTGTTTGGTTAACGTTTGAGTACCAAATATTAAAATATACAGTTTTGAACTAGCACTGGCTAAATCGTAATTAATTTGTTTTCATTCAAACAGTATCCCTCAATTTTATAATTATCCACAAATTTTTAAAGCTAGTGACCATGAGCCTATAGGTGCTTCCAAATAAGAACATTGAAATATAGAAATAACTCATATTTCAGAAAATATTTAAAGTCATTCATTAAACTTTTATTTAAACTTATTCAATAAGTATAGTGATATTTTTGTTACCTGGTTATGATCAAAGATCCCCAATTCTTAGATGAAAACTTAGTATCTCACTAGAATTTTTTCTAAATGTAAAGATAAATTGAGTGAGTGGATTCTATATCCAAAATGCCTTATCCAAAATTAACAAAATTGTACATACAGAAAACCATTTCCAAAGGATCATTGTATAAAATTATACATTTTATGAAAATTGCTAATTCCATATAGCTAGAATAGTCTTTGACTTTTATATTAACAACTAATTTTGTCTTCAAGAATTTTTACCCAAAGGAAGATATTTTTGTATAGCATCCACTTGCATCCTCTGTTGTCCCTTTATGCATTTGGCCTACGCTCTTCATTTAGAAGCTCTGTGTTCAAGCTTAGACATATGGAAAATGGTCTCTATCATTATGTTTAATTCTCACAACTCGAATCATTTCCCCCCCCAAAAATTGTTCTATTTCTCTAGTTCGCTAACTTATATGAATTGTAAGAGTATCCTAAGTCAAATTAATGACATCTCCCCATCCTGTTAACTTACTATTATTATGATTTTTGTATTTTAGCATATTACAGGGGTACAAGTCAGAGCTTCAAGCATGCCCATCCTGTTAAATTAAAAATATGATTACCCTATGTCATTCTTAATGTAATAATCAAATACTATGGTAAACAGGACTTAATATAAAAGGATGCAGATTTTAAATTGTCACTAGAGACTTGTCACTTCTTAATAATCATCCTAAATATGCAACATCTGCAAAATCAAGGTGATGATTTCTTTGTCAATGTATTTAAAATTACACACTTTGGTTAACAATAGCTCATACAGTTTACAAAATGCCACTATTGTGTGCTTTATAAACACTCACAGTGCTTGCTATGTGATGACACACATGTTAACTCCTGGAAAATCTGTTTGATCAGAACAAATTTATTTCTGTTTTGTTTATTTCTTTTATTTTATTTGTTAACAAAACAAATTTGAATTTATATGCCTTTAGGCTGGATGAGCATTTTCTATATTGTCTTAACCTAGCAACTTCATATAATTTCATATTATCTTCTAGACCATGAAGGCATTTGAGCTTTCAGCCATGTTTAAATAAAATTTTGCTTTCTAATATTAAAATTTGTGTATCATAATCTGGAAGCTCAGAGTTTATCAGGTATTGTTCTTTGGGAGTTCAATGCCCTCCTTTTAATTTATAAGGTAGCAGATTCTATGTAGGTTTATATTATAGTTCTCTATAATTAAATATGAGAAATTCTTAAATTCTCAAAATTAACCATAAGAAAAACTAGAATGAATAATTTTATGTTAAAAAGGGGAACTGGTTTGTTATATATTAATATTCTCTTATGAATATAAATATTAATGTTAACTATTTACAGTGGCATGGAGTCTCCCAGAGAAGATACTATTCCTATTTAGGTGATTTTCTAAACTGTTCTACAACCTCCTGGACATCATAAGGGAAGTGACAGCAATAACATAAGAAGTAGGTTAGCACAGAAGGAAAATTATAATTGCAACTTATGCCAGCATCATTTCCCCAAATTTTTAACTACTCATGTATTTGAAAAGAGTTCAAAAGGTCAATCCAATCAAAATATGTCAAACATCAAATATTATGACAATCACTTCCAATATGAAATATAACTTGGAAAATCTGATCCATTAGAATTAGGACCAAAACTTTTTTTTTTTTTTTTAGTGGAAAAAATTTAAGTTTATTGGTTCTTTGCAATGAGGGAACAACACACGATGGAGAACATATGGATGTTTCAGTGAAAGAAGCTTGTTACAGTATTTGTGCTTATGTTGGGTTATTCTGAGGAGTGTTTAAGCAAGGTTTTGTTCTGGATTAGGTTCATTCAATAAGCAGTGATAATTCTATGATTAAGTATTGATAATTTTTATGTTGGAGACACAAGGAATGCAGTAGGGTTAAACTATAATTGATGAAGAAGTAACAGCTACTCATATTCACCAGGATAGGGGTGCATTTGGTCATTTTTATGGCTTGGAAAGTATTCTCGCTTTTGTCTGCATTCTGACAGGATTACAAAGTAGTCTTGTTTTGTCTTGCTCTCTCATGATCACAGAGTGACCTTGTCGGATATTAGTGTTCTAAGAAAATTTTTATTTTCAACAGAACACCCAGGCAAGGACCACATTTTTCTTTTTTTCTTTTTTTTATTTCAAGAAAATATGAGAGTACAAACATTTTGGTTGCATTTTATATTGTTGCCGCTCCCTAGCAAAGGTTAGAGATATGCCCTTCCCCTCCACAATGCTCACCACATGCCTCAGATGTGGGTCTACCCGCCCAGCCCCCCGAATCCCTGGTGAACACCACCACCATTTGAGCACCATAGTGTTAATCAGTTAGTACCAATTTGATGGTGAGTAAATGTGGAGCCCATTCTTTCAATCTTGTGTCACCTCACTTCAGATAATGGGCTCAAGCTCAATCCAGGATAATATATGCGGTGCTAGCTCACTGTTGTTTCTTAAAATTGAGTAATGTTCCTTTGTAAACATATATCAAATTTTAATAATCCACTCATGAATTGACGGACACTTGGGTTGTTTCCACGTCCTTGCAATAGTGAATTGTGCTGCCATAAACATTCGGATGCAGATGTCTTTATTACAGAATGTCTTATGCTCTTTTGGGTAGATGCCTAATAATGCTATTGCTGGGTTTAATGGTATTTCTATTTTTAGCTCTTTGAGGTATCTACAAATTCTTAGGACCAAAAATTTTTTAAAAGAGTGGAAACAGATTTGCCAAGACTATTGTTTCAATATTTTTGAACAAAATAATGGGTAGTGAAAATTTATTCTTCACTATTGCTGTGTTCATGACAAGTTGTTTGTAAATTGATATATCCCTGGAGGAAGTAAGAGATAATGTAATGAAATGCCCAGTATGCTTGTTTTCTTTTAAGGATATGTTTTTCATTTTTGTGAGACTAAAGACTGACATACTATGTAAAGAAATTTTGGGTTTTATCTTCTGTATCATTTTTCTAACCACATGTTAATTAGCTATGATATATAAATATACCATTAGTTGGATTTTTTTTTACTGTTGATTTGGTTTAGTAATCATGTAATCATAACTTTTTCTTCATTGAAGTTGAAATAGGTTGTATCTGAAATAACAAAAAATAGTTTCACATTATGTGTTGTTATTTTATACTAAATGGTAGTCAATGGCTAGGAGGTAAAACAGTAATTCTATTATTCTAAAATATGTTGCTTTTGCCATCAGAGACTAGTGATGTGTCTTTTGGTAACTTTCTTTATGTCTCTGCTTTAATTTCAATCTGTAAATATGAATATGATCAGCTTGGTTTATGAGTAGCTAAAGAAATTTAGATTTTACGTTTTCTCTATTTGGTGTATGTCAACTGTTGATTATTAAATCAGCAAGATGAAAATAATTATTGCTATCTACACTATGCATCTACAAAAGGTATAATTATATCTTTCAGATGAAAACATCTTTCTCATAATGTATGTGTATAATATTTGTAAAATACTATTAGTTAAAAATGTTTTTATTTCTCCATTAATGTTTTTAAAAAATTAAATGATTAATTTGTAGATAATTGAAGGTAAATTAAAAGGTAAGACTTGCTTGAAAAGGAAAGAATCTATTAGTAGTGTAGATTTATTAACTTTATCACATATTCTTACCCTTTGAAATGGTAACATTGAGCTTTCAGTATATTTTTAAAAAAATATGTGACCAGTATTTATTTATCAAAAAATGGAGAGCTGTTTCTAAATTAGATAGTAATTTGCTTTTCTTATGTTTTCTTGTTTTGTTTGATTTTAAGACATTTTGAAATTATGTATGAGGTAATTATTATTTAGGTTTTAATTAAAACAACACTGAGTCTGCTTAAAATATTTTAGGTTATTTGGTGGTTTCTACAGAGTAGTAGGAAAAGATGCAATAAATATGTGATACATCATTCAACATTTTAATATTCTAAACTTAGCAGATGCTCTGCTACATAATGATTGATAATATGGACAGTTCTAATTTCCTTTTATTTTCTGTGGTATAAATTTGTCTTTTAATCTAATGATGAAATTATTTTTATCCCTAATATTTTCAAATGTCAATACTACAGCTTTTTGCCAGTCTCAGTAACAATCTGAGTTCCTCATTAAATGCTTAAAGAAATCTTTATAGAGCTAATAAACAGAGAACTCTAATGATTAAAGTTTAAAATGGTAACAATGACAATTACACTGTAGATATAATACTAAATCATCACCTTCTCTATTGATGAACAGAAACTCAAGTGCCATAAAACTAATATATGTAAGTGTAACAAATTGACCCTCACACCTAAGAAAGGTTTTAGTGAATATCACTTTACAACTTACAATATTTGCATTGTTCTATACAAATGTTTTTATGCCATGCAAAAGTTAACTGAGAATTATTTTGAACATAATTTTTTCTTTTTAATTAACTGACCAAAAATCATCTAAATAAAATTGGGAATACTTTCATTAATATTTACTATGAAAATATAGCAAGAATGAGAGATAGTTGGGATAATGGTTGTATCTATCATCAGATCCTAGCCTGGCATTTAGTAGGCATTGAGCTAATTAATTAAAAATATTTATTTATAGATATATACAGGCTAAGGTGAATTTAGTGAATATCATAATCTTCCTGGATGCCCCATCACACCATTTACCTTGGCATAAATTGCAAGGATGACTAAAATATCAATAAGAATATTAGGTGAGTCTTGTATAATGCCTTGGCATGAACATTTGTAGAAAACCATTGAGGATGTTATTAGTGAATTTTAAATATATTTATAATAAACACTGAAAATATTTTCCAAATATCTTTCTTTTAGTTTATGTTTTCAAAAGCAAAAGTTCAAATAATAAAGAGAACATGGAAATAAAATTAGAAGACTTTGGCATAAAACTCATGTGCCAATTTTTAATTTTAATTATTTGCTTTGTTAGTATAATTGGCTGAGTTTTATTACAAAAAATAAGAAAAGTAATTGTTGCTATTCCGCACTTGCATTACTATTTTAAAGTTCAGGGCATGTCTTAATGGAGATGCTGGTAAAATTTTCAGACATTTTTAACAGATATGCAGCTGGTATTTTTAATTCTGGTGAGGTGTTTATCTATTTAGAAAGCTTTTCTGGGCACTATGTATTTTCCCCTGGGTGTGAGAAAATCAGTTCATCTTTTTAATGAGAATGTTACCTCCAGGGAAATAGTAATCTAGAAGGAATAATACATTCCTCAGGGAAGTTGCCTACACAGGGACATATTTTTCTCTGGGGCTGACTGCATGTATATTTCAGTGGGTGAGTTTTAATATTTTAAGAAATCATTGCATTTTGTCATAAGGCATCATGACTATAGGATACAGTATTTTTGAATATATATTAACATATTTTTCTAAGCTTTTTATACATCACTTATAATTTGGGAACTTTTATTTATTGTGATAATTTTAGCTGTTTATATTTGAGGTAAAATAAAATAATTATTACCTTGATGTTTGCATGTTTTGTTAAACTTAGAGACAGAAAACAGGAGGCGTCAGAAAAAATTGGTTTTGAGTTTCATTTAGGAACCCCAAACAGCACAATTTTAGAAGTCTTTAGGCTGTTTTGATACCAAAATATACATTCTTCATTCTCTTCTTCCAAACCTTTTGTATTTTAAGCTTGATGAGCTCATGGATGATGAATTATTTACTTACTGTCATTACTTTAAATATTTGGAGAGTTTGTAAGTTGAGATTGTGAAGTTGTTTGACTTTGAGGCTGCATCTTTTAATTCCTTAACATTATATTTAAGATTCATATGTTTCAAAATTCTGTTAAATCACTGCTTATGCCCATTAAGAATATTGGAATACTACTAAAAAAAGCCTTGGATTTAAAATACTTAGCAATTTTTATTTTAAAAACTTTTGTAATTTTCTTTCCAAAATAAGAATAAATCATATGTTAAACATATAATGTTAATACATTAAGATATGTTGATATTGTGTTTATATTTGTAAAATAGACACTTTGATAACTACAACTATAGTAAGTAATATTGTTTCATAAGATATTAATATTAAAATATTTTAATGGAAATCTGATGATAAATATAAATGCTACCTTATACTATCCTTATGTGGGATAATGAGGAATAAATATTAAGCATCTTTTCAAAATATTTAATAACTACTATAATCAGAAGGAAAGATCAAAAAGATCTTTTTTCTCTTATTTTCTCTCATTTCTTAATACCAAAGCAGTTTTCTGCCTGTTATAATTATTCATTACAAATTTCTTAATTTGAATTGCTGTTTATTATGTAAAAATAAAATCATTATTTGTTATTTAAAATAAAAATAATAAGTTTACTGATTCATAACTTGATGTAGCTATTTCTTTGAGCATTCAAATAGCATTTAAACTAAAATTAATTAAAATCAAATAAGTTATTTTAGCAATGAATTTCATAAATTAGAAACATAAAATGCATTATATATGCTGTATATTAAAGTTGTTTTGTCATATGCTGGTGCATAGTAAATACTTTTAAAAAGAAAAATGCATAGTTTTTCAAAAATTCAAATCTTTTTAAAAATATGAACTGTGAATTTATTTAAAAAAAGAAAAAGGAAAAGAACAAAATTAATATGAGGATATCAGTTTACCTGTCTTTTTAAAAGTGAATGTGGATATTCATATGAATGAGTACCCACATGCTGTCTTAATAGTAGAAATTACATTTTTGTTTGTTGAACTGGAAAAGTGATGCCATAACATCTAGACAACTAAGTAAAGAAATTTAAGTACTTCATACTGGTAAAACATTACATCATAATATACTATATCCTATCATAAATAGTTTTGTAAAATAACTTGAAAAAATATAATCACATGTATTTTCAGAAATTTAATATTTTCGTTAAAGTAATATCCACATATTTTATTCAAATTTTATATGGTTAAATTTTAATTTAGAAATGTTTTAAAAGTAAAATCACATTAAAATTTAGTATATTGTATGTGGTATGAATAGTATTAAAGGCAACATTACTTCCAGTGACAGAGAAAGAAGCCGTAAAGAAGTAATATTTGTTTTAAAATAATTAGTAAAAAATATATTTACATGGAAAATTCTAACCTAAGTCTGATCTCCAGGTATTTTGCATGGAATCTCAATAGGTAGTATGAGTTTTGACACTTTTATATATCTTCTAGTTTTAACTAATGCCCATATCTGAAATGCATGCTAAAGATAGCCCATTTTAAAATAACATTTCAAAAGAGCAAAAAAGATATTGAAAATTATTTATGCATACTGTGGGATACAGCTATGACAAATTTGTAAACATCACAGTTGCACCAGCCGTGTTTGGTTTAGTTTTGCTCTCCTTTATATGTACTACAAATAAAGATTCCCCTCAATTTGAAAATATTTTCAAGAAATTTTCCATGCACGTGAAATCGGGTTACAATTAAGCAAAGAAACTAAGATTGTAGATATGATCAAACTAAGACAATGTGTAAAATAATAACCTTAAATTACTTTTTAAAAATTCTGATTTAGTATCTATCAGGTAATATACAAATAAATATGATAATCACAGGAATTTAGGATAAATAACTTTAAACAAATTCTTAATCCCATTGTATTATAATCTGTTATAACATTGCTATTAAACATGTATACTGAAATATTAGAAATACTGAACAAAATTTTAGTTGATCTGATTTTCTTCATATAAATTAGGTTATTATTGTTGTTATGATTTCCCCTTAGAAGTTATTCTGTAATCGAATTCCTATATAGGTCTTTTCATCTGGGACTGTTGCACTGGACCAATGGGTGACATAAAGAAAATCTCAAATAAGTAAAAGTCATGTCTTAACCAAATATTTATTCAGTCATGAAATCTATGTATTCTTATATTTTGACAGGGTATTCCCATTATTTTATAACTTAAGTGCCAGAATGGCACTGTGTATTATCTAGGATTTGGGGTTTGAAATCTCATATTTTCCTCATTAACTTTTTATTCCCCTTGTAGATACAAAATTTTGGTACAAAAGTTCCTATATAGTGAATTATTCACATGAATCAGATTCATATTGTTACATTATTGTTAAACTACATTTCATGATATATTATTATAATGCTTACTGCTATAATTATACATGATTCATGGGTTTTAAGATATTTATCTCTGTATCTAGATTATGCTATTTCTTTCTCACACTGTATATAACAATGTATATAACATTTTTACATATAACGTATCTCACACTGTGTATAACATTTTTGTCTAATACTTCTTTTGTAATGCAACAGGCCAGATGAAGTCTGCAACTAAACCAAACAGAGTACAGAAAGTCTTCATTTTAAAGTCATGGAAAGGTTCTCTAGAAACTGTGACTTTAAGCAATACAACTTATAATGAAACAAATTTTACCATAGGCTAATCGATATAAGCAAGAGCTAAGTTTCTGAGGCATATTTCTGGTCACAAAAACATCACCAAACCTCTAAATAAAGACCAAAACTCTTATAATTTTAAATGTTGGAATTAATGTGAGTTATATTTATATTTAAGAAAGATGAATAAAAACAAAACAATTATTCTAGTTCAGGTTTTCAAGTGACCAGACCCTACCTGGACAGCTCAGGGCACAAGACGGGAACGAACTCTGTAGAGAACGTCATTCCACAGCAGGGCACCCCCCCACACACACACACACACTCAGACTGGGACGAATTAGACATACACCAGTTCACCTAAAGTGCACATCTCTGGGATGTGGGAGGAAACCAGAGTTCTCACAGAAAACCTATGCAGATATGGAGAGAATGTGCAACCCCCACAAAGATGGTGGTCCTAGCTGGGAAGCAATTTTGTTTTTCCTCATCAACCTTATAACAAAATGATTTTTAAGGTAATGACATTATTCGATGACTTGGTGTTATAGGATTTTGGCATATGTCTATATATGAAATTCAAAGATACTTTAAAGCGATTACAAATCTTTCTAGGTGTTGACAATATTTAATTCAGTGAAACTGTATCATTGTACATTGTGATCACTCTTTAGTTGATTTGCATTACTTTGAGTTCTGGGTTTTTTTATTTTTTAATTGCTCTAATTGTTAATAACTAAGAATTCACTGAAATCTACTTGGACTTAATCTAGGAAAACTGTGAAGTAGATAAATTGTATATCCCCTTTCAATCTTGTCCTCTCTTTTGGCTTTCATTTTAACCTAAGGGTCATCACCTAAAAAAGTTACTCATGTTGCTGCCAATTTATTCTTTCTAATTGTTAACTTGATCATGACATTCTGCTTTATAACAGTGATATTACAATGAAGGTACATCAGAGATCAAAAAGGCTTTCAAGGCTATTGAACATACCTCCAGCTATGGAACCACAGGTTATTTAACAGCAATGGTAGTAAGAGATGCCGTGCAGGAAACCCAGTTCAGCACCGGAGACAGAAATACTGTAGATTGACCACTCATCATATAGGGAGGGCGAAGCCTGCCAATCAAGTAGAAAATGTAGGCATCTAAGACAATAACTCGCCTGATTTTTTGTGTTTTTCTATATTTTCCATTTTAGTTAAAAAATATAAATCTGGGGATGGGTGGGTAGCAGAATGAAGGGGAATTAATCAAGACATTAAAGAAAAGCTAACAATATCTTTACTACTAAATCTAATTATTTTTAACTACTGTGTATCAGAGCCTTTAAAAAGGCATTCTTTTAACTGCATTTGCTCCATTTTTCATATGGGATATTAATAAAAAAATAGACTGCATTTATGACAGTTATCAGTTTTTCCACATATGCAACTAAGTTTATTCTGAAATTAGTCTAGAGTTTTAAAGATTGGCAAAGAAAATATACATAGTGTTTTTCCTTGCATTGATTGGTAGATAGAACAATTATGCATATTTACTTAATATATTACAAATTTGGGCAAAAATACATTTTGATATTACACTATTCAGTTGAAGTCATTTATTGGTGTATACATCTTTTATTTCTACTTCCATAAATATAATTTAATTTTAGGAAAGCTATGGTCAAATGAACAAGTAAATATTTCCTTTAAAACATTCCTTTTAATTCTAATGTAGTTTCAGTAAAAAGACACCTTTTCAATAATAATATGTTTATTTGAATATTTTCTGAGTGAAACAGTTTGTGCTCATCTTTTAAAAATGTAATCTAAATCATAGAAATGCTTTTAGCCTTGGTATTGGGATTTCTAAAAAGAAAAGCCAAACTCAGACATTATATACCTTTCCTATGTGATAATCTAACTACATATGTTAAAACACTCCAATAAATAGCCAATAAAGAGGGTTATACATGGTTAGAAATTTTAAAGTGTTGCTATAAACTTCACTTTTGTGTTTGCAAACATAAGAAAATTGAAGAAGCAAATGGTGTCTCTGTTGGTCAGGATGATTTTTAGGTTATAATATGTGTGTTCATGTTGTGTTATATAAGTTTTACAGGAAAGATGGCTTGTTTTATTAATTTTTTGTTTCTTTTTTACTTTGTATTTTGTAAGCAATCATGAACTTTTCCCTTTTAAGTTATACACACAAGAATGTGCTGAATATTTGAAGGAAGCGACAGCACACTCTTTTAGCCATCCTTTTATCACATCAATCACCAGCAGAAAATGATGCCAAGAAGATACGTGAGCTATAATCTCCATTGGTCATATTCTCAGGACAGAATGGAACTTACTAATGTTGTAATTGTAGGCTACACCTTGTCAACTGCATATATATTTGCCATCTTAGGGGACAGTAAGGCGTTAGCAATATCCATTTCTCTTCAGACTTCATTGTCAATTATACTAATATTTCAAAATATAGTTTTGGTTCAGAAAAAAATTAATGAGATTTGGAGTGAGCAAGTATAGCCAATGTAGGTCAGATTTGAATGAAGATTTTAAAGATTTTTTATCCTTTTTACAAATAACCTAAAACTAGGTGTCATGTAATTGAGGTAAAGACAAAAGAGCAAAGCCATGTAAGATATTGACTTCTTGCTGTGAATCAGTCTCTGGTTTCCATTTGCACAGAAGCATTATTTTTAACATTCTTTCTTGGAATGGTTATTTATCTCATAATCCTCATTAACTCTACTACTTTTCAAAAAAGTGAAATGTTTGAATTATTGAATATCCCAAGATACTCCTTGTTATATAATTCCAGATCATTGTTTGATTTATTTTTAGATAAATTATGCTATCGTGGATAAAGGTTAAATGTATAAAACACAGAGCTGCTGCTTTTTTTGTGTGTTTTACACTTCAGTGCCCTACTTGTTATCTACTACTTTAATTTTCCTTTTTCTTGATATATTGCATAGTGTGGAATCTATATGTTTACTATATTTACATGATGATATGAAAGTCCCTACTAAGTTAAATTATGGAAAATCATTTTTGGAAGAATGAATTTTATTTTTTTTTAATGTTTCATTTTTTTGTGTATGTTTTTATAAAATTTCGTTTTGAAAATTGTGTGATTTTATTCTTTATTTACTTTTATTGTTTTGAGTACTCTTGAACTCTGTAATAATTCTTTGAGGAGTAATATAAAATGTATCACGCACAAGTGAATGTTGTATTACTCTTATGCAAGAAATAATTCATTTGCATCTTTTCTGAGTCCTTTTCTGTTATTTTATTTCACTAACCCCTTAAAAATCATTAAGTCTGGATTATAAACGGCTATGCATTTAGATAATAGTTTTTCACAATTACACTAATCTATGAACACTTTGAGATTGTGCTCGCCAATATTTTCAATACTCTGAGTCACTATAAGGTCTTACTTTGGAGTAGCTACCTAAGAATAGTCTCAACAGTTCGGTGTTTCTTGAACTCAAACATTTTTTATGAGATTGTGTGCTTTCCTCACTTACCATTCTCAGAATAGCTGTCTGTGATTCCTCTCTCTCCTGTATACACATTCACAGACTTCTGGGGCTGGTGCTAGGTGGTGCCACTGGTGACAAAATGGAGTTAACAGCAACAATAACAACAACAACAACAACAACAAAAAACGGAGTAAAGAGAAAAAGCTGAAGAAGGGACTTCTTTCTATCATTGTTGTCATTAGCCTTAGAATTCTACATATGCCAGGAGCTTTCCAGTGCCTGTTCCATTTCTTCATTTGCAGTTCCCAGAAAAAGTCCTAGTTGGGAAGGCAAAACCCTGGGCCTAGTTTTTGTGATGATATTTACCTCTGATATACAGATGGCTTTTGTTCATCTGTTTGCTTTTAGTCTAAGCATTAGATGGTTAGCTTACATGTATGCATGTGTGCATGTGTCTGTGTGTGTTTACTACTTACTGTCTATATGCAAAAAAAAGATTGTCAGGTGAAGAAGAAAAAGTGAACATTTAACCCTATTCCTATCTTTCTATCACTACCAAAAATAGAGAGAGAAACAGAAAGATAGACAGAGCTTGGATTTGTTTTACATGGAGCAAACACTGTGCAGCTGTAGTTGTATTCTGTTATTTGGTCCATGAGAGAGGAAAGAAATCCTCCTTAGAAGTAAAGGATGGTGGTAGGGGAAAACATTAGTAAAGGGAAAAAAACTGGGCAAATATTATTTGGCCTGTAGTGTGTAATGTCCTCAGTAATCTGGTTTCATTCTCCACTACCTAAAGCAGCTAATCTAATCCTAGGCAATTGGCTGAATATTCATCTTCAAGATTTTTGTCTCTACACCTCAATATTTACCACCTGCCTTGAATTTCTTCTACAGGCAGTGAGAAGTATAATTACTGTCTTAGAATTGGAGATGCTCCTGTTGTATTTCTATCTGGAGAAGGCAGAAAGAAATAACCTTTAACCTGACTGGAAATATGTTTCTGGTAACTTAAATTAGATTTAAAAAATTTTTTTGAACATTGTCACATATAGTTCTTTGTAATATTCACACAGTTTAATGAGTACTTAGGGGACATTGTAGGTTAGATTATCTTTGTAGACAGCATAAAAGTTTGGGTATTTTTATACTTTGATTTATATCAGAAAAATTTAACTTCAAAAACAGATATGGATGCTAATTTTTTTTTAAATCACTTGTAAATTCATTTAGGGTGTTTCTTAATTCTCAACTATGCATTTAATACAATTTGTTAGTAACAGAAATGGATAAGAATATGTACATGTAAAATTAAAATTACTGTCTTAATGCTTTACATTTAGTGATTGAAATGCTGAGGGTTATTTTAAAATCATTGATAACTAGGTAAACTAAATGATATGTTTAAGGACATACACCCTTTAAAATGGTCTATTAATACAAAAGGTCTGGTCCTAACATTTCACATAGCTGTATGTAGATTACAATGGAGCAATTTGGATACTTGCAATATGTATCCTTATCTTTTCAAAATCACACTATAAACAATTTTGTAATTTTTGTTGTCCAGACTAATGCATAAAAATCTAAATAACACTGTATCTCTCAGGATGACTTTTTAAAATATAGCTTTAATTTTAAAATGAAGGTTGTATTATTAAGCATTCATTAAAAGAAGCCTCTGCTTCATCAGTCTTTAACAAAGCATCATGACCTTGTACTTTCTAATTAGGCAACGTTAACTTCTTTTGGACATCTTTACTAACTAATGATTAACTAAGTCATGAATAAAATGGCTGACCTTAATAAGTGATCTGGATTACGAATGGATTTCTAACTAAGTATCTAATACCATGCAATTATATTTTTATAATGTGAATTGGAGAAATTTTATATGCATATTTTGCAGTCTGATTTGAAGCGGAATATTTATGACTCTGAGATGACAGCAGCAGACACATATTGCTGACAAGGAAGAATAGCTGTATTTGTGAAAAAAAATCACTGTTTGAAGACCACAAGGCAAAGAGAACAAGTGGCAGACAGTAAAATTCCTTTTGAAAATGAGAAGACATCAAATGGCAGCAGGAATATAAAAACTATAGGTGTATGTTTATTCCACACATGTGTCAAGTCAGATGACAGCCTTTCTGACCACTTTCAGAAGAGGCAGCATGATAATGCAAATGGAAGGTATGTCATATTCAACATTTATCCATTACGTTTACTACTAAAAGCATGCATGTCTTCATAATCAGCTAGGAGTGAAGTCAGTGCGGGTAAAATGACCAGGGACATTACATTGGTCACTTCTTGACATTGACCGTAGTCCTTGTTAGAAATTAGTCAATTTTGATTGACCTTTTAACATAGTGGACAGAGTTTATATTTTTTTATTTCAAATAAATGAATGAATAGGTCTTGTCTTATTATGTTAATACTTATTCATTGAGCATGAAGGAGACACTCTACAGACAATGCATGTTAAGAAATGATAAAATAGAACCAGCCATTACTCTCGACACATTAGTTATCTGAACAGAAAAACATACAAAAAAATATAATTTTTATATGCCAGAATATAAATTTATAATTTTCTATTATCACTTTAATTTGAAAATTTGGTTTAAAATTGCCTTTTAAATGTTAATCAAATATTTATTTAAATATTTACTTTGAATTTTTTATATTTTCATGTGAATTACGTTTATATCACTACACATTGCTGAACACATATGGAAACCAGAGTATTCACTAGTTTTTTTCCTACTGTATTTCTGAATTTTCTACCCATCTCCTATTTGAATTTATCCTTGCTAAAAAGCTAGGTAGTCTTGATTAGTTTTACTACTGAAAACATTAAAGAGAACACTGTTTTTATTTGTTTGTTTGAATCCATTATTTATCTTAGGAGTCACAGTTCCTATGTCGATTGTAATTTCCTTTCTTTTATACATAAATAATTTATTTTATTTGGAATGTTGTATGTTTGGATACTCAAGGAGTGATTACTGAAAACAGAAATAATAATAGAAATTATGTCTTGGATATCATACTGAGTTAACTGTTTTCTGAGTGATAGTGGTTTAAATTACCTAGGTGAAAGAAATTAGTTTCTACAAAACACTAGAATAAGAGTGTTTATTCTTCTCCTTGTCTTCTTTGTCTCTCTTCCTTTATTTCCTTCATCTTCTTCTCCTCCAGCACCTGCTAAGTGACTAGGAATAATTTGTTGATTTTAGCTACAGAAACAGCTTGCAACAAGATAGGACTTTACTAATTGATGGATCAGACTTAAGAAAAACAATTTACTAACATTTCACTGTAGCTAAATTATCAGATTAAAGACATTCTAAGTTCTTTGGAATGTTGTGTTTGTAATTTCAAATACCTCTCTGACTCAAGGTACATGATTTTAGCAGATACATACCTTCTATAAGTAAAATGTACCAAAAAGTACTGGGTTGGTCAGATGTATATGATTATACTACTTAACTCAATTAACATTAAGATATTAGAAAATGATCAATTCCCTTAAAATGAGAGAAAAACTTCAAATTTCAGTTCTGTAAATTTGGACAGATTCAGCCTGAATCTATACTCAAATTCATAAAATTCTATACTCTTAGAAATTTTCTTTAATAATAGAATGTGAATAGTCCAAAATTTATTAGCACAATTGACGGAAATTTAGAAATATCCTCTTTATATATGTTTGACATTCTAGAGAGAGATTCATCCACAAAACATCCTATATAACAATTTTGACTAAAGTCATGAATTAAAATTAAAATATTTTTGAGCTTATGAGTTACCATTAACTGTCCTTTTATTGTTCTTTTTTGATATTTTATATTTTATACCACAAATTGTCTCTTTTTATAATAAGTGCTCACTACAATATTGCTGTAGGTATAATTAGAACATTTATTCTCTTTTGCCAAAAAGAAAATTTTTCTCTCTTAACTCCCCTGAAAATACTACCTTCAAACATTTTGGCAGTGAAAATTAGTAGACTATCATAAAGTGTTATTGCAGTACTTGGATTTTTATATTTATTAATGTTCATATATACCCAAAGTTTTATTTCCTTTGGATTTGTACAATTCCTTTTTATAAGATAGAAGAAAAAAGTTAATTTTTATATCCAAATTTAAGGTTTGCTGAAAATAAGATTCTTTTAATAAGAAATTTACCTTTAGTAATAAAGCTTTAAACTTTCTTTTTTTTAAATTTTATTTCAGGCTATTATGAAGGTACAAACATTTTGGTTACATTTTATGTCATTGCCTCACCCAAGCAAAGATTAGAGGCATGCCCTTCCCCTCTACAATGCTCACCCTGTCCATTAGTTGTGAGTTCCCCCCACCAACCCCCTAATCCCTGGAGAATATTACTACCCTGTGACTACCATAGTGTCAATCAGTCAGTGCCAATTTGATGGCAAGTACAAGTGGAGCCTAGTCTTCCAACCTTTTGATACCTCACTTCGGATAATGGACTCAAGCTCTATCCAGGAAAATATAAGAGGTGCAAGATCACTGTCGTTTCTTATTATTGAGTAGTATTCCATTGTCTACATATACCAAATTTTAATAATCCACTCATGAATTGATGGGGACTTGGGTTGTTTCCACAACCTTGCAATAGTGAATTGTGCTGCCATAAACATTCAGGTGCAGATGTCTTTATTATAGAATGTCTTTTGCTCTTTTGGGTAGATGCCTAATAGTGTTATTACTGGATTGAATGGTATTTCTATTTTTAGGTCTTTGAGGTATCTCCAAATTCTTTTCCACAGAGGTTGCACTAATTTTTAAATTTTCATTGTAACTAATTTTTGAAAAGTCAGCAATGAAGAATAAGCAATACGAAAAAACAGTGCATAGGTTTAGTCAATATATAATGTAATATGAGGTAGCCTACTTGTTTTTTACATATTAATGTAATATATTCCTTCCTATATAGTGAAACCAGAGGAAGAAAATGGAGAAAAATTAAATCAAAACAAAATTCTCTGTTTATGAGCACCTAGATTTCAAATTTTATGCATATTTGTGCTTTAAATTTTGAAGTTTTATTTCAATACCCAGAATTTGGTAGTCATGATATACATTGAAAATAAGCATTGATCTAAATTAACATATCTTAAAAATATGTATTATGTTCCTGATATGAGCTGGGCACTGTGATTGCAACCATTAAGGATCCTGGCATTGTCTCAATTCTCCTAGAAAATACAGCCATATTTCTCAAACAATGGTCAATATGCAGATATGGATGCTTTGTGAATTTCTATGTGCATGACCTCTTCTAATTCTATAAATCATCTATTCCAACTTTGCAGTGGGAAAATGAATTGTATGGAAGTTAAATTTTTCAAAGTCACCCAGAAAGTGGTGAAGTTAGGCCTCAGAAGCAGTTCCATTTCCTTCCAGAAAACCTAAGAATGTCTAGAAAAGTAGATTCAAGAAAAGACAAATTTGAGATCTCTCATAGGAATGGAAAGAGAATTTGTGAGAATACAACTGAGTGAAGATACACTAAGCGGTGGATTGGAAAAGGTAGCATAGCAGAGGGGGTATCCTAAAATGCTCAAAAATAAGTTAAAATTTTAACAGGGAAATGTGGAGATTGACATGCAGCAACATTCAAGGAATGGAAGTCAGAAATTCCAGGGACAGATCTGAGAGCAGGAAGCAGTCCTATTTGACATTAGTATTAGTATTAGTTCAGTGGTGTAATTGGCAGCACATTCTGGAAAATCAAATTATTATTAAAAAGCAAAGAGCCTTAAAGCAATGAGAAGGAATTTCTAGAACATGGGAAAACAATTTAAAGTTTTTGATCAGGGTTCTGTCATAATGAGCTTTTTGTAAGAAAAATAACTCTTATCGAGAGAGTTGACTGGTTAAAAAAGAGAAACATGAACAAAGGGAAATTTCTTGGATAGACATTTCAGTAACCCTGGTGTGAACAAATGAGAGGAAAATAGTGACAGTGGCATAGAAAAGGAGGAAGTACTTACCACAGGTAGAATATAGAAAGAATTGTCAGATCAGGATAATAGAGTACAATCTCTTGAACTTAAACTCTGTAAACATAGAAATTTTTTTGTTTTTTGTTTTTGTTGTTTTTATTTTTGTTGTTTTGACTTCTCTTGTATTGTCAATGCTCAGACAAGTATCTAATACAAAGGATGCAATCAGAAAATATTTTTTTAAATTAATAAATAAATACAATGGGTAAAGGAGATAAACTAGTCGAATATAAATGAACTTGGCTGACAACTTTTGGCAGAAAGTCATGAGGTGTTTTTTAAATATTTTTTTATGATTCTAAGTTTTGGTATCAGCAATACTTCTCTCAGCACTCTGGCTTGCTAATTAGTTTTTAAAACTGCCTTTGAGCTTTGAGTCTTGTTGGGTATATATAACTCTATCAACAGTAGAAAATGGAAAGGTATAAATATTTTTATTTGCTGTTGTTTTATAGTTTTTACATAATTAACCATTGAATGAAATATTTCATTGTTGTGAACTGTAGATCAGTACAGTATATTTTTAAAATACCACTTGGGTGTGCTTGTAGCCTTAATAGTTGTTAAAAACATCTGATTTATGCATGTCATTTCTTGTGGATGGAAAATAGCAGATTATTATAAAAAATAAATATGTTCCAATAAGTGGAAACTAATCATCTTCAATTTCAGTGCTGATTTGATAAATCAAGGTGTTGCTTTTGTGTGGGTATGCATGTGTATCATTATAGAAAATGTATGTTTTATTTTCCCCACACAGAGTAATTAGCTAAATTATTTGAGTCTTCTAGTTCTCTAGATTTAACATGCAATCTTGAGCTAGCACAATTTCCTTTGGCGTTCTTTTGGCACACTGAAAGATTTTATGTTTTTGTTCCATAGAAGAGTCCAAGAAACATAATCCATGTTTTTCCAGTAGTAAAATAGACTTCCTTCATCAAACTTTCAAAAAACAAATTTCATTGAGCATATATTATAGCCTAAACTGAATGGACCCTTCTTAGTTCAACTGCTCCTTTTCCTGAAGAGGAAATGGACAAATAAGTGGTATGAGTTGTTCTTAGTGTTGGAGGTGAGATTTTCCTTGCAGGGTTTCTTTTGCATTTCTGTGACCCCTGAAGTACTTCTTAATCTTTTGTGAAATTTGTGTGTTATAAATGAAATGAGTAGGATCAGGATTCAGCACCTGAAAATGAAGCTATCTCTGCAAGTACCTTTATGATTTCTTGTGGAAGATCATCCTTACATAACAGCTGTGCTCTGGCCAGCTGGACCCATTTTAACTCCTTACTTGGTACATAGCTATATATGCAACATTTCCTTTCTAAGTGCATGTATAGATGTGCCCCTAGGCACTCATCCTGAGAAAAGAAGCAAAATTAAAAATGAGATATAAATTTTCCGGCCTTCTATTTGAATCTCAAACTGAGCAAGAAAAGACAACAAACTTTGGAAAGACTAGAAACGTTTAGATTCTGAATTTCTTGAATTTTTGAACCACAATGTGAGTGTTGTCATAGTTTCTTGGGAAAGGAAATAATTAGGAGCTAGAAATATTTTTATTTTCAACTGAAGAAATGTAAGTCTTGGTACATACACAGAAGAGATTTCAGAAATCCAGTAGAGGTATCTGTTTCGCCCACTTCCAGTTATCAAGTCTGCTTTGTTCTTTGGCCATGACACTTTCACTCTGTTTCGCTTCTCCTTTCTCTTCTATGTATCGCCCTAGTTAGAGGCATCATTAGATAAAATAAAGCTTTTTTTTTCATATAAAAGTGAGCATGTTTATAGACTGAATGTAGAAATCCTTTTCTTTCTCTTTTTCTAATTAATCTTCTTTTTAGAACTATCATCTATCATTCACTTTTAAAAAATTTTTTCAATAGATTTAGGGGGTACAAGTGGAGTTTTGTTACATGGATATATTGTATAGCGCTGAAGTCTGGGCTTTGAGTGTAACCATCACCTGAATAGTGTATATTGTATCCAGTAGGTAATTTTTCATCTCTTCCTCCTACCCTCTCCCTTCCCCTCCCCTTCCCCTTCCTCTCCCCCTCCTCTTCCCATTGCCCTTCCCCATCCCCTTTCCCCCTTCCCCTTTAACAATTCACAATTGCAAAGATACAGAATCAACCTGAGTGCCTATCAACTGATGAGTGGATACCACCCATTTGTTAACCCATGTCAGTTGATTTCATTTTTTTCCTCAACTCATGTTAATTATATTTATGATTCCACAACTGTTTTGGCAACACCCCAGATTATGTCACCAGTAATTACCTACTTTATAACCAACCCAATGAATATGCTTTTGTTTAGTCAACTTCTCTGCTGCATTTGACATAGTTAATTTCTTCATATTTCACGAACATATCTCTGGTTAACTTCCACCTAACTCACATGATTTATCTTTTATCTGTTTGATCATTTCTTTTCTCTCCATATTGAGTATCACTTTTCCCTCTTCCCCCTTAATGTTGCTGTTCTGCAGATGTCCAAATTCATTACCCTAATATTTTTTCTTTTCATTGTTATGGTTCTCAACTGTTGATGTGCTTTTAAGCTATCTAGAGAGCATATTAAAAAATGAGATGCTTTGAAGACTCTCCTAAACCCTCCACCTTTATTCTGATTCAGCCAGTCTACACCATGTGAAGGAGTGCCCTACATATTCTCTCTCTTATGTATAGACCATTACTACTGAAAACTGAAGGTTAAATTGAACCCAACTGGACTAGATATTTCAGTTTACCCTCTCTTTCCCAATATGTTGCTGCTGCTATTTTATCTTTTAGATAATTCTCAACTTATTTTTTTCTATCCCTGCCTACTAATACTATTTATATTTAGGCCATTCACTTGTTCTTTTGAATGGTGGTAAAATATACACAACATAAAATGTATCATTTTCACCATCTTTAAGTATATAGGTCAGTGGCATTAAGCACATTCACAGTGTTCTACAGCTATCACCACCATCCATCTCCAGAACATTTTTCATTTTCCCAAATAGAAACTCCATATACATTAAACATTAACATCTTATTCCCATTCTTCCAAGCCCATGGCAATCATCATTTTATTCCTTCTATGAATTTGACTACTCTAGATACCTCATATAACTAGAATTATACAGTATCTGTACTTTTGTTACTGGTTTATTTCAGTTAGCATAATGTCTTCAAGGTTCATCCATGTTGTAGCATGTGCCATAATTTCTTTTAATTTTTAGCTGAATAATATTCCATTATCTATATATATACCACACTTTGTTTATGCATTCAGCTGTCAATGAACACTTGAATTGCTTCTACCATTTGAATAATGTTGACATGAACATGGGTGTACAAACATAACTTTGAGTCCATGCTTTCAGTTTTTGGGGTTATATACGCTGAAGTGGAATTGCTACATCAAATGGTCATTTTAATTTTTTAATTAACTTACATTTGGTTTTCCATAGCAACTACACTATTTTATATAGCCACTAGCAATGTACAAGAGTTCCAATTTCTCCACATCCTTACCAACAGTTGTTATTTTTTTCTTTTCTCTTTTTTCTTTTTTTTCCTCCATTTAATATAGAAGCCATCTTAATGACCGTGTGGTGGTATCACATTGTGGTTTTGATTTGCATTTCCTTAATGATTACTGATATTGAGCATCTTTTTATGTGCTCCTTGGTCATGTGTTACTTCTTTGAAGAAATGTCTATTCAAGTCCTTTCCACTTTTGTTCTTTATTTTTTGTTGTTGAGATGCAGGAGTTCTTTATATATTCTAGATATTAAGCCCTTATTAGATATCAATATGAATTACAAATATTTTTTCTCATTCCATAAGTTGCCTTTTCACTCTGGTGGTAGTTTCCTATGATGCACAAAAGTTTTTAATTTTGATGTAGTCAGATTATTTTTGTTGTTCTTGTTACCTGTGCTTTTGGTGTCACATCCAAGAAATCAATGCCAAATCCAACACCATGAAGATTTTCCCCTACGTTTATTCTGAATTTTTTAGTTTTAGTTCTTACATTTATTTCTTTGATCCATTTTGAGTTTATATAATGTAAGGGTCCAACCTCATCAGTGTTTTTGACACTGTGTTGTATTGTTGTCTATCTCATTCTTTCATACTTTTACTAGAGTAATTTGTATAAATTGTAAAACTGATTATGGCATTTTTCTTTTTTTCCAACTCCTTGAATGTATCCCTTTTTCCTATGGGAATTAGGCTAAGGTCTTTAAGATAACAAGTAATATTTTTACTGTTAAAGGCCTTGCTTCATTCTCCACATGCTCTCACACAACATTAACATATAATATGCCACTTATCACCTTCCTGCTTTTACTGAATCTGCCACTTCCTTAGAATGCTATCTCTCTTCTAAAATTATATCTTAGGCAGGAAATCCTTCATTATAGCTCACAATTCTCTAGCCACTCTACTCAAATAAGGGTCATTTCATGTGTACCATTAAATATGATGATTATCTATAAATAAGACTTTACCAGTTGCTTTATAATTATTTGTCTGCCACTTTTCCATGCTAGACCATGAGCTTACTAGGAAAGGGATTGTATTTTATTCACCTTTATATTGCCCATAATGTTAGGCTTAAAATTAAATTAGTGATTAAGTGGAAACTTGAGGAATATGTAGGTTTTGAGATAAATTGGATTAAAGGAGGTTTAAAAAGGTGGTAATGGAAGACCTATCAGCAGGGGAAATGTAGGAACCTCTTACACAGGGCCAAGTTCAAAAGTAAAAACAGCATTTTGAGGGTAATTCAATTCCTGTGTGTGAGGAATCTCGGCAAAGTCAAGAGAATGTATACATACGTGGGATCAGAGAAGATTTGAGGAAGGCCATCTGGCTTTGGAGGTCAAGTACATCTAGGAAGATAAAATGTTTCTTTCTGGGCTAAATGCCAAATAGAAAAATTGCCCAAATGGAGGCATAGCTACCTCCTTATAAGGAAAGAAAAATCACTGTCAGCAGCAGTGGGTCAACAGCTATAGGCATAGATGTATTTACTATAAGAAAATGGAATTATGACCACAAGGAAAAAATAAGCACTGACTCAGCCTTTGGAAGTATCTGAAAGAAAGGACACACTGCAAGTTAACCACTCACCATCCATTTGGGTCAGGGCCCATTTAAGAAATAGAAGGTATCCAAATCAAGAAAGAGGAGGTCAAACTATCGCTTTTTGCTGATAATGTGATTTTATATCTAGAAAACCTCAAAGACTCCATCAAGAGACTCCTGGAATTAATCGATAATTTCAGCCAAGTCTAAGTTACAAAATGAATGTGCATAAATCAGTACCATCAGTACTATACACCAGAAACAGTCAAACTGAGAGTCAAATCAAAGACTCAATACCATTCACAATAGCTACAAAGAAAATAAAATACCTAGGAATATTCTTTTTTTAATTTTTTTTTAAATTGTAGCACCAGGATACAAAACTTTTTATTCATCTCCCAGGTTCCTGCCATTTCTACTACACTAGGGTAATTTTCACGAGACTAAAAATCTCAAAATTCTGATATGAATATAGGTGCTAAAACAAATGAAAGCAAGACACATTTATGTAATAATGTGAGGTTCAAAAGAGAGTCCCAAATAGTGTTCAAGGGAATGATTCATAGAGCCAAAATAAGAAATTTCAAAGAGTCCAAGCAAGGCCGAGACAACTTGATGCCTAATGATGACAGTTGTATTACTGGCAATTTTATAAAATTTTCTTTGAGGCTGAATCAAATTACAATTTGAAACAGAGTCCAAGTTTTGATCCAATTTCTTGAATCCAGAGAAATCTGGATATATAAGGAGACTCTGGCCAGTGGGCCTCTGCAAGGAGAGGCTACGAGAAGAGGAATATAATGCCCACTTTTCCCACTGTCTGTCATTGTGCCAGTGTTCTGGAAGCACAAGACCTGGTTCAGACCAAATCAGCTAATAGTAGCAATAGCAGTATGGAGTTAGTCACTTTCCTGCTGTTAATGTATTGGGCAACTATTACGGGGGTACAAATGTTTAGGTTACACATATCGCCTTTGCCCCACCCAAGTCAGAGCTTCAAGTATATCCATCCCCCAAACGGTATGCACCACACCCATTAGTTGTGTACAAACCCAGCCCCTCCTCCCCATTCCCACCTGCCCAACCCCTGATGAATGTTACTACTATATGTGCACATAAGTGTTGATCAGTTATACTTAACTAAGGAGGTGAAGATTTCTATAAAGAGAACTATGAAATACTGAGGAAAGAAATTGCAGATGACAAAAACATATCATGCTCATGGATCAGTTAAATTAACATTGATAAAGTGTCTGTACTACCCAAAGTGATTTGTAGATTCGATGTAATCCTCATCAAAATACCAACATCATATTTCACAAATCTATAAAAAAAATAATTCTATGATTTCTTTGGAACCAGAATGGAGCCCACATAGCCAAAGCAATCTTAAACAAAAGTAACAAATTCAGAGGAATCACATTACCAGACTTAAACCTTTATTACTAGGCTATGGTAACCAAAACAGTATGGTATTGGCACAAAAATAGAGACATAGACCAATGGAACAGAACCGTGAACCCAGTTGTAAAACCATTCACCTATAGCCAATTGATATTTGACAAAGTAGAAAACAATATACACTGAAGAAAAGAAGACTTATTTAAGAAATGGTGCTGGGAAAATTGGATAGCCACATGTGTAAGATTGAAACAGGATCAACACCTCTCACCACTCTCAAAAATTAATTCAAGATGGATAATGACTTAAACATAAGGCATGAAACCATAGGAATTCTAGAAGAAAATGTAGGGAAAACTCTTCTAGATATTGGCCTAGGCAAAGAGTTTATGAAGAAGACCCCAATGGCAATCACCAAAACAACAAAAATGGGACTTGATTAAGTTAAAAATCTTCTGCATGGCTAAGGAAATAATCAACAGAGAAAAGAGACAACCTACAGAATGGAAGATAATATTCCTAAGCTAAATAGCTGATAAGGGGCTAATAACCAGAATCTACAAAAACTCAAGCAAATCAGAAAAAAAAAACATTAAAAAAGTGGACAAAAGACATGAACATAAGCTTTTCAAAAAACGATAGACAAATGAACCAAATAACCAATGAACATATGGAAAAATGCTCAATGTCACTAATTATCAGGGAAATGCAAATTAAAACCCCAATGAGATATCACTGTTTCCCTGTTAGAATGGCTTTTATTAAAAAGTCCGAAAACAATAGATGCTGGTATGAATGCAGAGAGAAAGGAAAGGTTATACACTGTTCATAGGACTGCAAATTAGTATAACCTCTATGGAAAGTAGTATGGAGATTCCTCAAAAAACTAAAAGTAGACCTACCATTTGATCCTGCAATCTAAATATCGGGTATTTACCCAAAGGAAAAGAAGTCATTTTTCCAAAAAGACACCTGCACCTGAATGTTTATTTCAGCACAATTCACAATTACAATGTGGAATCAACCCAAGTGCCCATCAATTTATGAGTGCATTAACAAAATGTGGTATATGTATACTATGGAATAGTGCTCAGCCATGAAGAAGAATTACTTAATGTCTTTTGCAGCAATTTGGATGAAATGGAGACCATTATCCTAAGTGAAGTATCTAAACAATGAAAAAAACAAATATCATAGATACTCACTATTAAACTGGAGCTAATCAATAAGCACACATGTACACAGAGGAAAGTAAAACTCAGTAGAAATTGAGCAAGGAGGAGGGCGAAGGAGGGGATGTGAGAAAACCTACCTAAGTGGTATGATGAACACTATGTTGGTGATGGGCATACTTATTACCCTGACTCAAGCAAAACAAAATTGATACATGTAACCAAAAATATTTGTACCCCTATAATATTTTTAAATTAATAAAAGAAATAAAAATAAATTAGAATTAAAATAATATTATAATAGAAATTTTTGATTTTTCAGGTGATTTAATCCAGTATTACAATTAGATGGCAATTCTTTTTGACAAATCTTCATATTCTAGAAACTCTGAGTCAAATATTCTGCTCATAAGCCAGTTTAAGCATAATACCACAGTGCAGATTGTATTTGTCAAGTATCCAATCTTCTATCACTTATCAAATCTTATAAAAACTTCAAGAAATGCCATACTTGATTAGAATAGCTTCTTTACATTTGGCTTCTGATTTATAATATCTGCAGAAAGTCATATTAATCTATCCCTAGTTTTCTGAATAAATACAACTATTGTATTGGTATTTCTAACATCAACAATAATACTCATCAAATTATGAGTATTTCCACATTTCTCTTAATTTATGTTAGTGCTTTCAATCTGCACTGTTTACTTAATAATCACTATTTATTTTATTTTTTACTACATTCTTTTTATTTTTAATTATATGTATATAGTACTTGTATATCTTTATAGGGTACATGTGATGTTTTGATACAGGCATACAATGTGAATTAATCAAATCAGGATAATTGTGGATCCAGCAACTCAGGCATTTATCATTTCTTTGTGTTAGGAACATTCTAATTTCACTCTTTTAGTTATTTTGAAGAATATCCTAACTTGTTAATTACTGTCACTTTTTGTGCTAACAAATATTGTTCATTCTATCTATGTTTTTAAACTCATTAACCATCCCCACTTTATCTTTCTCTCCCTGCTATCCTTCCCAGCCTCTGGTAGCCATCATTCTACTCTCTGTCTCCATGAGAAAAATTATTCTTAATTTTACACACATATGACTGAGAACAAGAGAGATTTGTCTTTCTGTGGTTGGCTCATTTTACTTTAATGTTCCCCAGTTTCATCCATGTTATTGAAAATGGCAGGATTTCACTCTTTTGTGGATATATAATATCCCATTGCATATGTGAACTACAGTTTCTTTATCCATTCATTCATTGGTGAACACTTAGGTTGATTACCAATCTTGGCTATTGTGAATAGTGCTGCTAAAAAATGTGGGAATGCAGTATATTTTCTATACACCGAATTCCTGTCCTTTGGGTACATACCCAGAAGTAGGATTGCTGGGTCACATGGTATTTCTCCTTTTAGCTTTTCAAGGAACCTTCATCCTATTTTCCATAGTGGTTGCAATAATTTACATTCCCACCAACAATGTATGACAGTTCTCCTTTCTCCACATCTTCACCGGCATTCGTTATTGCCAGTCTTTTTGAGAAATGTCATCATAATCAGGGTTAGAAGACATCTCATTGTACTTTTGATTTGCATTCCTCTGGTGACTATTGATGTTGAGCATTTTTTTAATATTCTATTTGTGTATCTTCTTTTGAGAAATGCCTATAGAGATCCTTTGTCTATTTTTAATTGGGGTATTTGATTTCTTCCTATTGAGTTTTGAAGCTCCTTATATATTCTAGTTATTAGTTCCTTGTCAGATGGGTAGTTTACAAATATTTTCTACAATTATATGTGTTGTATTTCCCTTTGTTGATTGTTTCCTTTGTTGTGTAGAAGTTTTAGAGCTTGATGTGATCCCATTTGTCTAATTTTGCTTTGGTTGCCTGTGCTTTGGGGACATTACTCAAAAAATCATTGCTCAGATAAATGTCCAGAAGCATTTCCCGAATTTTTCTTTTAGTAGTTTCATAGGTTTAGGTCTTAGATTTAAGTCTCTAAGCTATTTTGATTTGATTTTTGTATATGGTGACAGATAAAGGTCTAGCCTTATTTCATTCTTCTGCATATAGATATCCATTTTCCCCAGGATAATTTGTTGAAGAGACTGTCCTTTCCCTACTATATTTTCTTTGTGTCAAAGATAAGTTCAATATAGATGTGTGGATTCATTTCTGGGTTTTCTATTCAGTTTGCTTGGTCTATATGTCTGTTTTTATGCGAGTCATGCTGTTTTTGTTACTACCGCTCAGTAGTATAATTTAGAGTCAGGTAATCTGATTCATCCAGTTTTGTTCTCTTTGCCCAAGATAGCTTTGGCTATTCTGTGTTTTTTATGGTTCCATATGAATTTTAGAATTATTTTTTATATTTCTCTGAAGAATGTCAATGGTATTTTCATGAGTATTGCATTGAAACTCTAGATTGCTTTGGATACTATGGACATTTTCACAATATTGATTCTTCTAATCCATGAGCATGGAATAACTTTTCCTTTCTTTGTGTCCTCTTCAATTTCTTTTATCAGTGTTTTATAGTTGTCATTTTAGAGATATTTCCCTTATTTGGTGAAGTTTATTCTTAGGGATTTTATTTTATTTATAGCTATTGCAAACAGGGTTATTCTCTTTTTTTTAAGATTGTTTATGGTTGGCATATAAAAAAGCTACTGATTTTTTTTGTATATTGATTTTATATCCTGCGACTTTACTGAATTTGTTTATCAGTGCTAACAGATTTTTCCGGAGTCTTTAGGTTTCTCTAGATATAAGATCACATCATTTGCAAATAAGGATAATTTGACTTCTTTTTTTCCAATTTGGATGCCCTTTATTTCTTTCTCTTGTCTGATTGCTCTAGTAAGATTTCCATACACTATGTTGAATAACAGTGTTGTAAGTGGGTATCCCTGTCTTGTTCCAGATCTTAGAGGAAAAGTGTTCAGTTTTTCCCCACTTAATATGATACTAGCTGTAAGTCTGTCATATGTGGCTTTTAACATGTTGAGGTAAGTTCCATCTATAACCAGTTTTTTGAGAGTTTTTATCATGAAGGGATTTTGAATTTCATGAAAAGCTTTTCCAGTATCTGTTGAAATGATTCTATGGCTTTTGTCCTTCGTTATGTTGATATGATGCATGACATTGATTGGTTTGCCTATGTTGAACCATGCTTGCATCCTGAGCATGAATCTCTCTTATCATGATGAAGAATCTTTTTAATGTGTTGTTGAATTAGGTTTGCCAGTATTTTTTTGAGGATTTTTGCATCTATGTTCATCAGACATATTGGCCTATAGTTTTCATTTTTTGTTGTGTCTGTTTGTTTTTAATATCAGGCTGATACAGGCCTTGTAGAATCATTTTGGGAGTATTCCCTCATCCTCAATTTTTTGGAATAGTTTGAGTAAGATTGACATTAGCTCTTCTTTCAATGTTTGCTAGAATTCAGTAGTGAAGCCATTAGGTCCTGGGCTTTTTTTGATGTAAGATTTTTTATTACTGCTTCTATATTGTTACTTGTTATTGGTTTATTCAGGTTTTGAATTTCTTCCTGGCTCAATCTTGGTAGGTTGTATGTGTCTAGGAAGTTTTCCATTTCTTCTCTTATTGGCATAAAGTTGCTCATTATAGTCTCTAATGATCCTTTGGATTTCTGAAATATCAGTTGTAATGCCTCCTTTTCATTTCTGATTTTATTAATTTTCATCTTCTCTCTTTTTTCTTAGTTAGTCTGGCTTAATGTGTGTCAATTTTTTTATCTTTAAAGAACATTTTGTTTCTTTAATCTTTTGTATTTTTTGTTTAAATTTCATTAATTTTGCTCTGATCTTTATTATTTCTTTTATCCAACTAAATTTTGGTTTGGTTTGCTATTTGCTCTGTTTTTCTTGTTCTTTGAAATGCATTGTTAGGTTGTTTATTTGAAGCTTTTCTACTTTTTTGACATAAGCACTTATTGCCATAAACTTTCCTTGTATTACTATTTTTGCCATATGCCATAGGTTTTGATATGTTGTGTTTTCATTTTCTTTTGAGAAATGTTTTAATATTCTTCTTAATCTCTTCATTGACCCACTAGTCATTCAGGGGCATATTGTTTAATTTCCATGTGTTTGTACACTTTTCAATGTTCCTACTATTATTGATCTCTAGGTTTTTTTCTTTTTTTTCCATTTTGGTCAGACAAAATACTTGGTATAATTTTAATGATTTTAAAATTTTTAAGAGTTATTTTGTGGCCTAACATACGATCTATCCTTGAGAATAATCCATGAGTTGAGGAGAAGAACATGTATTCTGCAGCTGTTGGATGAAATATTCCCTAAATGTCTATTAGGTCCATTATGTATATAGTGCAGGTTAAGTCCAATGTGTCTTTGTTGATTTCTGTCTGGATGATCTATCCAGTGCTGGAAGTGTAGTGTTGAGGTCCCTGATCATTGTTGTATTGGAGTCTGCCTCTCTCTTTAGCTCTGATATTTACTTTATGTATCTAGATGCTCCAGTGTTGGGTGCATACATATTTAGAATTCTATCTCCTTGTTGAACTGATCACTTTATTATTATATAATGACCTTCTTTGTCTCTTTTTACAGTTTTTTGTCTTGAAATCTATTTTATCTGATAGAAGGATAGCTACCCCTCCTCTTTTTCAGTTTCTATTTGTATGGAATATCTTTTTCTATCCCTTTATTTTCAGTCTATGTGTGCCTTTAGAGGAGAAGTGTGTTTTTTGCAGACAACATATGGATGGCTCTTGTTTTTTAATCTATTCAGCCACTCTATGTCTTTTGATTGGAAAGTTTAGTCCGTTCATATTCAATGTTATTATTGATAGGTAAGGACTTACTACTGCCATTTCTGGTTGTTTTGTAGTCTTCTCTTCCTTTCTTCTTTCCTTCCTGTCTTCCTTTATTAAAAGTGATTTTCTCTGGTAGTGAGTTTTAATTTCTTGCTTTTCATTTTTTGCGTATCTGTTGTAGGTTTTTTGATTTGAGTTTGTTGGGAGGCTTGCACAAACATCTTATAACCAATTATTTTAAATGTATGTCATCTCTGCTTACAAACAAATAAACAAGCAAAGACAATTCTAACAGAAATTCTACCTTTAACTCCATGCTACTTGCTTTTTAACTTTTGGTTGTTTCCATCTATATCTTTTAATACTATCTCTTTCATAAAGTTGTTGTAATTGTTTTGATAGGTTGATCTTTTAATCCTCTACTCAAGATATAATTGGTTTATGCACGTAATAATAGCAATCCTGTGTTCTGTTATTTGTGTACTTACTGTTACCAGTTTGTTTTATACCTTCAGATGATTTCTTCTTGTTCATTAACATCCTTTTCTTTCAGATTGAAGAACTCCTTTTAGTATTTCTTGTAAGACAGGTCTGGCGTTGATGGAAATCTCTCAGTTTTTATTTATCTGAGAAAGTCTTTATTTCATCTTCATGTTTGAAGGGTATATTTCTAGGATATAATATTCCAGGCTGAATTGATGCTTACAGCAGCATACTTTGTCTTGGACAATAGTTTTTAACTTAAAATAAAAAAAACAGGTTTTTTTAATAATTTGATTTAGTTCTAGAACCTCGTCTATTTAAAATGACAACAACACAATTAGACTATCATCTCTTTTCCATAACAGGAGAAACTGAGGTTTGGAGAAGTTAAAGATAAAAGGTAATCAGCATTATGATGCCAATCAGACATGTAAATCCCATAATGGTTCTACTATATCACAGAATATCCAATTGGAAACTTGAATTTTCTAATAATATGAAACCAACAAACATACAATACATAGGTGAGAAATTTTGAGATTTAAATTTTTAGATTTAATAAAGTGAGAATACTTTTGAGACTATAGTAAATATTGTTGAATCTTTCACTTTCGCTTTAGAGAACCCTACCATATTTTATAGTCTCCAGTGCACCATGCACATTCAATAATATTAAAATAAAATACCAATTGCAATTGACAAATATTTTCATGGAATTAAAGTTAAATAGTTTGTATGATAGTAATATTCTACCATCTTAATACTTTAATATTGATTGTGATAGCCTGAATATACTACCTCTATTCCTACCAGACATATCTATATCCTAAACCCTGGAACCTGGAACTGTGAACGAATTATTTTACATGGTAAAGGGGTACCAAGTACAGCACTTGAGATGGAGAGATTATCCTGGATTATCTGACAGAGCTCTAAGTATAATCACAGATTTCCTTATAAGAGGAAGCAAGAAGAATAAGACAAGTGAGCAAGGAGGCAGAGACTGATGTAGTGATGAGTGATGTAGCCAAAGAATGCTGGCACTCTCCACAAGCTGGAAGAGGCAAGGAGTGGATTCTCCCCTGGAGCCTCCAGCAAACACTGGCCCTACCAACGCCTTGACTTTTGCCTAGAAATACTACTTTCAGATTTCTCACATCCAAATTGTAAGAGAATAAATCTGTGTTAAATAAATCTGGGTTGTTTTAAGCCACTAAGCTTGTGGTGATTTGTTATAGCAGCCATAGAAAATGAATATACACTGGAAATATTATTTAATTTCTAATTGTTTTCTGCTATTAAATATTGGATATTAAGTTAATTTTAAGCCTAATTGTTTTGTTGTCATTTAAAGTAAATGAGGTTCTAGAACTAAATCAAATTGTAAAAAATAACTGGGATTTTTTTATGTTAAGTTAAAACTATTGTCCAAGGCAAATTATGCTGCTGCAAATATCAATCCCACAGTTTTGAAGTAACTTAAATGGAAATATTCATTGGAATATAAACAGTTCTTTAGCATACTGAAGAATTAATTGATATTAAAAATCTCATACAAGTTATATTTTTTAGGAAGATTCCAAGAACTGGAAACTACCATCTTGATGTTTAAATTTTTTCCAGAAAAATTTCAAAAATATGTAAAATAATTAAACAAAACATAAAAATTGGTAGAAATTTAGCATAGTTATATTAGAATAAATCATCTTTAATAAAATGAAATCTTTAAAAAAGTAAATTAACATGTTCACATATGGTTTCTTGTATAACAATATAATTTAAATGTAAAATTATTTAATGCAATGCTTCTGAAGGTGTTTCACCAGTAACGAGCCATCCTGTGAATGACAAAATATTTTTTAAGTTTGTTTTGTTCTCAAAATTGAAAGCCTGAGTAAGGAATAAAATAGAGGTTGTTAGGATATGTGGTAGTAAATAGATGTTCATAGAATTGGTGAGGAGAGTGGTTACATAATATCTACAAAGGGTAATACACAATAAGATTCTCAAATTTGAAGGCAATATCAAGTAGTGAAACAACAAGCTAATAGAGGAAAATGAAAAAAATTAAAAAATATGGATAGAGTAAATAATCTGGGACAAATTTAAGGGTAACTGCAAGGCAATTCGTATAGTGTCAAAAATATTAGAAATTTAAATTAACTCTTTACTATAACTGAGTTATTCATTACACTGATTAGAGCAACATCAAAGCAAAGCATTAGTAAATTTCAAATGTGTTTATTTTATAACAAAAAATAGTGACTCAAATATGTAAAGCATATTTATAATTGAAACAAATCACCTCTTTTTCAGAAGAAGTGTAAAGAGTGGACAAATGTACCAAAGAGATCCACTAAAACTAAGCAGAACCAAAGTAATCACATCTTCAAATAGAAAATTATTATTATGTATACAAATACAAGGAAAGTCAGAAAAGAAATGGCCCACGTGTTTATTAGGAAAATTATATATATATATATTTATATTTACAATCCATACCCCATTAAGTTCATATTTAATTTACTGTGATTTATAGTTATATTTCTACATTGCATGAAATATAAATACATTTGTTTTTACTATGCATAAAACAATCATGGTAAGTCATTTTGAGAGTTATTCAGATATATCTTTTTTCATGAAATTTCAAGTAATTAATAGAAATGGCTACTTCTTGAAAAGATTCCATGATGAAATGCCTTTTGTGAATTCTCTTACAAAACTAGGCAATAACTCAAATTTAAAGAGCTAAAAAAAAAAAAAAAAGAAGGAATAGAAAAAGTTATGCCAGAGTTGTTTCTTGACAAGCTACTCTATTCCTCTTTAATGGGATCATATTAAAAATAAGATCTCCAAAACCAAGAAATGTGCTTTGTATTAGGTAATATTTTAATATGGTTATCATCCATTTGACGCCTTCTCCAAACAATTGTCAGAAATAGGATAATATTATTAAGAAGCAGGAAAGTAGCAATTAAGGAATTGAACATCATCCTAAGTTATAAAACACCATTAAATTTCATTTAGCAGTTATGCATTTTTGAATATTTAGTTTTTGAAGTATAATTATAATACTTGCTGTGAAATATGAGGCAATGATACATAAAAACAATTTGAGAAACATCAGAATGAAGAATTTATTTTCTTTTATGAGGAAAACTAGTGACTCAATTTTGTAAAATGTATTTATAAGTGTGAGTTACTTTTCTGTATTTTCCAAAAGGTAAAAATCTAAGAATGATTAAAAAATATTCATTCAACAAATATTTATATTTTGCCTATATCAAATACTCTGCTAGGTATGGGTGGTTAAGAGTTAATATACAATTAAACACCTAGTTTCTGCTCTTTGGATTCCAATCTAGTGAGAATCTGAATTAATGCAACCTAAAATAATAATGAATATACTGATATCGATATTTCTCCTGTATATTCAATGACATTGTGTTTTTCAAAAAGTGCACACATATAAATTTGAATACATTTTAATCATTTTTGAACAAAAGTACTAGATTACTTAATAATTATTAAGTGCTTGCTAAGCACCAAACACCATACATAAGCATTTGAAATGTTCTAGCCATTTGTAACTATTAAATAAGAAAACAACCCAATAACAACATGAGCAATTATCATTCTAATTTCAACATCTAGGAGACTAAATAATGTTCTCAAATTCACAAAGAAATTAACTGGCAGAGCCAAAGTTAGAGCCCACATCTGCCTACCTCAAATGTTCTGCTTTTAAATACTTCATTATATTGATATTTAACTTAATTTTATTTTTAGCATACTCTCTACATAATTATTTATTCTAAATTACTACCTTTTGAAAACAAATGTTCATTTTATATAGACAAAGGCAATATAATTGATGTACTGACAATAAGGATTATGCCAAAAGGTATTTTCTCTTCAAGTATGTATAAATTTATGTTGCTCTTCCCTGTCTTATCAGTCAGTGTTCTCCTTGTGATCAAGGGCATACTTTGGAAGTAGTCTGCCTCATGTCATATTGAGGTTAATTATGCTGTCTATGGCTATTGAACAGCGGAAAGTTAACTCTAGAGATCAAACCCAAGATTTTAATTATATTAACATCATGCTCTAGTCTCCAGGATTTATTTTAGTATAACCATTCACTATAATGAAGAGATAAAGAGTTGCTTCCAAAGCTAGCCTAATCTGATTCTAATTGAATTACTCATAAATGTATATACTTTAGGATACTAAAAAGTTATCTGATCCCTTAATAAAACAATGTTAAAGTGTAGGGAACACACACTCATAGCAACTTCATTCACAAGTCACCATCGTACAGATACCACCACTGTACTCCTTCATATGTTTTAAATGCCAGAAAGTTACATTTTGATAATTTGCATCCTTTCTATATCAGATTTCTACCTCAAGGAAACTTTGGTACATTAAGCAAAGATATAAAATGTAACCGAAATGTTTGTACTGTCATAATTTCCTGAAATAATAATAAAAAAACTAAACAAAAAAATCTGAACTTGTTTAAATAAGTATATTTTATTGGAGACTGTAAGGGTGGCTGAAAATATGAAATAAAAGTCAGTTATTTTTGCCAATTTAAATATTCATGATTTACAATTAAATGTTCAGTTTAATTGCTTTGTACTCCACAGGGATTTAAATAATTCATGTAGTGAGCAGGATATTTCTGCACTGGATGAGATAGTCATAAAGATAACATGAATATATCTCGGTCCCGTATATCCAAATAGTTCACCTTCTTGCTAGAAATTATTTGTGCCACTAAACAGTCAATGAGATATAAAAGAGCATGGAAGTTTTCCTTAGTCTGTTACAGAAACATCATACAAAGGTTCTAAACTTTAATTTTATCTTGAATGTTTGATTTAAATCATTCTGAAAGGCAACAAGTTTCATAATTTACTACCTACTTTTTTAAAAATAAATTTACTATCTAAATATTACTGTTAGATAATATTTGTGACTTTTTTTCTTTAAAACTTAAAAAATCTCTTTATTTTGATATCATTTCCTACATTGCACTTATTTTCTCTTAGTCAGTTTTTTTGGCTTTTGAAATTTACCTGAAGCTTTATGTATTCTGTCATGACTTGTCTGTCTCTTCCCATACTTGTCTTTGTCTGATTAGGTGAACAGATGACTTTGTCTCCTCCATTACCTTCTGGAAAATCACCAGGTTATATTAGAATAACCTAGTGAATTTTTGTCAATCTGAACTGTGTACTGTTCTGCACAAAGATGCTTACCCTCAATTTTCTCTTTAACCACCTTTTCCCATTTTTATGTTCTCTGTGTGGAGTATATCCTTTCAATAAAGGCATTATTTACTCCCTGAAAATGGTTCAGATCTTAATAATTTAAAACCCTCATTCTTTTCATCTAAAATTGAAACTCTGAAACTAAGAGAAAGAAATATGATTCTCTTGATAAATAAGACTTTGATCCTCAAAAGAAAAGGAAAGAGAGAAAGAGGAGTTAAGGAGAGAGAAATGTATTCAATGATTTAATATATGAACCAAAGAATAAGGACATTGATTATACATAAATATTATCTTCTCTAATTGGAAGCAAAGTTAAATATGATACCAATACACTTTTCTTCCCCAGGTATTTTTTTCTCCTCTTATATCTTCTTCTAATGATTGTTTTTCAGTTTATATGATAATATTTTCTGTTTTCCCTGGCATTTAAAAAATTTTTTTATAAACTGACTTTAGTACAAAACTAATTTTTTCAAGAAATTAACAGAGTGGTTAAATAAAAGTTTCAATCAAAATCACAGGAATAGACCAGTCAGAATTTAGAGTTTATCATTTCTTTCTGGCAAAGCCTCATATTTAATTTTGCTGCAATCATCACAAGCAATAATGTATGAATCAAAGCAAAAAAGCTTTATAAATAATATATTAAAAATAGCCTTCAAGATCAAAATGCAAATATAAAATATTTAATATGTATTAATAGAACAAATCATTTGAAAACTAGAAACTTACTTTCTAATGATATGATCCTAGTTAATGTATTACATTATCAAAGCAATATAAATTTACATTTAAATAATTTTCTACATGTAATATGAAACTATGAAAAATAATTTGCATGTAATTAAAATGTATAAGCTTGTATAAGTTTTCACATAGATACACATTATACTTCAATTATAATTTTATAAAGTTTATTGAACTTATATAGGAGATAAATCAATATTTTATCACATTTAGAAAAATGTATGCATTATAAAATTATAGCAATTTTATATTTATGTCAAAAACTTACTAAACTTTTATATTTATGCCAAGAACTTAACTAAACTATCAATACCATGGTCTACAGTTAGACAAACATGTTTTGTATTTTGAGTTGTTCACAATCTACTGGAGAAATCTTTTTATATTAATTCTGCCACATCATTGACTCTTTTACTTCAGCTTCTATGAAAAATATCACAATTTCGTATGAGGTAAATGTTTTTGGCAGAAGGGTCAATTGTTTCTGTTCATTATTCTTGGCATAGAAACTGATGGAGGAAAATAACTTCTATGGCAGAATTAATATAAAAATATTTCTCCAGTAGACTGTGAGCAACTCAAAGTGCAGACCATATCCTTGTCATCTTTATATATCCTTGAATATCTGGACTGTGATGGTAAGTACTTAATAATAGTAATAATAACTAACATTTATCAGCAATGCCTGGAATAAAAATTATTTTATATTCTTGAAAAACATCTTTAAGTTTGTACTAATACTATCTATTTGACATTGATTAAATGTATCTATTTTATCTAGACCAAGTTCTCACACCTAGAGTGGGAGAATTAAAATCTAATGTGCATTTCTCTCATTCATATGTATTTACATTTTCTAGCAAGCCAAGTACCTGTCATGCTGATCTCTTTTTTCTTATGCATATAGGCTATGCTCAACCTACCTTCTCTACCTTTAACTCAGATTGGTCCCTGAATTTGAATTGGTTTTCTCCTCATCCCAACTCTTCAAAGCCTTGTAATTTTTAAGAGTTCTTGCCCTCTTACCATTTGTCCCAGATGTTCCAGCCCTCCTTAAAAGATGAAGAGACTTGAGAATGAAGATCACAGGGCTGGGAATGCAAACATACAAACAGCATGACTGACTAGGGGGCCTGAGTCCTCCATACTAGCTTTCTTTAACATCTGTAATGCATGGCTTTTTACCAAGTTTGATTTGGGGAGAGTCTGTGAGGTCTGCCAGGTAAAGCCTTTGTAATTGTAACTATGGTGAGACCTGGAAAATCACACATAATTTTTAAACCTGGAGTCAGACTCATCAGTTCACATTGTGATACCTATCTCACTAATTGTGAGAATCATTGTAGAGAATCACTATTAGCATTGTAGAAGAAGGTGGTTGTCATCTTGCTTTAGAAGCTTCTCCAAATAGAACTTTGTAAGTATGGGACAAGTCTCAATCTTTACAGATGAAAAAATGGGCAACTGAATAGAAAGATAAAAATATCAACTCAATTGCATATGCTTATGTTCTTGGATACAGAGGTCTCTCTTTCAGTACTCTAGAAAATCTAGGATTCTCAGTATTTACATTGCCTCTCACTTATTGAGAAAAAGATGTTAGGAGGAAGAGGGACAGGGAATACACAAAGAGAATCCAAAAATGGATTAGGTTGATTGCTTAGTGGTAATATCAAAATTATGTAATAAATTGAGTTTATCTTAAGAGGACAGAAAGAGCCATGCCATCCTATATTAGGTAGGTTTATTTCAAGGATAGGTGGTAGAAAGTTTGAAGAATCTTCTGTATTGATAAAATTAAGTTCCAAATGATTGTCCCTGAATACAAGAAAGGTAGTTTGGGATTGTATTCTTTTTTTTTTTTCATAATAACTTTATGAGGTCCAGGGAAAGGTCATTAAACACAGGTTTAAGGACTTTATGTCAATAATTTATGTCTTATGCTCAGCCTCTTGGCCATTTTATAGTTGAGTAGCTGGAGAATCATTCTTCTAGATGTTCTCAATCCTACAGAATGAGTACTATTGTAAATGCTTATTATATATGTATGTGTATAATTATATATCCCGATTCCAATACCTCCACAAATGGGATGACTAAAACAGGGAACAAGGGAGCTACTGACTTTTGCTGTAGGGATGTGGACTGTAGGAAAGAGGAGCCAACAAGGCTGCCAGGGCATCCTTTGAGGCAGGCCAATGCAAATTGAATGATAAACTCTGTTTTGAGGGAATGGGACATGGAAAAGTCTGCAATAGCCAATGCAATTTTATCCCACTTTGGAGGACATTGCCACCTGCCTCTGACTGTTACCTAGGTGAGTGAATCTGGATTTGGGAAGCTGCTTGTCTTCCCTGGGGAATCTACTGGCAGATGTTACTAAGTTACAGAGAAAAGGCAACCAGAAATGAAATGAGCCTGAGGGATTTTTTCAAAATAATGCTTGCACAGAAAATCAGGGTAAATAGGAATTAATTTTCTTATTATATTTATAATAATCAGAACAATAGATTTAGCTTCATACTGGCTCAGACATTAGTACATGCATAAACTTATTTAAAACAATGTTTTAAAAGACTTAAATGGTTTTAAAATATCGGAACATATCTTGTATTTAGTTTGACTGTCAGTTGCTTCATGCTATTCAAGTAAATCTTCATGCAATAGTCTGAAAAGCAGCAATACCAACAAATTTAGTGTCAGATCAGCATTACAAATAATTTCAAGAGAAGGATACTAATATTTCATAGATTTATATACTTATATACCCTTAGGTATTGAGGCTCATATTATTCGCCAGTTCTACAGAAATAGCTCTTTGCCTGCTTACAGCCATTTCCCAAGTTAATCCCAAAACTTTGCATGTAATATAATTTTATTTTTCCCTCTTTTCATTTCTTTCTGTATTTTATACTATGCAAAATTAGTGTGCATGAGATATGATGTAAAACTATGAAACAAGGTGTGTGTATATATGTACATATATATATATATATTACTCAGGGGCTTGAAACTCTTTTTGAAGAATTTATTTCTATAATGTGCAGAGATATTTCTAAAGTGTAGCATATGGAAATGAGAAATGAAAAAGTGTATGAAATTATATTATAGAAATTAGCAGAGTTTATGGACTCAAATATTCCAAGAATGGCCCCGAAGCTGAGTAAAACAGGCGCAGCAGATATACCAAAATGATTTTCAAATTGATGAATTACTTATATTTTAAATATAAAATTATTGAAATAACAAAGCAGCATGTATTGCTGTAATTTTCTAAGTATTGCTTCAAAAATATATAACATAAAAGAATGATAAACTACATATAAGTAAAATTACTTCTATATATCTGAGAATTGGTAAAGTAAATTTAAAGGCAGATTAAAAAATATTTGTTTGCAACACACATTAAAGGTAAAGTGTATGTTTACTTAATATGTAAAGAATTTTTGCAAATCAGTAAAAAATTAGCATCCCAATAACAAAATACATAAATGATATGAATAAGCTATTCCTAAAGAATATATGAAGTCAATTTCAAATTCAATTGTTCAAAGAATGTAAAATAAATAGTAAAGTGAGATATTCCTTCTTCCTATTAAAGTACCAGATTCTAAAACAAACAAACCAGAAAACAAAACCGACAATATACAATGCTGGATATACTTCAGCAAAAGGCCCAGGTTCACATACAGGCACTGAAATGTGAATACCAATAAATAAACAGTTCGCATAGTCTTATATGTACAATTCTGGAACATATTATAAAGGAGAAATAATACAATATGGCCAACGTTTTAATGGGAAATATTTGCTTATCTTGATGTCACTCATTGTACCAAAGAATTGCAAATATCTTGATCAATTTTGGGGTGATTTGTTAAATAGAACATGGTATTTTAGAATGAAAATTTTAAAATGAGGTAGCAGATTAATACTTTTTATTCAAAGATTTTAAACTTACATGTATTTTGAGTTGAAAACGTATTACAAGTATTGAGAATATTTATGATATTTTACTAATTTTTATCTAAACTACAATACATGACAAATAGTGAATGTTATGTACATCTTTGTGAGTAGACTTATGTTGATTTTGAATTTGGAATTCTGTGTTTTACAGTTTTTCAACAACATAATTTTCTTTTAAAATAAAGAACTATTTAATTCCAAACAACAACAAAGGCATTTAGTGTGGATTATCATTATAAATATTTTTAAAGAGTATTGAATACATGTTAGTTGAGTTACTGTTTGAATTCAAATGGTGACAGCCCGCGCGGTGGCTCACGCCTGTAATCCTAGCACTCTGGGATGTGGAGGCGGGTGGATCACTCAAAGTCAGGAGTTGGAGACCAACCTGAGCAAGAGCGAGACCAGTCTCTACTAAAAATAGAAAGAAGTTAGCTGGACAACTAAAATAATATATATATATATAGAAAAAATTAGCCAGGCATGGTGGCGCATGCCTATAGTCCCAGCTACTCGGGAGGCTGAGGCAGGAGGATCACTTGAGCCCAGGAGTTTGAGGTTGCTGTGAGCTAGGCTGACGCCACGGCACTCTAGCCTGGGCAACAGACCAAGACTCTGTCTCAAAAAAAAAAAAAAATTCTTAACTTCAAATGGTGCAAGACGAATGATTTTTCAGATGTTGTAATGGGGAAATATTATACTTTTTATTTAATTTTAAAACTATAGACATTTGATAATCATTAAATGACATGGGGAATTGCTAAGACATATAAATTCACTGCATTAATTGCAATAAGTGTACACATACAAGAATTGAAAAGAGCATGTATGATATCATTCTTTAACTGTAAAGTAAAAAAGATGAATCTACCACAAATGTTGGCCATCTGGCTATGACAATTTTTCAGGCTCAGATGATTATGGATATTAACTGTCCTCAACAAGTTATCAGATGTGACACTGGCTTTGCGTATACAAAAGAGGAAAAAATAAAGAGGTGCCTGTTTAAAAATATTATAATCATGTTTAATAAATAAGATATATTATTGAGTTTGTTAAAATAAACCAAATGAGATTGTGTGGTAGCAATATAATATATTCTTTTTTGAATGTTAATCATATTTTACCATTTATAAAAGCATTCTATTGAAATTCAACTATTCCCTATGAATAAAATATAAAGATCGAATGTATTGCTTTAACAGCACAACTTTTTTAACACATATTCTATTTCTCAAATTTTGTATAGGAAATTATGCATAAAAGTTTTTTAAATGAATCAAACAATAAGCATAACAGGCACTCATTTAGGAAAAACACCACATTGTAAGCTAACACCTTAAAAATAATTTTGTTAGTATACATTTGGTCTACTTGTTATGATCAGGAATACTTCCAATGAAATATATCATTTTATATAAAATTATATGTTTCAAATGAAATGTTTAATTTATTAATTCATTCATAACAAAACTTTCATACTTTAGAAAATACAAAAATTTTTCCTCTGGTAATTCAAACAGATATAATGTAAATATGTCATTCTTTGATGGCTTGGTACATATTTAAATCCCAGTTTAGCCAGGAGAAATCCCATTTTACATCTGTTGGGATAGTCTGGACCATATTATTTAGCATTAATCCCTTTTGTTTTCATTTTTAATTCAAACTTACTATTAATATTTGCGTTATTATAAGCCAAGAAGGGTTTGGTTGAACTCCACTTTGTGAAAGTCATTTCTTCCATGGTCTTATCTAATAGTCATTCTTCAACATTTTGTTATATCTTTACAATTCTCTCTTTACATAACCCTTTCCAATACAATATTACCAACACATCCCTTTGAAACATGGCCTGTTTATTTGCTTGCTGGTATGCCCAAGTAGAAAGAGAAAATATTTTTGGTGATGGTTTTCAAATCAAACATATTATAAGTTAAGCAAGATAAATAAATTCATTCAAAGCATAAATACTTTTATCATTTTAATTATTTTTAAAAACAGAGGAACTTTCAAAACTTTGCTGCTTGGTGATAAATTATGTAACCAACCCTACCTATTGGCATAATCATAAAAAATCAACTTCTTACTGTATTCAACTTCTGTGTTAACATACATCTGTCATAAAACTCTAAACATATTTGAACAATTAAACATCAAAATTTCCCCAACTCTTCCTATTATCAAGTATCAAGCTATGTAAAGTTAGAAGTATGATGTTATATGTAATTAAAACTCAATATAACTTATTTATTCAAATTATTCTACTTTTCTGTTTTATGCATTTAAAATATAACCTGGTCTTAAATAACTTTTTATATTATTTGGCAAATACACCAAAAAGGCTTTGTGTTGCCTGTTCCTTTCTTTTTTTTTTTTATATATTCTTTAATTACAGGGCTAGAGTCAGGACATCTTATTCTCTTCATTTGAGTTATGATGTAAGTTTTAAATTAAATTTTCTTTCATTAATTTACCTTTTCCCTATTTTTTGCAAATAAGCAAAGAAGTGATTAAAAGACAGGTAGCAAAGACAAGAGAAAAAAAAGAAACACAGCTTCTGATTACAGCAAGTGATCTTTTTATATTTCTCAAGGGACTTTGCTCTAAACACTATGTTCCTTGTAGAATGAAATGATGGAACAATTCAGAAAAATAACCAAAATAAATTCCTATGACTTTCAACTGGTTTTAGAGAGGAAATTCAGACTAGGAAGAATTAAAGAGAAAAAATATGTAACCTTCCAACTAGAAAATTGATGCCCAAGAAAATCTGGAATTTGTGATAACCTGATATGTGTGGGATGTATGCTTCATTTATCTGCCATAGATCCATCTAGGATATTTAAAACAAAGTGAAAAAGCATCAGTGTGGGTGGGAAAAGAAGAAGAGATGAAAAATGAATAGCGATGTTTTGTAAGAATTTAAGCTTCTGGAATAACTTCAAGGAAAGCAAAATTAGCAAACTATTATTGCAATTAGGCCTAGTTTACACAAAAGATATAACCATGGCAAGATCTGCATTTTAACAAAATGAATATTAGTAAGATTATTATTTTGTTACTAAGTTGCTATTGTCATCTCTCATTTTGGAAAAGCACTGAAAGTAGAACATCTACTTTTGATTAAAATGGTATACCAGTATTTCCATACAAATTCCCATCATAACTAAAGGTTGCTATTCCTATCTTGTGAAAAGATATTTTGTAAACTACATCTCATTTAGAGAAAATATGATAACTGTCTTTTTTATCTAATAGTTACATTTCTTTTTGTTTTTCAAATATAATATAAAATGACCTATTCTGTAAAGGTTAAAGTAATTGTTCTGAATACTCTTTAGCTCACAACATTTTTTTTGTGATAGTTGTCTTGCTGAATTTAGCTAATAAATGCGTTTTGCAGACAGCTTTCATGTGCTTTTCTTTCTGAAAATTTGTCAAAGGTGCGACATTGTCCAAGAGCTAAATTCTTTGATTTATGTTTGATAATGCAAGGGAGTATTCTGCTAAATTTTAAAGAAAATGAGAGGGAGGCAAAAACTTTTCCTTTGCTTTTTTACACCTTTCAAATATAAATATGATTTTACCTAAACCCTTTTTCTTCTTAATCGTCAAAGTTGGGCATTTTCTATCAATGTCTACCTCAGATTCTCAGTGGCATTTGGAACTCAAAATATACGTAAGAACATGTTCAAACCTCTTTTTCCTACATTTCTCATTTCAGACATCAAGCCCACTCACTATTCACCTAGTCACTCATCAAGAAACTCATGAGTCATTCTTATAAATTAACCCCTCTCTGTGATTTCTTTAGTTACGAAAATCATCAGTTTGGGGCTAGACTATTGCAATAACCACCTAACAATTCTCAAGATAATATATCTAGACAACAAATCGGATAATCTCTTTATCTAGATTAAAATCCTTCAATGATAACATTATCAGTATTAATAAAATTTTCTCTCAACATATCTACTAGAGAATTCTAGCTTATGCTTCAATTCATAGGTCAACCATCTGTTTGCAATAAAATTATTCCTGAATCATCTGTAACACCAATCACTACCCCATCAGGGATTGTACATATATTGCTGTCATTGTACTAAATACATATTTTTCCAACTGTATTTTTCCATTAATCTATAGAGCATTGTTATATATCTCTCCTCCCAGAAAATAAAGATGAATCTAATAAATATAAGGATTGTGAAATCAGGTGCCAGTTACTAATAATCAGTGATGTGTTGAAGAGATATAATATATGCTCAAATACATTAATCAACAACTTGAACCAAAGTGTGAGAGCATCAGCAGGCTTCATTAGAAATATTAAGGAGAATCAATTTCTATGACCAAAAATCAGAGAATATTGAAAAGAATGCATTACACCCAACTGCAAGTGTGACAGACCACCAGGGAAAGGTCAATTTCAGGATAGATGTGAAAGTCAGGTTCTGATAGATAAAGTGAAATTTTTAGATTTAGAATACGCATATGCTCTTGAGAACCTTAAATCTACAGATTATTCTTAACCTCTGGTCCTTCGGAAGTGGCCTATTACACCTTGCTGGAAGATACAGACTTTTTGTATCTTCCTGCAAGGTGTAATGTGCTTGAAGACTGTGGAGAGGCCTCAAATAAAACAGCTGCTTTACAGATCTATGCTTTCCCTCCTCAGAATCTTTCCTCACTTCCTCTCATGGCCAGCAGATCCATAATTTATGTCAAATGTCAGCATTACCAGACTGAGAAAGTGCTAGATCTACTAGGGGAGGGGAAGCATTATATACAAAATGATTTTAGCAGCCCTAAATAATAATGATAATGCTTAATAATAATAAACTCATAAACCAATAGGATTTGGTTTATTACTTGGAAACTTGAAAAAGCAATAGCTCAAATTAACTTAAGTTGAGATGCAAGAACTTCAGTCATGAACTTGGGAGAAAAAGATAAAAAAAATCAAACAATTGAATGTGCTAGAATGAGTTTAATGTAGAAGACAAGAAAAAACCATGAGATGACCACATTCCGTGAAATGGCCACTTCATTTACCAAGACAGTAAGGAATCTAGTGTTGACAGATGAGTAATGACTGGCCTCTATAGATCTGGACTGATGGTAGAAGATAGTATTAGCAAACTAGGCATCTATTAATAAAGACTGTAGCACTTAACTTTCATATGAAATGTTGACTTAATTGGATAGCAAAGTCAGGATGGTATGGGTGGGGGATTACTACAGGGATATAGAAATAGCTCAAGGAAAGATAGATAAGCATCAAATAAATGTACTGAATATGTATATACATGTGTATATCTATGTATATATTTAATGCAATATAAGCAAAAAGCTGAGGTCAGCCACTCAAATGGAAATTCATAATCCCTTGCTTAATTTCCAGACCTGATTTGTGTTTTCAGCCTCAGAAACTGTGACCAGAAGAAAAGACAGGTTCTTATGAGGAAAGATACTGTAATATCTCAATAAGTGAATGAAGTAACAGTTCCCTCAGTTTTTCTTTTAAGAAACCTTTTATGATTTGCCTATATGACCATATAATAGGGAAATCAGAATATCCAAATTTTTCAAGGGTTGGCAGATACAGTACGTAAATTGATACTGATATATAAGAACATCAGGCAAAGCATATAACTTAAGTAATAAACTGTGTTCTGGACCATGTCTAGGTTTCAAAGACACATCTAGTGATAATTTCTTTGGTTCTGAAATGTAAAATTGTAATAGACATACTTAGCAGTTGACAGAACACTTATTGTTTCCTTGGCCTGAATCTGTTATAGTAGGAAAGGCAAATCAGAGGCCCTGAAATTACTCAAATTCCCCCAACCCAGTCAAGATAATAAATTAAAAGCAATATTGCATCCCAGGAGAAATGGCAGAAATTATTGCCACCTGCTAAAACTTAAAAGATGTAGTTGGTAACTGTTATATTTCTATTTAATTCAACAGTCTAGCCTGTGAAAAAAACAGAAGGATAATGACAGGGGCCAGTGGATTACCAGAAAATTGTCAATTAGTGTCCCCAATCGTAACTGCTTTGCCAGTTGTAGTATTCTTACCAATGTAGAATGACACTTTTTGTTGCTATTGATCTGGTGAATGTGTTCTCCTCCACACCTATCATGAAGAAATATCAGAAACAATTCACATTCACTTAAAATATATTCAGTCTCTTTTTCTAGTGCTATATAACTCTTTTTCTCTATTTTCTAATATAGTCCAAAGGAATTTTGAAGTTCTGGATATCTCAAAGAACATCACATCAGTCCACTATATTGATGACATAATATTAATTGTGACTGATGAGAAAGAAATGGCAAATATTCTGAATGCTTTGATAACAACATGTGCTTTAGAGGATGCAAGGTAAAACCTATAACAATTTAATGGCTTGCCACATCAATGAATTTGTTAGGGTCCTATCATCTGGGGCATGTTAGGACATTACACTCCAAAGTGAAAGGCAAGTCATTGCACCTTATGCCTCCTACATAAAAGTGAAAATCACAAAGCTTGGAAGGAATCTTTAGGTTTTGATATCAGCATATTCTGTATTGTGGAATATTGCTAAAACTCATTTATTATTGTATAAGACTGCTAGATTTGAATGAGTCCCACAACAAGAAGTGTTTCCCCTATGTTTTCTTTTAGTAGTTTCACAATCTTGGGTCTTGCATTTAAGTCTTTAATCCATTTTGGGTTGACTTTTGTATATGGTTATAGTTATAGTTTTATTCTTCTGCACATGAATGTCCAGTTTTCCCAGCACCATTTATTGAAGAAGGTGTACTTTCCTCCAGTGTATGCTTTTGGTGACTTTGTTGAAAATAAGTTGGCTGTAAATATATGGATTAAATTCTGGGTTTTCTATTCTATTCGATTGACCTACTTGTCTGTTTTTATGCTAATACCAGGCCATTTGGTTACTATAGATTTCCAGTATATTTTGATGTCAGGTAGTGTAATACCTACAGCTCTGTTCTCTTTGCTTTGACTATTCTGGGTCTTTTGTGGTTCCATACAAATTTATGGATCACTTTTTCTATCTGTGAAGAATGTCATTGGTATTTTGATAGAGATTGCATTGAATCTGTAGATTTCTTTGATTAGCATAATCTCTTTAACAATGTTAGTTTCTTCAATCCATGAGCATGTCTTCTTATTTGTGTGTGTTCTCTTACATTTCTTTCAACAAGATTTATTTTTTGTTGGATTCTTTTGCTAGAGAATTATTATGTTCGTTTAGCAGTGTCATGTCTCCTTACTTTTTCATTCTTATGTTCTTAGATTGATACTTGCACAATGGATTAACAGTTGCTTCTTCCAACTTGATGGATTGGCTTTTGTAGGGAAAGACATTTTTCCTTTAGACTTATCAATACTGTTGTTTGTGTAGAGCTCTCTGGCTTTTATTCTAGATGAGTACAGTGGTGTGGTCTCCATGATCTCCTCAGCTCTAATCAGTGTCAGTGGTGTCTATGAATTCCTTAGTGACGTAGGCTGCGGTTTTTAGTAGAGGTAGTGCTGAGGCTTTTCTGAGAATGGGAATGCCAGGCAGGCCAGTCCTCACACCCTATTGTGGTAGTGGTGGGCCAAACATGCCAGTGCTTGAACCCTTGGGTGGTATACACAGGCATCAGTGGTAGTGGGTCAGAGCAATTCAATCCTTCTACCTCCAGACAGCTTGCTTGGATGCCAGCAGTTGCAGTGATGGGCAGGGTAGGCAGAAGGGTCATCAGGCTCCTGGTGGCATGTGTAGCATCATCGGTGGCAATAGCAATGGCAGGCCTACCTCAGGCTCCCAGTGGCACACACAGTTGCCAGTTATTGTGGCCTTGGGCTGGGCATGTCTATTCCCAGGTCCACAGTTTGTGCAGGCAGATGGGTGCCAGCAGCAGTGCTGGCAAAAGGCTAGGTGGGCCTGTCCTCAGGCCCCCAGGGGCCATGTACAGATATCAGTGGTGCTTAGCAGGATGGATCAATCCCCAGGACAATGTATGTGAGTGCCTTTTCCTTTAAAATAAAGTATACTTCTACTGCAAAGAAAAATGTTTCTTTTCATTCATTCGGTTTAGGTAAAATAGAAGAGCACTCCTCAATGTTTTATTTTATTTAAAAAAAAAATCTTGTAGTTTAGAGTATACATTGTATCAATTATGGTCTAATTAAATTTATTCTAATTTTCTGTACTTTTAGTAATATATTCCTCAAATAAATAAGATTAGTATATAAAATTATATAAATTTCTGGTTTTTGTACGTTGCAACCGCATCCTGCAACTTTGCTGAATTTGTTTAGTAGTTCTAACAGCTATTTTTCTTGAAGTCCTTAATATTTTCTATATATAAGAATATATCTTCAGAAAACAGAGACATTTTCACTTCTTTCTTTCTTATCCAAATGTATTTTATTTCTTCCCTAATTGTTTTAGCTAGGACTTCCTGTGCTATGTTGAATAGAAGTGGCATGAGTAAGCATTTCATCTTGTTTCTGATGTTAGAGGAGAAGCTTTCAATTTTTCACTGTTGAGTATGACATTAGCTGTGTGTTTGTCATACACGGCCTCTAGCATTGAAGTACATTTCTTTTATACCTAATTTGTTAAGATTTTTACCATGAAAGCATACTGAATTTTATTAAATGCTTTTTCTACATCTATTGAAATGATCTTGTGGTTTGCCCTTCATTTTGTTAATATGGCATATCATATTTATTGATTTAGATAAATTGAACAGTTATTGTATTCCAGGATAAATCCACTTGATCACAGTAAATGGATGTTAATGTGCTGTTGACCTTAGTTTGCTAGTATTCTACTGAAGATTTTTGCATCTATATTCATCAGGGATATTGGCCCATAGTTAGTATCAGGGTAAATCGGCAGTTGCATTTCTATACAGTAATGATGAACTATCCATAAAATAAATGAAGAAAACAATCTCATTTACAATATCATTAAAATAATAAAATAAATTATGTATGAACAAATTTAACCAGGTTAGTAAAATAAATATATAGTGAAAAGTATTAAACAGTGATAAAATCAATTTGAAAATGACAAAATAAATAAAAATTTATCATGTTCATAGATTAAAATAATTACTATTATTAAATGCCCATACTTCCTAAAGAGATCTAAAGATTCAATGCGATTCCTATCAAAATACCAAAGGAATTGAATTCAGTATGTTAAAGCAATATATGTACTTTCATGATTATTTCAGCGTTACTCACAATAGCCATAATATGAAGTCAAACCAAGTATTCTTTAAAGAATGAATAAATAATGAAAATGTTGTATGCATGCACAATGGAAAGGAAATTCTGTCATTTGTGACAAGATATATAAACACAAAGAATATTATGCTAAGTGAAAGAAGCCAGACAGAGAAAGACAAATACTGCATGACCTCACTTATATGTGGAATCTTAAAAAGTAAAACATATAGAACAGAGAGTAGAATGTTGGTTACTAGAAGCTGTAGAAGATGGAAGGAGTGGGAAAGAGAAGATGTTGGTAAGGATATCAAGTTTCAATCAGACAGGAGGAATAAGTTTTAGTGATTTATTACACAGCATGATGACCAGAGTTCATATTAATATGTATTTCAACATTGATAAAAGAGTAGGTTTTAAAAGTTCTCAAGACAAAATAATAAGTGATGAGGTGATAGATATACTAATTAGCTTGATTTAATCTTTCTGTACTACATAAATATACCAAAAGATCACATTGTACCCATAAGTATGTACAACTAATATTTCTCAACTAAAACCTAAAACAAAATTTTAAAAATCAGTTTCATGTTTCTGTAGTGCTATCATTACACTTTTAATATTAATATAAAAGGGATTAACACATCTCAAATGAAAGCTAAATTATTCAGATCTAGTGAACGTTATATACTCTGACAGCTCATTAGTTTGGTAGAATGTTCTACTGAAGAACATCTGGTATGCATCAAGGAATTGAATATACACAAGATAATGTTTTAGTTTTGAACATCATGGTCAGTTAACTATTCATTAAGTTTAGCATGTGTATGCAACTAAACAATTTCATTGGATACCTATACCATCAATTATTAATATTACCAAGGTCCTTCTGCTATTGTACAGGGCCGGGGCGTGGTGGGCAGTGGTGGTGGCAGAGGAAGTGGATGGGTCATTCAAGTGGTCAGGAGCTTCACAAGTTGTTTTAGGTTCTCCCTACGTATTGTATACAGAGCTTCCTTTGACCCATTGCTTCAATATAAATATGCCTAAGGTGGATTTGATCATTTTTTTCTGTAAAAATTGGAATATTTATAAAAGTAACTTAATCATTTTTAATAAGTCAACTGCCACAAATTTTTTCACCTATGCAACAAAGATAAATACTGGACTGAAAAATTTGGTTAGGATTTATTGTCTATTGTCTTTTCAGAAGTAGTCTTTGGCACAATGATGATACAGTTTGTTGCTGAGGCACTCCCATAAGTTTTTGCTGCACTCATCTAAGAAACAAAGTAATCCCATTTTCAGCCTAGGGCTGAGGTTGTAAATCTCTGAGATTCAGTTTGATATCAGATTTTCATTGTATGAAGACAGTACAATATCCCTGAGCAGTAAATATATCTGTAAGATTTGGAAATTTTATTTAAACACTTGCATAGAGGTCTAAAAGGTACTAGATTTTTGGCTTTGTGTTTGAGGTCCAGTAAGATAGGTCTATATTGAATTGTTCTAATTTGGTTACCTTTTGTTTTCCTTGTTGTTGAATGGAATCCTGCTTCAAAAAGAGAACTGTAGTTGGAATAATCTCTAGGAATTCATTTGGCTTTCCAGAAATCTTTCTGAGATATCCCATCTCCTTTGCTGTGTGATCCTGACTTGGCTGAGGCTTGTGTTTTAGATGAGTACCAATTATAGCAGTGGATCTTAGAGACTTAGATTATGGGTAATTCTGTGGACATAATAATTAATAGATTTTAATGGTGGTCCTAATTATATGGACGCTTTCCATATTCTTACAATAAGGCCCTCAAATTCACTAAGAATGCTGCATGTCAAATGCATGTCAAATTAATAAAAAATCAAGTAACAATATTGATGTAATCATTTATGTGATTAGAGACTGAGGTACATTTAAAGAATATATAATACTATAACTAGGCAAGTAAATTAGTAAATAAATACTTAAGTAAATGAAAGAAATTTGTATTTTTTACTTCAGTTTCTTACAGGAAATCAAGGGGATTTCATGCATAAAATTTGGAAACATTTTTACCAGATTTCCTCTTCTCCCAGAATGTGTCATACCCCACATTCTCTTAGGCCAATTATTTTTCAGTCATCTTCCACCATAAATACTCTACTCTAACATACCAGCCCAAGTTACTACTCCCTCTTCCCTTTCCTCCACTTTGCCACTTAGTCTTTCCTCATGATTAAGTCTTATTTTGGCTCATTCTATGGTTGGCAGGAGGAAAGATGTACATGGCAGGCTCTCCTGGGTTCAGGAGGTGGAATTTGGGAACTGATCAGAATTTGCACCAACAATTGTTACACAATATTTAGCAAGTTGAAGAAGGAGAGCATTTTCTTAATCTATTTTTTTTTGTTATCTCAGAAGACATAATGAATACAAAAACTTTTTTTTTTTGAGACAGAGTCTCACTGTGTTGCCCCTGCTAGAGTGCCATGGTGTCAGCCTAGCTCACAGCAACCTCAACTCCTGGGCTCAAGTGATCCTCCTGCCTCAGCCTCCCGAGTAGCTGGGACTACAGGCATGTGCCACCATGCCTGGCTAATTTTTTTCTATTTTTAGTTGTTTGGCTGATTTCTTTCTATTTATAGTAGAGACAGGGTCTCACTCTTGCTCAGGCTGGTCTCGAACTCCTGAGCTCAAGAAATCCTCTAGCCTCTGCCTCCCAGAGTGCTAGGATTACAGGTGTGAGCCACCACGCCTGGCCTAATACAAAAACTTTAAAGGCAGTTTCTCTCTCTCTTAAGAGAATGCATGTGTAGATGTGGTTCTACATAATTTAGCCTTAGCAATGTTAGATATTTTCATTAGTTAAAGGTAAAAAGGGAGTTATTTATGAAAATATTTGAGGTTTTAGAGACTAGGAGAAACATATGTGAAAGGAAAATGAGAGATATACTAAAGGAAAAATGACAACAACAATGAAACATGGTCTAGTCCTTTAAATATGTGGCTAGAATGAGGCAGATATTTAGTTGTAACCAGTCAGCCACTAGGTTCCCTGAACACACTGTTAGAAGATCTTAGATATAACTGGATCTTGACTCACCCACATGGTTAAACAATTTCTGAAAATTTAAAAATATAAAAGGAATCAATTATGGACTCAATATGGGGACTTCTTACAGATGGTTAGAGCAACTATATGATATGTTTGCGTCAATGTAGAAAATTTAAGTGAATGTTAAGAAAACATTTTTCAGGTTCCATTCTGTATGTTTCAAGGTGATCCAGTTTGTGCATGGTGGTAAGGGAAAACAAGGATGCTACATTTAATGAAACAGTGTGTCTGAAAAATATATGAATTTATTTTTAAAGAAAAATTCTAAAAAGTAATGTACAAAAAGGAAGTCAAGGGTAAGTCCAGCTTTGAATTAAATACGGTATCTACAACAAATAGGGCATAACTATATAATTTATTTTCCAAACTGGGACATTTATGAGCACGAAAGATGATGCTATTAATAGTTATGTAGGAAAAAAAATAGTTATGTAGAAACAGTAAATACAAACTAGGACTGACCTGAGAAAACTGGACATGTGGTCCCTGTAACAACAGAGGCTGCATCTTGGATTAAATTATCATTCTCATCAAATTATCAATGTGCATGATTTGCTCAAATAACACATATTTTGGCAGTCAATAGCTAATTGATATTATAGCTCTAATGACCTCCACTCTGCTGAAAGAATGAGGATTTTAGAAAGATGCACTCATGAGATAATAAACAGTGAGAAAGGAAGTGTGGCTGTATGCCCAGTTTTTATACTAAGAATAGGTATACTAGATAGCTCTAAGAGAAAGGAGAAAGAGAGCACACCAAATAAAGGTAAAGGTGAAATAACATTGATGGTAGGTTATAGACCTTAAAGACTCAAAAGCTACTTAACACAGCCAAGTGAGGTCAGAACAACACAGGGAGACTAAGTGGCCAAGACTGTCAGTTATGCAAAGCCATGAAAATCACCAGGTGATCTTACTATGGAAACAGCCTGCAACATTCTGAGTAGAATAGGGAAAATAAATAGGGATTTTAAAGAACCAATAAGCCATGCTATCTGAATATAAAGATTCTAAAATTTTAGACATACTTCAGTTTCATTGTAGCCTGTAAGCTAAATAAATTATAGCACTACTACAGTGAACACAGACATCAGTTGAAAGAAGTATTCCAATTTCAATAAGCCAATTAGGAAAAAAATGTGACTTACTTCTAGGAAATAAGTGAATTTGGAAATAAAAACAAAATCAGACAAAAGGTTAAATCATTTCTAAACACCTGAAAAGCAGATAGACTCAAGATTAAAATATCTCTGGGATGCTATTTCTCATGCTTATAGTAGTCGACTGGTATCCCAGGTGATGACCAATAATTAGATTCCTTGGAATCTCATTATTAGTACAGGGTCTTTATTAGTTTCAGTCTTCTTGAAATTTATGGCTAGAGGGAGCAAGAATATCCAATTTGTAGAAACTATCTTATAGATGAGGCGGGAAAAAGTGTCATCAATTGAGTTAATTATATTGATATTGGAGCACTAATTTTTTTTCAAAAAAAAATGTGTTAAGATATTGCCAGTAGTTTAAGATGTTTAGCAGTCAAGAAATCTCCAGTAATACCAATCACTTTTGCCTATGATTATAATACTAGATAAGATATAAAGTGAGTATTGAAATACATATTTGGGTAGTCAGCTGTCCAACAGATAGAACACCTATGGGCCTCAGAGAAAAAGAAAATAACAGAAGTTACTGCTGTAGATGTATCATTGTCCTCAATTATTCACTTCCTATAAAAGAATTTTATGTCCTCTGCCATTGTCATGTCACTTGCTGTGTACCTATTCCCTACAGAAGGAATATACTTCCTTGACAAATTGACATTGGTTTGGGCCTTGCAACTGAATTTGGCCAATAGGATATAACTATATGCAAATGATGTCATTTAAGTTTCAAGAGCTATTTTTCTTTGCCATCAGAATGCTATGTTTGCAAAAGAAGCTGTTTGTTTAGCTCAGAACTAGAAATCAAGCAGAGCCATAAGGATCAAGCCGTAGGTGCTGACCTTGCAACATGAGTGAAACATGACTATATTTCTGTAAGGCTCAATGTCAAGTGCAGTGTAAGTCATTGAAGATTTGAGGATAACTATTTTTTTTTAACCAGAACAAAACTAATAAAAGTAACCTTCAAAAAGTGTTAGATATGGATAGATTAATTGCAGTTTAAAAGAAATAAGGTAATATATATTCTTCTCCAACTCTTTATTGGTGTAATATTGTTAAATAAAAGTCTAATAATGTATAGAGGTTTATAGATGAGTACAGTGAACCTAAAAAGTTACCATATCTATGCTACTGTAGAGATTCTCATATATGGGGTCCCAGCCAATGTTCTTTACTGTGTTGAGTTAAAAGTGAGTTCTACTTCATATCACTGAAGGAAAGATGTCAGTTCAAAGTTATGTGATGCTGAAGGTGGGCAGAAAACATGAACATTTCCGTCAGCAATCATATCTAGTTATAAGAACACTTCCAAGAGATAGCATTCATTAAATCAGGGTTTGGAATGTCTTTTGCTAATACACATTAGCTAGAAATCACAGAAAGATTAGAAAATAATCAGACATATATTGAAGGAATTGAAAAAAATAACTGAATCCAACTTGAAGAAGTGCATCTTTCTTAAAGGGAAAATAAGGCGGACCTTGGTTATGCAATGTACTAACTTCAGCTAATTTTCAGTAACAATCAGCCATGGAGAGAGGAGCATTAGCTAATATATAAATGAGTAAAAGAGACTATAGCTGCATTTTTGCTTGGCCTCATTACATGTAATGCCATTTTTAACCTTCATGCAATAATAACTGCTAATATTATGATCATTGTCATTAAATGCATAAGGGAGAAGAGATATCTGTGGTGTATGTCTACTGAAGTTTTTGCCATGTGGAAATGAAGTGTAGGTAGTGAAAGATGTGTCACTTGTTTCATGGGAGTGTTACAAATGTTTGATGGCAGTTATGGTGGGAAGAGGTAGCATCAAAATCCAGAACTAGTCTTAGTACTAAATCCATTGGCTGAAGCTGGCTAAATTTTAAGGACCAACCTATAATAACTATTGCCTAGTAGAGATAACTACATGAAACTATCTGAGGAGGTTATGGTTATTCAAGGGGACTGTGATCACAGGAGAATATCTGTACCTCATTATAAGTGAAATTTGTTTCATATGTAGGTAAGAAAACCAAGCCAGTTTTGATAGATAGATATATAAAAAGAAAGAAAAATACAGTCATGTGTCACTTAATGACAGGGATAGATTCTGAAAATGCCTTGTTAGGCAATTTCATCATTTTGAGGACATCATAAAGTGTACTTACATAGTTCTAAATGATATAGTCTACTGTACACCTATTCTATATGGTATAGATTATTGCTCATAGTCTTCAACCTATACAGCATTTAGTAACTGTACTGAATACTGTAGGTAATTGTAGCACAATGGTAAGTGTGTGTATGTATCTAAATATGGAAAAGGTACAGTAAAAATACAGTATTATAATCTCACCGACTCACCTTCCATATAAGTGATCCACCACTGACCAAAACATCATTATGCACAGCCTGATTGTATGCTGATGGGAGTTCAAAATGCAATGAGAGCACAAGGATTCCAGGATCTAGTGCCATTACAATTCCCAGGGAGGAAATAATGGATTCCTGAAATTCAGTAAGCCTTGGAAATTATGTCAGGAGGCTGAGTAGCTATGCTGTAATACTTTGGTAATAAAGGAAAATTGTCCCCTGATAATTGTAAAACATTCAACAACTGTAAGGTCAAAATGCTCTTCTTATTTGGTGAAGTGAAAATCAGTTTCTAGCCCCAGAGGGATTGAGCATAGATAGTGTAGATACAGGGTATAACTTCAAAATCACAACAAATTATAATGTGCAAAAGTTATGGTTCATGCTACGACATGTGTGGGCAAGGGGACATTTACAGAGCAGCTTTTCAATTGCATTGGAAAAACATCTAATGTTCTTCAGGACAACTCTCATTCACTAATGCAAATTAACTATGGCTTTTATTTAAAAAAAGAAACCACAAATCAGCTTTTGTCTGAGCAATCAAGAATTAATCTCCAGTTACTCACAAGTGGAAAGTCCCTAGGTCTAAAGTCACAATTTTGAACCCCAAATAGTTTCATATAAAGGAATGAATATAGGAAAGAAGCCTTCAAATATTTGTATTGATGTCCCACAGGATCAGGTCAGGGTGGGCTCACAGGAGCAAATAATCTAAATGGGAACACTCCATCCTATGCGACTCATTGGTTTTCAGCAAAAATAAGGAAAGCTGAGGTAAGAAATTCCAGGACTCTAGTAACACATTTATACTACGTTCTTACCAATAAATTGAAACTAACATTTTATTTTAATCATAGCAGTAGTTTCTCCAGAATGAATATAGGCTTTCCTCAGCAAGAATCAATCCATTAAGGCCACTGAAGAGATTATAGTCAGTGGACTTTCCTATAAAAGACTTTTCTCTAAGATTACGGACTTAAACAATGGATTCTCCTTGACGGTGGAAAATTTAAGGAATTATATATACATATATATATACATACACACATATACTCCTTATATATATATAAAATATATAAGTAAATAAATATATATTCTTCATATATTGCAGTAACCTCAAAGCAGTTGGGAAATTAGAAAGTATAATAAAATCATCTTAAAGGAGCAAGAACATCTGTTTAGTTACATCCTTTTATTCTTTTGATTTTTGTGGCCAGCATGAGACCTCGAAGAAATTGTAGCATTCATTTTATGAATTGTTTGGAAATACCCCATCCTCTGCTGCCACCCCTGCTTGCACATTATAGATGCACACACGAATCACGGCCTGTCTCCTCAAGGAATGTGTCCTGTGGTTCTGCGGTCTCCAATCCCCTGGCAATTATGAACCAGGCGACATAGAAGGAAGTGAGCAGCTGGCAAGCCAGCGAAGCTTTACCTGTACTTACAGCCATCGCTCGCATCACCACATAAGCTCCACCTCCTGTCAGATCATCGGGGCATTAGAGTCTCATAGGAGTGAACACCACTGTAACTGTGTATGGGAGGGATCAAGGTTGCCCTCTCCTTATAGGAATCTAATAATGCCTGATGATCTGAGGTGGAGCTGAGGCAGCCATGCTAGAGCTGGGTAGCGGCTGCAAATATAGATTATCATTAGCAGAGAGGTTTGACTTCACAATAAATGTAATGCACTTGAATCATACTGAAACATCCTCTTTCCCAGGTCCGTGGAAAAATTGTCTTCCATGAAACCAGTGCTGGGTGCTGAAAAGGTTGGGAACTGCTGCTATAGTCAGCTCAATTTTTAATACACTTGAGTATATGGATCCAATGTAGGAGTGGCTGTGCCCTGATATGAAAAGTAATCTACCTTTTCAGGTTGAAAGAATGTAAATTACAATGCAAATTTTAGGAAATTTACATCTTTTCCCCAAACCGAGATGGAAAAGACAATTTCTACCCTGAATTATATATGGCTACAAACAATATCCAAGGAGAGTGTGTATACAGGCTTACATAAAGTCATCAAAAAAGGTCATTTTTGTGTTTCTTTGTTTTTGATTTTTTTTTT
>VBSM01000605.1:23668635-23709134 GCA_008086735.1 Cheirogaleus medius | reverse complement strand
GCCTCGGCCTCCCAGAGTGCTAGGATTACAGGCCTGAGCCACTGCACCTGGCCAAAAAATATCATTTTTGTATTTCTGAAATCTTCCTCAGTGACTGTTTCCCCTCTAGGAACTGTTGAATCCACTGGGTTGCTGATTAATTTTTCAACTAATTCTCTCTTCTCTCTCTCTCTCTCAGTTTATCTCTGGCTCTCTCTCTCTATAAAATAAATCCAAAAAATTTGCTAAATCAAAGAATTAATGCATATTTTAAAACTATATAAACCAAACATTATTTATAAACAGGACAAGAAAGAATTGGACATACAGCCTTCTGGAGGAATAATACAAATATAAAATAAATTGGTGGATTTATAGGCTGTATAGATGGCACCATCTTCCCTTCCCTTCCCTTCCCTCCTCTCCCCTCTCCTCCCTTACCCTCCCCTCCCCTTCCCTCCCCTTCCCTTCCATCTTCCTACTTCACATTTTCTACACTAACCTATGTTTTTCTTGCCTCCTTCTCTTTTCTTTTCTGCCCTTGAGGTTTTGTTTTGATTTATTTTAAAATAATAAAGAATGAGGAGTAATCCCAGAGTTACTGCCTTAGCGACGGGACCCTGAATCTTGTTTGTCCCTGTCCACAACAATTTGATATTACTAATTGTGTCATCTCAATGCTTGCACAGACAGCTAGGATGGCTCTAGTGACCTGAAACTGAACCTCTGAGATTCTGGGACCTGCTGGGATTGCCCTTGTTCTTTTGATATGTATGTGTCCCTAACCTATTTAAGGAGAGATTTGTACCATTGTTTTGCAAATAAAGCAAATTAAAGTCTAATGGGATTTCACTGTGGGAGAGCTTGAGGGGAATAGCTATTGAGGGACTTTTAACACTAGGAAATCTTATTAAAATATAAAAGGAGTCAAATCTTTTCTTTCATATGTTACATATTATTATAGAAATCTCTTGAATATATTACTCTATTATTGGCTATAGGTACCTCTTCTACTGAAAGCCCCCTAATTAACAGAGTAATGCAAGGTCCATGTCCAAAGAATACTCAGTCAATCGAATTTCTGAAATTCAGGAAGAAGACTAAAACCAATAAGGGAATTCTTACTCATAAAAAATGTTTTAGGCATTTCAATTAATAGCAATTAAAAGTCAAGTGTTTAATTGGTTTTTGTCTGTTGTGTTTTAAATTTTGTTTGTTTGTTTGCTTTTTTAAATATGAGATTACACTTTGCCCAGAGTGGTATTTTCTAAAACTGGAAGAAAAAAATTAATAAATTTTGCTAGAATTTAGGATTCATAGGCCTATAAAAATTAGAAAATGTAATGGTGAATAAAACAGACATCATTTTGCTTTCATCAAAATTTAGTCTTGTGGGAGAACCAATTATTAAAAATAATATGATAATTGTTATAAAGGATAAATGCAGTGTGCTATAAATGAAAGATCTAATTTAATCTCGATAAATGTCTTCAGGATTTCTCTGAAAATATATATATATTTTTAAATTTTTTCTTTGAAAGCTAAAAGATGAGTGGTTAGCTACCAAAAAAAGAAGACAAAATGATTTGGGCAAAAGGAAAACAGTGTGTAAGGCAAGGAATAGTATTGCTCATTAGAGAAAATAAAGAAAAGTCAATGTGAAAAGAAATAATGGGAGAATGTTACAAAGTAAAGCTGGAGAGTGAAGTAGAAACCAGATAATGTTGGCCCTTGTACATATTAAAAGTGAGGAAGCCATTGAAAGATTATAAATAAGAAAGCTACCTTCAGATTAGCAATAGTAAATGATTGACTTTCCCTTTCTGTGGAGAAAGCATTTGAAGAACAAAAAGGCAGTGGGATCACTAAGGAGGTTGTTGCATTGATTCAAGAAATAGGTGATGATAGCTTGGGTTAGGATACTGGCAGAGAAGATGCTAAGATACGGAAAGTTTTAGAGTTATTTAGGAGGCAAAACAGAGAGTATAAGACCTCACTGATATTGAGGGGAGAAAAAGAAAGGAGTGTGTCTTGAAGAATTCTCAAGTTTTCATCTACAACTGGATGGGCATTGTTGTGTTGTATTTAGATGGGAGCTAGTGGAGGAAGACACTGTAAATTTACTTTTGGACATGGTGACACACAAACAGGCAGCTGGCTATATGGGGCTAGAATTCAAAAGTGAGGGTTCAGATATAGACACATATCTACATATTTAGTGTCAGAGTATATACACCTGACAACTGACGCCATGGGTCTGGTGTGAATGCTTAATTGGAGGCGTTTGGGTAAGAAGGAATATATGACTTAGGGCAAAGCACAAAGAAATATAACAAAGACTAGATAGAAGAAAATGTGTCAGGTTTCCATCTGAAATTTCAGTTCTTGACGTGCTCACGGTAGAAAAATGACCAGACTCATCAAAGTAAGGTAAGCATGAAAATGAGATTTATTGAGGAAAGAAAGATAAGATTATAGAGCAAGAGCAAGAAATAGGTTTATACAGTGTGACACATATGCCACAGATGATGATTGGACCCCCTGTCCCAGCAAAAGGAGAGCTAAAGGAAGGCAAAAAGGGTCTGGTTATGGTCTGCATCTTGTTTTATAGTGCCCAGATTGGACCTCCTGGGGTTCAAATGTCGCCATGAAGCCACTTGAATTGGATAGCTGGGAGTTACATGACCTGAGTCTTACTACACATGTGAGTTCTAAGTCACTCTCTGGACTCTATTGTAGTTAATGCTGCTTGGCCCATGGGCTAGAGAGTCCTCTGCATTCTTTTGCAGCTGGAGAGCTTAGTTATGATTGGCAGATTAATAGAGTATTCTCTACTCCCCCAGGTATGGCAGTAGCTCAGGGCATGATTAAGGTGGGGTATGACCAAGATGGGGGCCTAGGGTCCAGCCTTGTCCTTCTTCCCAGGTGGTGCAATTGCACCAAGGCAAGGCACAAACTTTCATTCCTAGGAGACATGGAATCCCTTGCTAACTACCCAACAAATGGATGATCCAAGTGATTGAGAAGGGAGAGTTAGAGGGATAAGCATGATGCCAGAAGACTGTGACATCTGTTAAAGAAATATGCTGTCATTTCTATCACAATTCTTATTTTTAATATTATTATTATATTTAGAAGTGATGGATAATGTTAATGTGAAATGATTCTGAAATATCAGGCAAGGTAATTACTGGGAAATATTCACTGGACATGTAAGCAAGGGTTCTCCAAGTAGAGGAGTCACTAGACAGGTTGGACTAAGGTGAAGAATGAGAGAACAGTAAAGAAAATCTTTAAGGAAGTTGGGCTGTGAAGACAATAATACCAGGTCGCATCTGGGTAGGAAATTGGCTTTGAAGGAGGACTTTTTTCTTGATCATTTAAAGTTATAGCGATTCCAGCCCATGTAAATGACCAAGGAAAAATACGGTAAATAGCTAGAATGCAATATACAGAAAAGAGGATTGTGGTTAATTGTATAATAATCAGGACAGGAGGAGGCAATACCAACTGAAATGTATAGCCTTTCTGCTCCTGAAAGAAGCAATGATAGAGGCAGGTATATATCCTAAAAATGAATATTTAGAACATCCAAGCTACATTTAAATGTTCACATGCATTTAATCTCCACCATGTGAGCTAGAAATTACAAATATCTTCATTTTATAGATGAGAGATTGAGTAAATTGCTCAAGTCAATTTTGGACCTGGGAGAGCCAGGAATCAAGCTTAGAAAGCTGACTCCAGGGTCAAAGTTGTTAGCCATTACCCTATATTGCCTATTTGGTCGTTTCTGGCTTATTTCAGAGGACATAAAGAGAACCCTATGTCATGACCTCCATTGTTTTTTACTAAAGATGAATTAAATCTTCATAATAAGATGTACGGGACTATTCCAATATTTTAGATAAAGAACAAAGTTTAGAGGAGATAAAAATGTCCTCAATTTTATATATAGTAAATGATAAATACCAAATTTGAACCCACACCTAAGTTTGAAGCCATTCCCCTTGCCAAGATGAATGATTTTCAAATTCTCAGGGTTGAAAGCTGTCATCTCGCCGCTCACAGTTACACCAAGGTTGAGCCCTCAACCCCACTTTAGAAAAGAACTTTTATTTATCCCTTTTTTCTTTTTCTTCTTTTTTTTTCCTCTAGAGCTTATTACAGTAATTCAAATGTGTTGCCCTCCTCAGTGCTCCAGTAGTATCCCGTACCTACTTCAGTGATGGTATACCACTTTGTACTTTTTCATCTGTTTAATTATGGAACAGGATAACTGTTAACACTTTTTAAAATGAGAAATGATAATAGCTGGTAAAAAGTAGACTTGCTGAAGTAATCTGGAAAAACATCTTACAGATTGGTAAACATTACTTATTTTGGTATGCTCACCTCCATGAAGGTATTGCATAAAAGACCTGGGCTTTTGAAAACAAGGATGATTGCCTTGAATTGCTGCCTTGTTAGAGAAACATATAGCATGGAGAAAGGGTGCCACTGTCTGATACCCTTTGGTTAGTGAAGGCATCAAAAATACCAAAGGATGTCCGGGGTGAGAGTACTCTGAGCTGATGGGAAGGGCTTCCGGATTTTTGCTACGTATGTGAGCCTATGTCTAAGGCTGGGATGCTCCTGAAGCTCACTGGTTATGTTTGTCGGGTAATGGCTGACCATGGTGGAAACACAAAAGGTGTCAATCATTAACAAAGCTGGACACTAGTTAAAGTGGTAAGGATAGACTTTAACGAGTAACAATTGCAATAGAAACAATTTTTCAGCATGAAATTAACTCAACTTCAATTTGAAAAGAGGTGACTGGGTGTTTTCAATAAGAATGAAGGAGGAGGAAGAGGAGTGAGTGGGGACTCATTAGAGTCAGGAAAGTGAAAAATTATAAAAAGTGGGAAGAAAAGGTTGGTCAACGTGAAACCTATTGGGTTTGCTGATGCTTATGGAAGTTAGGCACCTACCCTTCCACAAAGACTGGGAGACGGAGGTGCTGTTTTTATGTGTTGACTGGAGCAAACAGTAAATTCTTTTGGCAAGCTTGAGAGTTCTCAGGCAGGCACTTTGAAAGGGTCTAGGGTCATCCTAGGGATGCAGTTGCGAGTTGCTAGAAACTATGCTAGTGTTTGTTCAATTCATTATAGGCAGAAGTTGAGGACTCGTTACTTCTAAATAATTGCAATAGCTAATTATTTTATGGTACTTTTAGCTACTATGCTTAAGGATATTATAGACATTATCTCATTTAATATTTAAAATAACTCTGTCAGATAGGTAGTGTTTTTTTCCAAAGCTGACACTTACGGGCATTAAACTACTTGGCTAGCATTATGTATTTGGTTATTGTTAAAATCAATATTGAATCAAGATTGAAATATAAGTCGGTCAATTGGAGAAATTGTACTCCTAATCTTAGACTTTATTTTCTAGCTAGTCAAAAGCTACTGGTTGATACTGTTTTAAATGGATTTTGTATAAAGTAAACTTTTCTTTATCATTAATTTTTACAAGCACAAAAGCCTTGTATTTCTTATCAGTTAAACTATATTTTAGATAGAAAATAATGATGAGCTAGGTAATTAACATTATATTTTTTCACATTGATTCAGTACTTTCCTGGTTTTTTGAAAATATTTTTAGTAACTTTAATAGCCTATTTTTAGTTTTACATCAATAATTTTGGAAAAGACACTATTGTTACAGACTATGTAATTTAAAATTTCATCTTAGTAGATAGTGAACAAAAAACATTTTGAGTTATTTTTGGAAGGGTACAACCTTATTTAACTTGCTCTATGGCCCCATGTTCCCTAAACCATGCATGTAAAAGTGGAGGAATTTCACTAATAAAAGTTGCACAGAATTTTACCTTGAATCGAACAAGAATAATAAAATATTCTTTGTGTAGTATCTAAATATAATTTGCATAGTATCTCTTTTTTTTTTTTGCTATTCCCTTCTTTGTCTCTCTCTTTCTCTGTGTGTGTTCCTCTCTCTGTCTTTATTTCTGTCTCTTTCTCTCTCTCCTATATCTGGTACATAGAGTCACAAAATGGATGTACCCCTAGAGAAGTCAACTAACTGCTATTATGATAATATCTTCCCACATTTCCAAGAACAAATATGACATTGTGTTTTGCATTACAGTAGATCACCATGAATATTACTAAAAACTGGATAATATAATCCTTAATGACACAGGGGAAAAATTAAGTAGAAATGAAAAGATAGCCTCTTAGAATGTGCATGGCTTTCCTCCTCAGTTTGTTCCTTTTCCTTTCCGTATAGCCTACAGACTTTCCCATTTCCTCTTTATCACATGTTAAATCCTAACTGTGCTACAGACATGGTGCTGCACATTAATACTGTTAAGGGTCTTATAGTTTTGTTGAACAGAAAAACATGTAAGTAAATAACAAAAGAAGGCAAAATATTGCATATAACATTTATTGTGCAGTGGGTCTTCAATTGTACTTTCTAGTATTTAGAATAAGGATGCTCTATTCTAAGTCAGCATTTTTTGATACTGAGAATTAATGGGGAAAAAAGGTGTGATTTTAATTCAAAACTACCAATATAAGTTGTTGTATTTGGGGTTCTAGAATTGAAGAACTAAACTTTATTATCTTCCAAATTCAAATCAGATTATTGGGTTAGGCAATCAAAGGAAGAAGTTAAATTTTTTTTATTAAAATACATATGGCATCTTATTCATTTCAATGACTATTCTTGAAGAGAATTTTTGATAATGTTTAATACATTAAATTTAATTAACAATTATGTAGCACTATGCATCTATAATAATCTCCTTTCTGAAACATTTTCAAGCAAAGCAATTAAATAATTTAATGTTTTCATTAAAGTGTGGTTATTTCAAAGCATTTGACTTTCAAAATGTTTTTAGCAAATTAGTGAAAACATTTTGTGTGCTTCCCATTTAACTAGACAGATACTAGATTTTTTTTTTGATTTTTGAATTTCCATTGACATAATGTCATATATATTAGTTTGCTGCCTTAATAAAATGTCATGAAATGGATGACAAATACCAGAAGTTTATTGTCTCACACTTCTAGAAGTCAGAAATCAAGATGTTTTTGGGGATGTTTTTTTCTAAGGGCTGTGTGGGAAGAATCTCTTCTAGGCCTCTCTCCTTTTCTTGTAGATGGAGATCTTCAAAATTCACATGGTCTTCTCCTATACATGTCCCCTTTTATAAGGACACCAGTCATGCTGGATTAGGGCTCCCTCCAATGAACTCTTCTTAACTAAATATATCTACAATGGCCCTATTTCCAAATAAGGTCACATTCTGAAGTACTGGGAGTTAGGACTTTATAATTTTTTTTTTTGGCGGGGGGCACTATGTAACCTACACTATCAAATATTATATTTCAGTCTTTCTCTAATAAAATTAAAAATCATGTCAGGATTTTGGGATCTTTAGTTTCCGCTGAATAGATGGACAGTAAGTGGGCATTCTTAAAAAATAATGTGTCCTTGACCACCTGTAAAAGATTATAAGATTCTTTTTTCTTCCCTCTCCCTTATTCCCATCTGGGCACCCATAGTTTGGAACTGATGATTTCATATTCAATATAATACCAGAAAGATTTTGCTTTGTTATATTTTGTTTCTGGATGTTGAAGGAGGGGAATGGGGAGATTGCAGGTTACTGTGTGTGAGCTAATTGAATAAATGACTTTCAAATCCCTTTTAGCCCCTGGGGATCATTTCCAAGCATTACCCTAACCTTCGAAGCATTACCTATGGGATAGTTTGCTTTTATTTTTTCACCCCACCCCACTCTCTAACTCAGATATATACAGACTATAAAATGTGAAGTAAAACACAAGTAATAATTCTAGAGACAGATTAAACTTCTCTTCATGCAGTTCAAGTTATAGTTATTTTTGGTGTTTCTACCATATTGAATATATCATCCAAGTAGTACAAACTTTTATTTCTGTGGCAATCTATCATTTAGTGTAGAAATTAAAGATATAAAATGGCCAAGTGAAAGAAATCAGAAGCCTCGAGGGCCCTGGGGTGTGAAGCAGGGCTCTAGCTCCTTCTCCGTTTGTCCTGACTTGCTGAGAAAGGCAACTTTTCTCATCATGACTGATGGCATAGTCGTCTCTCTTCTTTCTCTCTGTTTATGATTCGGTTTATGACTTTTTCCCTAGGCTCTTCAGTGTAGTACATAATCTTCATCCTGACTTTAATTCAATGTGTATCTAAAATCAAGCATAGGCTTTATGCCTGGATCTTATGTAATCTCAGAACTAAAAGTTTGTATAACATAAACACAGATTGATTTGGACTCATGTTCTTACATTATAGACACTGCCAGAGATCAGATTGAAACTTTACAAATTCACTAGCTATATTACTGTGGAAAAATTACTGAAACTCTCCTGCCTTCAGTTATCTCATCTACAACATGAGAATAGTAATAACTACCACACACGTTTGTTAAGGGTTTAAGAGATGACAATTGTCAAGTGCCTTGAATATTTCTTGCCTCCAGTAAATGACTAAGATCATCACCATTATTGTCTCAAAAATTGTTTTTTTTCCATCTTCCTGATGCAAACTGGCTAAGAACATTACCTTTAGCAATAATCTATTTTATATCATCTCCAGACATACAAATTAGCTATATAAATTTTATCTTCATTCTGAAGGCCTGATCTTAAGCATTTTCCTCAACAGCTTTGTGACTTTGAGTAAGGGGTTATCTCTCTGAGCCTCAGTTTACAGATTTAAAAAATGGCAAAAATAATCATGCCTAATGGGATAACTGTGATTGGTTTTGAAAGTAAATTATAAACTTTAAAGTATGATATAATTGTTTCAGCTCATGATGATCAGTTTTGGACCCATATCGGCACCATAATACGCTATGAAAATGGAGCTCCAGGGACAGATGAAACCAGACTTACTTGAAAATTTGGAGAAAAATATAATTTTCTAATTAGCTGTCAAGCACAAATAAATCAGTCTGTACAATCTATCCACCAATTACTGAGATTGTCATCAGGTATTATTCTAGCAGACTTGAATCAATTTACCATGATGAGTCTAGGCATACGTATCTATATAACTATGAACATTGCAAGATTAATTCCTCCAAAATTACATTATTAATCTGTCATATTATTTTTAACAATGGATAAATGAATACCAACAAGAGGGACACATTGGAGCCTTATCTGACTTTGCATGTTAGTTTTGGAATGTCCTGAGTCATAGATGTATATGTTAATCTGTTCTATATATAATAATTGATATATATGTACTATATATTTCTATATAATTATGTATTTTATATATTTTATTTATAATATATTTACAAATTTTATACATAAATATATATTTATATAATTATAGAAATTTTATAATTTATATAGTAATTTATATAAAATTTGTACTTTATATATAATTTTATATAATATATACCCTAAGTCACTGATATATACATATGTGAATACAAGACTTATTATTATTTTTAAAACGGATGCTCTTCATTTTTAATATTCAGGAGATCATCAAATCATTTTTTGTTATAGACTGAGACCTTCTTTTCTAAAAACTGGCAAATTAGGTTAATGAGTAGAAATGCTAATAAATATTTCTTCTACCTTTATATATATTTTAAGCTATAGTTTGAAAAGTCTATCAACAATTTCAAAATAGCATTTCCAAGAGAACATGCATACTCTGTGATCCATGAAGATAAGATGTAATTGATACAAGAATTTAATATGGAAATATCTGGTAAACATTTGTTAAAAATGATTATATATTTATAATAATTTTATCAACTTGTATAATGTTTTTTATTAAACAAGAATTGAATTTTTTGAGTTTTGACATGAAGGCTTAGAAGCTGCAATCAAAAATAGTTTATTTGTAATATAAACACTGAGAATCAAAGGTATTTCAGGAAAAAAGGCCAACTCAAGGTAAAAGTATAAACATGAAAGAGATATTGATAAAAGAAAAGAAATGTAGTTTTAGATGGCTTTTAAATTAGGTCAATTCATTTGTTAATTGCTTTTTCTTTTGAAAGGTCTTTTGAGAGAGTTTAATGTAATAGCTATTTTAAGAATAAAATACCTTTCTTCTCCCATTCTCATATTTTATCATTAAGATTTTTAGTATCAAGGGAAATTTACCATATCACACTTTGAATCAGCTAAATTATATGAATTAATTATTTATTTTTAACAAAGAGCTTACAAGTTTGTTGATATAATAACTATCAAGTTAACTAATTGTGAAAAATAATTTGGAATATGTATTATATACTATTTACTTTATCTTATTTTTCGATGACTTGTATGGTTTTATTAGTGTAGTAAATAGCCCCAAAGTGGTATACATTGTTTTGGAATTTACCATAACAACTTTAATTGTTGTGCTGAAAGAGGGTATTGATCTTCCTCTAAAATTGTTAGAAATTACATAAGTGATAACCATAAGAAAGAAAATGTAGATGCTTATATTAATATCTTCTCAGAGATATAATCATTTCTAATGACATTTAATGTTAAATATGAAATGCCTATCAAGAAAATTGATGTAATAAAGCATTATGAAAAATGAATAAAATTGAAAGTAGCTAAATGCTTATATATTTTTTAAAGATTAATAGGAAATTTATAGTATGTATTTAATAACATACCTGCTTTTAATAGTTCATCACCTCTAGAATTTCATCTCCACACCAGCAGGAGATATGTGCTTTGTTATTTGCTTTACATCAAGCTCACAGATTAGGACCCCTCGTAAGTCAATAATCAATAAATAATAATTGATATATGAACAAATAACTAGCACTCTGTTTCAAAATTGAACAATAATTAATAGAATATATAATATGAATAAGTCACTGTTTTGTACTTTCTAAATGGGAATGAATCTTTGGCATTAGTGAGTTCTTTTTACTGGAATTGTCTAAACAAAATTTGGGAAATAGATATTTAACTTGGAAATGGTGTAGAGAGGGTCCATATATCAAATATGACACGGTACAGAAGAGTGGCTTTGAATTTACATTCTGTAAATATCTAGGGTTTCTTTTCTAGTTGCCAGGGATTCTGTCTGAGAATGAAGAAAGAGACAAGCAGATGGTGCTCTAGGGAATACTGTCATGTTTTAAGCAGGGCAGAGATTGTCTTTAACTACTTACTTTATATATTGGGTGTCCGTAAAGGACTTCTGAAGAAAGTAGTATGTGGTTATTTAAGATTAAGAGCTACTGCATAAAATATCCTTTGAGGTCCTTTTTAACTTTAAGGTTCCATAATTGCTCAAATGCACAAAATAAAGATATCATTTTTGTTGCATACATAATCTCTTATCTGTTTCATCTTTTCATGTATATTCCCCTTTCTGTAGGAGGATTGTATTAACCCCATCTTTTGAATCATTGGTCAATGGAATTTAAGGAAAAGTGAAATGTGTTTCTTAAGTCAAATGCAATTTAAGAAGTAACATGTTTGGTTGTATTCTTTTCCACTGAATCTATCATCCTGGAGGCACTTGTTAAGATGAGTCTTCACCAGCTCGGGAACCTGAATAGGACTATGACGAGCCCAGCTCCTATTTACCTAATGCAGATACAATGTATGAGTAAAACATCAACATACTACTGTGAGCCCCAGGAAATTGTGGGTTGCAGTGGATCTATAGGACACCCTGAGGAAGGAAGAAAGCACCAAAAGTGCTTGAAAACCTCAAGTCAAATCATTTAGTGGAAACCAGAATTTTACACCTGTATTGTTTAGGTGGAGATAAAGTCCAAACCACAAATACACATAATGTTTGATGGCAAATCATCAAATTCCCATAACCCACTTAATTTTCAGCTTTTTGAAATAGAATTTCTGTCTTCACGACTATGTGAAAAATTGTTTTCTTAATGACAACCAACAATAATCTACCTGCTAAATACTTAAGCTTTTCTCAGTTCATTTCTTTTATTATTTCATTGTTTTTTATTAACTAAATCTTCTATATAAAACAATCTCTTCTATAACTTACAATTTTCCTTATAATCTTTACTCTCTACTTTTTTCCCTTGGTTCTTTTATCTTTCTGCCTTGAGGTAGAAGCTTCCCATGTATTGTATAAGCTCAAATTCTCTTCCTCATATAAAATTCCTCACTCACCACTATAAGGCTTTAATTATAGTAGCTCACCAAATTATTCTTTTTTTTTTTTTTTTTTTTTTTTTTTTTTAGAGACGGGGTCTCGCTCTTGGTCAGGCTGGTTTCGAACTCCTGACCTTGAGCTATCCACCCGCCTCGGCCTCCCAGAGTGCTAGGATTACAGGCGTGAGCCTCACCAAATTATTCTTGAATGTCCATCTCCAGCCATGGCCTATCTCCTCTTATATTTTGATATTTTTCCTTTACTTTTGCACATGGAGGTCCTTCTAGTATTTCTTTATTATAAATGTATTTCTCTTATGAGACATTTTAATATTCATGGACTTATTTTTTAATTAATTTGAGAATTTCCATTTGTAGCAAAGAAAAACATTTCCTGTAAATCATCTCTGGTAAAATATTTAATGTGCATCTTCTACAATTAAGAACATGCTCTCACATAGCTACAATTCAACAGTCATAATCAGAAAATCAACATTGGTCCATTATGGCCCCTTAATCTTTAGATTCTATTGTCAATTTTATTTATATTATTCTCTGTAGCAAATTGATCATGTTGAGAATCACCCAATCATGACTCTTTACTCTTCTTCAATCTTGCAAGTTTTCAGTATTTCTTTGACTTTCACAATCTTAAGACTTTTGAAGATTACAAAAAAGAAAATCATTTTGTAGAATGTTCCTCAATCTGAATCTATCTGGTGCTTCCTCGTGATTAGATACAGGTTATCTTTGTTAAGAATGTCGTAGAAACTATGCTACCTTCTCCTGGTATCTTATTATTTAACACACTATTTTGATTGTTCTTAATGCTGATGATAATCACTATTATAAGTTGATTAAGGTTATGTCTGCCAGGTTTCTCCATTGTAGAGTTACTCTTTATTCTTTTAAATTAGTAAGTATTTTGTAGACAGGAATGTTGAAAGTACATAAGTACCCAAGTTTCTTAACAATAAAGTTGGCTTATTGAATAAACTATTCAGTTTATTCATTTTTTTATTTATATTAGTATGGGCTCATGGCTGTGTATTTTATTCAATGAGTTAAAATAAGTCAATATTATCCATACTCTGTATTTGGCCAGTGGGAAAATCCCTTCCAGTTGCTTCTTTAACCCTCTCTTACCCTGTTCACTTTCCAACACCCAGCTCTGATAACCATTTCTCATACTCATGGCTCCTCAGTTGAGACTTGCTAATATACTTGCCTTCCTTGTTAGCATGCTACTTAGTAGCTTTAGGACTGAGTTGCTTAGAAAAGTAAAGGATGGGAAAGTGACAAGGCACAAGGAAGAGAAACAGTGTTTTAATTTTTATTATTAAATATGCTATTTTGTCATACTTTGAAAATTAAATATTATTTTATAGGGCATTTAGAGTGTTATGGCCATATATAACATTGAACCCACGGGCTGAGGTATTACCTTCACTGATCTTTTGAACTTTTGGAACAGGAAAGACCAAATTCTTACAATTGTATCCATGATTCATTTGAAACTTAGTTGGGCAGGGCAGGTTACAAAAAACTAAAAAACTAAAAAAATAAAAGTTTTCATGTTATTTTTCTAAACAGTGGATGTGGTATGGGGGTCATGGTGTGTCTGTATGTATGTGTATTTTCCCCAAAGAGGAGTAATGTGTCATAATTATAAATCTTTTCTTAATTAGATTTATATACAACTAAAATTTGTCGTTAGAAAATACTATTGTGTATCTAAAACCTGAAATATTAACTATATATATTGCTGCTGTGTTAATAGAACCATTTTTGTACTCACATTTTCTAAAAACATCAGAATTATCTTTAAATTCTCTCCCTCTGTTATCTCTGACAAAATTGTTTGGTTTCATGTTTGCAGTAGTTTTTTCAGTATCTCTTGTTTATGTTCATTTACTTTCAATGTTCTCTTTCTGAGCCTTGGTTCTTTTCCCTAGTTTGCTGCAATACTGCAAAACTGGTCTTCCTACTACAAATTTATGTTTTTATTTTACATGTGGAGCCAAATTAGTTGTCCTCTGCTCACCATTGCCAGGAAAATAAAGGTATTTGACAACTTCTAGAACCTCTTTTCTAACCTATCTTTTCAATTCTTTCTTCCCTCACTTTTATTTTTCAAAATTGGCCATCCTAGCTAAAGTAAAGGTGTATTGTTCCTTTTGCAAATCCTTGGATTTCAGGTCTGGCTTTCATCTTCTATTTTCACCAATTAAATTCTCTTCTTTAATATTCCACTAGCCTAGATACTGTCCAACATTTAAAGCCTAGCTCAAATGCAACCTACTCTATTAAATGTTACTTGTGTTTCCTGGATAGAGGGACATCAGTCAATTCTTAACCAAATGGCAAGCATTCTTGTCCACTACATGTTCCAAACACTTAGCACTTAAAATATGCCAACATTATTCTAAATGTTTTATAAATGCTCACTAATTTAATTCTCAAAACAACCCTAAGAGATAGTTATTATTGTTAATCTAATTTTAAAGATTAAAAACCTAGTCCAGGACAGTGGTTCACCTCTGTAATTTTAGTACTATGGGAAGCCACTGTGGTAGGATCACTAGAGCCCAGGAGTTTGAGGTTACAGTGGACTATGTATGATCAGGCCATTGCATGTTAGCTTGGATGACAGAGTGAGATCCTATCCCTTAAAAAAACCCCAAAAAACAAAAAACCTAATCCATAGAGAAATTTACATAGCCTGACTCCTGAAGCCATTGTAAATTTTATAAATTTTGTACTATGTGACTGATGTTATTTACATATACTTTTGTCACTTTTACAAGTATATAAAGGGAAAAGCCATATCAGTCATTTCCTTCCACAGGGCTTAGTCCATTGCTTTGCTTTTATAAAGAATTATATACATATTTGTTTAATTAGCAAAAGTGTTGACATTTTTTGAGCATATAATATGGAGAAGTAATATTACTATGTAATTTGTATTTATTGGTTTATTTAATATTTCAGAAACCTACACAATAGGTATATTATAACATTTTAAAGATCAGGTAGCGAATGTGAATAATTCCTAAGTGACCTGCTTTTTTCACTACCTACACCACAACGTATAGATTGGGAACATTTGAATATATGATCTTTAAATCTTTTGACAGTTTGACAGATTATCTCATTTCAGACTGGCAACAGCCATGTAATTGGAGAATGTTTCCACTTATAAACAGAAAAACTAAAGTTTAGAGAGTTTGGCTAATTTTCCTAACATCACACATCTATAAGAAGCACATCTTGGACTTTAACCTATTATTTTCTGACTCTCAAATTTGAGGGTTTCATTTTACTTCTTTCCACTGCTGCACTTGCTCCACACAAAAAATGAGGGTAGGAATGAAGAAACTGTGCTCTCCCAGGTCCTTCTCAAGTTAACCTTTGGGAAGCAAAAACCAGAGCATGAACAATGCATTAGCAATCAAGAAAAGCATCTTACCATGTTCATGTGAAAAAAAGTGTAGATTCTACAGAGAGCAAAATGTGAAACTATCCTGCCTCTAGGTACTGGACAGAGGTCAATAACAAACAGACACATGGGAGACTTTCATGAGAAGCTTGAACAAACATTTTATACATCACTGAGTATCTTAGTGGTTTTAAAGGAGTGAAAATAAATTATATTTGAAATGATAAAGTAGCTATGAAGATGTGATTGATTGTATCATCTAATTTCTCAGAATTTTATCTTACAAGTCAATTTAATTGGTGAGCGGGGAATATCTCTGTACTTCCTCAAAAATAGTCATTGGAAAAAGAACACGCTGGCCCAGGCAAATCAATTCAATTGATAAAGAAAAATGAGATAGGAAACTAAACAAACAATGCAGCAAAACACAATGAACTGTTGTAAGGTTCTAAACTTTATGAACTTTATAGCTATCATAACAAAAAAAACCCCTAAAATTAAGATTATGGCTTAGAAACTCTATGACCACAATATCAACATTTCATAAGTCTTAATTACAATTTAAAACTTCATTAGTAGTAGTTATTTTTGGCATATATTCTAATGAAAGCCAGAGATTTATGACTCAATCCCATTAAAAACAAAGCAAAACAAAAAAACCCAATTCTGACTCACTATAGAGCTAAATCTCAGTTAGGGGATGAGAACGGCTGGAGTTACTTTTTGGTTGCTGACTGGCATATCTCATTTTATTACACTTCCCTTTATTGTGCTTTGAAGATATTGCATTTTTTTTGTTTGTTTTACAAATTGAAGGTTTGTGGTAACCCTAGGTTAATCACTTCCATTGGCATAATTTTTCCAACAGCATATAGCTCACTTCATGTCTCTGTGTCTTATTTTATTAATTCTTACAATATTTTCAACTTTTCATAGTTATTATATTTGTTATGGTGATCTGTGATCAGTGATCTTTGATGTTACTACTGTAATTGTTTTGGGGCACCATGAACCATGCCCATATAAGACAGTGAACTTAATAAATGTTGTGTGTTCTGACTGCTCTACCAACTGGCCATTTCCCCATCTTCTCTTCCTCTCTTTGGGATTCTATATTCCTTGAGATACAATGATATTGAAATTAGGCCAAATAATAATCCTACAATATTCTCTAAGTGTTTAAGTGAAGGGAAGAGTCACACTTTTCTCATTCTAAATCAAAAGCTAGTCATCATTAAGCTTATTGAGGAAGGCTTGTGGAAAGTCAAGATAGGCTGAAAGATAAGCCTATTGTACCAAATAGTTAGCCAGGTTGTGAACGCAAAGGAAAAGTTCTTGAAGAAAATTTACTTTATTTAACTTTTATGGAGAAAGGCAGACTATTAAATCACAAGAAAAGCAATGAAGATAATTAAATGAAAGACCATAATTTATTCTCATAAAAACAAAAATTGGCAAATACAGAGAAAGAAGAGTGTATGTTAACTATAAAAGAGCTGACCTCAGAAAAGTTAGAGATTAAACATTTTAACAAGCATTTATAAAATGTCATAATGGCAAAGAGAGAGAGAGGCCTCTGTGCATGGAAGAATAGCCTAATTTCTGCTTCTTTTATTTTTTTAAATTTCAGAATATGATGAAGATACTTATATTTTGGTTATATAAATCGCTTTTGTACCATTTGAGTCAACGTTATGAGTGGAAAATTTAAAGTGCTACACCAGTGAACACAAGAATAATAAGAAAGCTAAACAGCCTTATCGCTGCTATGAAGAAAGTTTGAGTGGTCTGGATAGATAATAAAACCAGCCACATTTCTCTAAGCCAAACTCCAATGCAAAGCAAGGACCTAACTTTCTTCAATTTTATGAAGGCTGAGAGAAGAGAGGAAGCTGCGGAAGAAAAGTTTGAAGCTCGCAGAGATTGGTTCTTGAGGTTTTATGAAAGAAGCCGTCATCTCCATAACATAAAATAGTGGAAGGTGAAGGAGTAAGTGCTGATGTAAAAGCTGCAAGTTATCCAGATGATCTAGCTAAAATCATTGATGAAGTAGGTTACACTAAACAACAGATTTTCAATGTAGACAAAATAGCCTTATATTAGGAAATACGTCATCTATACCTTTTATAGCAAGAGGGAAGTGAATGGCCTCAAAGCTTCAAAGGACAAGCTGACTCTCTTGTTAGGGGTAATGTAGTCGGTGACTTTAAGTTGAAATCAGCACTCATTTACCATTCCAGAAATCCTAGGGCACTTAAGAATTATGCTAAATTTATTCTGCCTGTGCTGTGTAAATGGAGGCACAAAGCCAGGATGACAGCATATCTGCTTACACATGGTTTCATGAATATTTTAAGTCCACTGATGAAACCTACTGCTCAGTTTAAAAAACAAACAAACAAAAAAAGATTTGTTGCAAAGATTTGTTCATTGACAGTGCCCCCGGTCACCCAAGAGATCTGATGGAGATGTATAAGGAGATCAATTATATCATTCCTGTTAACTAACACAACATCCATTTTGCAGTTCATGGATCCAGGAGTTATTTCAACCTTCAATTCTTACTATTTAAGAAATACATATTGTGAGGCTATAGCTACATTAAATAGTATTTCCTCTGATAAATCTGTAGAAAATAAATGGAAAACCTTCTTGAAAGAATTCACCATTCTAGATGCCATTAAGAACATTTTTGATTCATAGGAAGAGGTTAAAATATCAGTGTTAACAAGAATTTGGAAGAAGTTGATTCCAATCCTCATGTATGACTTGGAGAGGTTGATGAATTCAGTGAAGTAACTACAAATGTGGTAGAAATAGCAAGAGAACTAGAATTAGAAGTGGAGCCTGAAGATGTGACTGAATTGCTTCAATCTCATGGTAAAACTAGAATAGATGAAGAGTTGCTGCATATGGATAAGCAAAGAAAGCGATTTCTTGAGATGAAATCTACTTTTGGTGAAAATACTCTGAACACTGTTAACAGGTCAACAAAAGAATATTATACCTTCTTAGTTAATAAAGTAGTGGCATGGTTTGGGAGGATTCACTCCAATTTTGAAACAAATTCTAGTATGGATAAAATGCTACCAAACAGCATTACAGGCTACAGAGAAATATTTTGTGAAAGGAAAAGTTAATTGATATGGTAAACTTCACTGTGGTCTTATTTTAATTAATTACCACAGCCTACCTAATTTTCAGCAACCACCACCCTGATCAGTCAGTAGCCAACATCAAGGCAATAACCTCCACCAGCAAAAAAGATCATGGCTTGCTGAAGGCTCAGATGATCATCAATAATATTTAGCAATAAAGTATATTTTTAATTAAGTCATGTATATTTTTAGGCATAATGGTATTGCATTCTTAATAGACTACAGTGTAGTATGAATATAACTTTTATATGCATTGGGAAGCTAAAAATTCATGAGACTCTCTTTATTACAATATTCATTTTATTTCAGTGGTCTGGAACCGAACCCACAATATCTCTAAGGCATATCTGTACATTATATTTCCAATGGAAAAAGACTAGCATTAATATCTTATCTGCCAAGATACCTTTAAAAAATATAATCTCTGTTAATGTTTATTTTGGAAAGGAAGCCTCCCCTCACCTTGAACAATCTTATCCCAATTCTAACCTAAGTCTTCTATCTCATCCTCACATAAATCCTTTTATATAATGAGAATATTTACTCATTTTTTTGCTACCAAAGCACACCACACTGATAATTTTTATGCCTATATCAGGGTGCATATGAGCAAAACTATACATAATTTTCCTCCAGGAGGAATCGCAAGAGTAAAGGATCTGACCATTTAATAATTCTAATAAACATAAACTCTTTCCATATATATTTCCTCAATTTATACTCTAATCCAGTGCAGAACAGTATCCATTTTCAGTCCTTTAACAATATTTCATAGGTTATAAATATATTTTCTTAATTTTGAAGAATTACTGAGTTAACAATTATATTTTGATATTGTTTTAATTCTAATCCCCATATTGTGAATAAAAATAAATATTTTAAAAATATGTCTTATTAAATTATATTTTTTCTTAAAGCAGTGTCTGTTTATATGTCATAGTTACTTTTCTTTTGGATTATTTATCTTTTTAATTATTTTGTAAGCTATCTCTATAATTTATAGATATTTCTATTTTAAATTTACATATATTAAATTATTTTCTCTGAATTTTAAAATTTTATAAAATAACAATTGTATTCTGTGCAAGATGTAATGGTTTCAACTTTTTCACTCAAATATCTATGCTCTGTTGGTCAATTTTTTGGTCATATTTTTATGTTGAGTAAAGTGATCAGTGTATCTTCTTGAAACCATAACATCAAATAGTACTTCTTATAGAATATTTATTTATCATATTTTTGATTTAAAATAAGCCATTGATACCACAATAAGCAGTGGTTTTTCAAAAAGTTGTATAATTTTTCAAGAGTATTATAGAGGAATGTCTTTTACTAAACAGTTGTTATATAAATTAATCCTATGATCTAATGGTTTTCAGTTTTTGGAATTAACTCCCTAGTTTTTCCAATTTGTATGTGTAAATTTTGTAAAACCTATTTTCAAAGTAGAATTTTAGTATAAAGTATTAGTCTTTACGTTTTTCAAAAGATGATATTTAAATGTCCATATGAAAAAATGCTCAACATCACTGATCATCAGGGAAATGCACATTAAAATCACAATGAGTTACCACCTTCTCCCAGTCAGAATGGCTATTATTACAAAGTAAAAAAATAAAACAATAGATACTGGTGTGGATACAGTGAAAAGGTGCCATTATACACTGTTGGTGGAATGTAAATTAGTATAATATTTATGGAAAACAGTATTGATATTTCTCAAATAACTAAAAGTAAACCTACCATTCAATCCAGCTAACCTACTACTGGGTATATACCCAAACAAAAAAAAATCATTGTATAAAAAAGACACATGCACAGTTTATCGCAACAAATTAACAATTGCAAAGATATGGAATCAATCTAAGGACACACCAACTGACAAGTAGATAAAGAAGATGTGGTAAATATATATAAATATATATATACATATACACATACATACACACACACACACATGAAATACTACTCAGCCATAAAAAGGACAAAATGATGTCTTTTGTAGCAACTTGCATGGAACTGGAGGCCATTATCCTAAGTGAAGTAATTCAAGAATTGAGAACAATGGGAGCTAAGCTCTGGGTACATAGGGGTATATAGAGTAATGTAATAAACATTGGACACTCAAAAGGGGAGAACATAGGAAGATGAAGAATGAAAATTACCTATTGGGCGCAATATACCCTGTTTGGGTAACAAATACACTAAAACCCCAGACTTCACCACTATGCAATTTATCCATGTAACCTAAAACAACTTGAAAGGAATGCTACTGATTTGTATACATTGATTTTGTATCCTGAGACTTTGCTGAATTATCATTTCCAGGAGTCTCATGGTATAATCTTAGGGGTTTTCTAGATATAAGATCATATCATCAGCAAAAAAAGATAGCTTGACCTCCTCTTTCCACACCAATAACAGTCAAGCTGAGAGTTAAATCAAAGGCTCAATAACATTCACAATAGCTACAAAGAAAATAAAATACCTAGGAATTTACTTAACCAAGGAGGTTAAAGATCTCAGAAAAGAGAACTACAAAACACTGAGAAAAGAAATTGCAGATCATCCAGACAAATGGAAGAACATATCATGTTCATGGATTGATAGAAGCAATATTGGTAAACTGTCCATATTACCCAAAGTGATTTACAGATTCAATGCAATCCCCATCAAAATACCAATGTCATATTTCACAGATCTAGAAAAAATTATTCTATGTGTTGTTTGGAACCAAAAAAGAGTCTGAATAGTCAAAGCAATCATAAGCAAAAGGAACAAATCTGGTGACATCATATTACCAGACATAAAACTATACTACCAATCTATGATAAACAAAACAGCATGGTATTGGCACAAAAGTAGAGACATAGACCCATGGAAGAGAACAGAAAACTCAGATATAAAACCATCCACATACAGCCTACTGATCTTTGACAAAGCAGAGACCAATATACACTGGGAAAAAGAATCCCTCTTCAATAAATGGAGGTGGGAAAATTGGATAGCAAAATGCAGCAGAATGAAACAAGATTCATAACTCTCACCACTCACAAAAGATAATTCAAGATGAATAAATGAATAAATGTAAGGCATGAAACCATAAGAAGTCTAGAATAAAATGTTGGAAAAACTCTTCTAGATATCATTCCAGGCAAGGAATTTATGAAGAAGATCCCCGAAGCAATCACAGCAACAACAAAAATAAATACGTGGGACTTGATTAAATTAAAATGCTTCTGCGCAGCCAAAGAAATAATCAACAGAGCAAATAGATAATGTACAGAATGGGAGAAAATATTCACAAGCTATATATCTCATAAATGGCTAATAACCAGAATCTACAAAGATTGAAGCAAATCAGCAAGAAAAAATCAACTCCATCAGAAAGTAGGCAAAAGATATGAAGAGAAGTTTTTCAAAAGAAGATAGACAAATGACCAATAAACATACAAAAAAATTTCTCGACGTCACTAATCATCAGGGAAATGAAAATTAAAACCACAATGAGATATAACCTTACCACTGTTAGGATGGCTCTTTTTATAAAGACCAAAAATGATAGATGCTGGCATGGATGTAGAGAGAAAGGAATGCTTATATAATATTGGTGGGACTGCAAATTAGTAAAACCTCTATGGAAAGCACTATGGGGATTCCTCAAAGAACTAAAGTAGATTTATCATTAGATCTAGCAATCCCACTACTGGATATTTACCCAAAGGAAAAGAAGCAATTTTTTCAAAATGATACCTGCACTTGAATGATTATTGCATCACAATTCACAATTCAAAAGATGTGGAATCAACCCAAGTGCCCATCAATTCATGAGTGGATTAACAAAATGTGGTATATGTGTGCCATACAATACTACTCGGGCATGAAGAAGGATGACTTAATGCCTTCTGCAACAATTTGGATGGTACTGGAGACCAGTACCCTAAGTCATGTATCTAAAGAATATAAAAACAAACACCACATGTACTCACTATTAAATTGGAACTAACTGATGAGCACACATATACATATAGGGAAGTAAAACTTAATGGAAATAAAGCAGGGGGTGAGGGGAAGAGGGGATGGGGAAAAAACCCTACTTAATGGGTACAATGAACACTATCTGGATGACGGCACACATAACTCTGCCTCAAGCATTGTAAAAGTAATCCATGTAAACAAAATTACTTGTATCTCCACAATAATTTGAAATAAAACAAACCAACACAAAACTACTTGTAACTCTAAATCTATTAAAATTTAAAAAAGAAAAAGAAAATTCCCTATAATATGAAAAAAATCTTCTTTCTAAATAACTTTCAGAATCTAGTAATTTTTTGACTCCAAATGTTATAGTGAAAGTTCCATTAAAACATTTACATGAAACATTGAACTAATGATTTTAGGATACATTTAATATTTTCACATGAATCAATTATTTCATTAGGAATTTTAAAATGGGTAATTTCTAATTTTCATATGTATTTATTAAGGTTCTTTCTTACATGTACATGTATGTATTATCATCAACTATGTGGTTATCTCATACAGTTAATTTAAGAAAGCGAGGATAAATGTATGATTTTTTCTTTAATTTAAAATTTTTAGTGTAGCTAGTTAGTGAGCCAGGAAACCCCAATAAAAATCTACTATTTAATATAAGTTACTTGTTTTTCAAAACATCTTTATGTACTCTTGCATTTTTATATATTCAAAATATTTTAATTAATGCTCATCGTTGCTCTTATTTTTTGTTCACAGTATTATATATCTTAAGGAAGTGAGAGCTCTTTCCATTTATTTTCTGTAACCTGTTGACAAATTACTTGTGGTTTTATAATTTTCTTTTCTGGGCGCATGTACACACAAATGACCTAGGAGCAACGTGTGTACTTCCTGAACCAGACCTAGATTTTATCACTTCTAGAAAGAGCTCCCATTTCTTTTTTTAGAATTGAGATTTAGAAATCAAATTTTGGCCAGTGAAGGGTGGGAAGGACTCTTTTACTAGACAGATATGGAAACAGTGTTTTAAAAAGAAAAGTAATCATAAGCTCATAGTTGTATTTCCAATTCGAACGTAAGTGTGAAACATTTATTCATGTTAATAGGACTACCAGGTAAATTATTTTAGTTGACACCAGTTTGTTCTAATTTTTTAGAAAATTATGAGGAAGGCAATAACCAAAAGACAAAAACAAAAATCTGGTACATAGTCCAATGACTACTGTGGCCTCAGATTTAATTTATTTTTTAATTTTGAGAAATCTTAACTATTAATATTTGAGAAGTATTTTACTACTGTGTTGATTCTAGATATTTCTTAAATCTATTATGTTAACTGTAGGTATTTCTTAGATCAGACCGAGCTTTGCTCTTATTACTAAGGGAATATTAAAAAACAAATTTTCAAAATATCCTCAGCCAGTATTTATTTACAATATCAGAAGATAAAAATACATTCTTTAGTAATATATCCCAAATTATGCCATTTTAGTATATAATTCATGCACTCTTCAATCTTTTTTAAGCTACTGAATCCTCTATTGAGACAAAATTTTACATAAAAGCCCAGGGTGCACATGAAAGAAAGCTGAACTACTCTGGTTGGGAGGTTTTAGGTAAAATCTTGTTTCAATAAAGGTACTTAGAGTTCATGACACTCAAGGAATCATGGTATCAAAATCATTTTAAATTGAAAAATTAAATAAAATATAAATTTTTGGTTTTGAATAAGATTGACTGGAAACTAACGTGACTATTTCACTTTCTAACTCTGCAAATCAGGAAAAAAAAATTGTTTAATCTACCAGGGGCATTGCTTCCTTAGGTGTAAATTGAAAATCTCAGAGAAGAATTTTGTTGTGAAAAACAGTTATGGTTTTGAAAGTATTTTGATATTGTATGCTATATATAAATGTACATTGTAATTGTTTATATACTAAATTTTATTTTCCAATAACTACTTATGCTATTTTAATCCTGATTTTCCAATTGAGAATCCTCCCATCCTTAAAAACTTTTACAGGATTATCATATACTCTCAGTTCCCATGTGAATATAAAACAGTTGTGAATATCTGGCTCTTTCAATTTTTAGGTGAAGACATGAGGAAATATTGGTAAGAAAAGATGTTCACTCTTCCCACTAAATCATTCTATGTGAGTTATTGTGTATCAGATGCAACACCATACCTATTGATATTTTAGGGCCTAGGATACTCAGACATTTCTATAAACTCAACATCTCTACAATCTTGTGCAACAGACAACACATGCATTAAGCTATTAAGAAACGCCTGATCCAGTAGTTAATTTTATCCTCATACAGAGTGAAGAAAGATATTGTAGAAAGGTCCCAGTGTCAGTGTTGTTTTAAGTATATTAACATTATAGGACATGTCTAAATGTTTGACTAATAAATATTACCTTGAGAGAAAATGTTTTTACAGGTTACTATTCAGAGTTTTATGTCCAACTATGTCTTCCTTGTTGGGTAGTGCACACTTGTTAAACTCAGAAAAGCGAAAGTACATTTATCCAAATAAAAGTTCAGGAAGATTATTCTGGATATAATATTTTGGAAAGGGAAGATGAATGAAGGATTACAAGCTGAAAGCTCAACAAATATAAAGGAGTCTGACTTCACAAAATATTTGGCATACTGCATTTAAGTAATAATAATTGAAATTACTTTAATTACTATTAATAATAGTCTTCTAACACTTAAAATTGACACATTCTTATTTCAGTTATGCTTTCCTCCATGAGGAAATGTTTGTAAGATCTTCAAGTAATGAAGTTGGGACATTGTAAATTTCAAGGAAGATGATGTAAGAAGTCGAGACTGACATTTGGTGTAAGAACAAATGACTATAAATTAATCAGGCTGAGGTTCTGGTATTATTTATCTCTGATAATACTTCTTGAAAGTCTTAGGCCTTAACAAAAGGCAATCATATAATGGGTTATAATTTATTCCCAAGATTAAAGCTATTTTTACGTGTACATATATCTATTTCCATAATGTGTTATTATTCTTGTTACAGATATTTTAAATGATAGCAGGGCAAAAGTTAATGTAGAAATCTATGTAATTAGTGAAATAAATGCCCAACCTGGAATCAAAACAGGTAACTTACTTTTGAAACAAAGAAAACAGAACTTTATTGTCATGTTTACTTTCAAACCTCAGTATTTGTTTCACTTTATTAGATTTGTTAAGGAGCTGTTAAGAACCTTATAAACACTCAATATAAATTTGTTCAATAAATACAATATAGTATTTTTGGTAATAATATAACAATAGTAAAAACATTAAAAAGTGAAAAATATTATTCAATTTATAATGATTTATTATAGTCTTTCTTTTGACACAGTTCGACACTAGGCAAACCATAAAGGAATAGTGAGTGATCACGTGTGTATAAGAAAAAGTATATGAATTGAAAGGGAGGCCACCTGAAAAATAGGAAACTTCCACTTAGGCAGATAAATAGCTTGTACCTGAAAGGAGGAAAATAAACTAGCTTGGTTGCTAAGGGCAACTCTAAATGCTATTTCTTCAAGCATGACATTGTATTGTAAGATTCATGTCTGTGCATCTCCTATTTATCTATCTGCAAGTGATTAAGATGATGCTATTTTAACTCAGGTGTGCACACAACTGTCAGCAATCATGAGCTGGGTAGCAGAGAGCATAAGCACACGAGCTAAATTCCATACCTTATGTGATGCCCAAGGCACAAATGTGAAAGACAGAGAAAGCTAGAAGCCTGAAGAAATATGAGCCCCTTATCAAGCGGATCATTGCCCTTGTCAGGTAAGGCTGACATTTGCTAGAGTGTAAGAGGATGCCCATCTGTTTGGTGCAAAAACACAATTGCTGTAGAGTAGAAAATTACCCAAAATTAACTTGAAATATTTGTGGGGCTTTTTTTTTCTTTTTTTTTTGCAGCTCTTTGTCCAGTTACCTGATATAAGGTTTGCAAAATAAGTTAGGGATATGAAAATAAATCAAGTAACAGTTACCATAAAAAACTTGCAGCGATGCTCCATAAATTAGCATAGATATTATTGTAATGTTGGTTGAATACTATTTCAAAAGATACTTATAATTTAGATTAGATAACATTCTATGACATGTAAGCATTTATAACTATAATTTTAAATACAAAGCATTTAATGTTGCTGTTCTTGTGGTTCTCTGTGGAAGTTGTGATGTTCATCTGTGCTGAAAGAAAACTACCAATTCCATATTTTTAATGAAAACATGGTAAGTCACTAAATAAGGTCCTATTATAACCTTGATATTGGGTATTTTCTATTTGTATAAGAAGTTTGTTTTGTTTTGTTTTTGAGACAGGGTTTTGCTCTGTTGCCAGGCTAAAGCACATAGAGTGCGGTGGTATCCTTATAGCTCACTACAGCCTCAAATTTTGGAGCTCAATTAATCTTCCTCCTTTAGCCTCCTGAATAGCTGAGACTACAGGTGCGCAACACCACATCCAGCTATTTTGTAAATATTTTGTGGAGATGGGGTCTTTCTATGTTGCTCAGGCTAGTCTCAAATTCCTGGCCTCAATTGATCCTCCCACCTTAGCCTCCCAAAGTGCTGGAATTATGGGCATGAGCCACCACGCCTGACCTTTGAGGTTGCACAATGGAATAATAGATTGTGCTTTCCATTCTGTAACTAGAATGTAATTTAATTTGACAGCAGGGACTCTTTTCATTTTTGTATCCCTAGCACCATGCCAGTATTTGAGAAATGTAAGCATTCAGCAATGCCTTCAGACAAGATATTTTAAATTTTAGTACCTGATTTGCATTAACTATAAAATAAGCATTAAAATTTGCAAAAATATTAATAACTTGGCTCCTCATCCACTGTAAATTAAAAAATAAATTTCTAATTTTTAATATAAAATGGCATAAGGATTTTGGGAAGAGAATAATTGAGAGAGAAAATAAAGCTCAGACATAGTCTGTATTTAGCATAAATAAAGTTAACATCAAAGCCATCACTTAGCTTTGCACCTCCAAACAGATAAGTCACCAGTAGACTGCTGAGCACAGGTGTTTTGTGCTCAATTCATCTGAGACGCCTAAGCAGAATAAACTGCTAAATTTACTTCTCTATGAAGCACCTCTGAGTGTATTTTTATGAAGGTCTTGATAAAATGAACTTCTCTACATCCCTAAAAGTAGTAAGGTCCAAATTCAGACCCCTTGTTTGTGCCAATGAATTATAAAAAAAAGTCTGTAGTCTTACTTGATACATTAAAAATTGATATGCCCGCTCTCAGAAAGCTGATGTAAGAAGCATATTATATATTAACATTCTGTGTTTATTAATAAAAGAGAGAGCTATACCTGTTTGCAGTGAGACATGATACACTGATTTTTCTTAACAAGCTGAGCAGACATCTTTAAGCTTAGAACAATGGAACAAATGCCATGTCAAAGCACAGACTTGGAGAAGTAATTTTGAAAGGTGCAGTTTCTCAGGCTCCATATTCTGAGATTCTTATTCAAAAGGTCTGCTTGGGTGCCAGAAATCAGAGTGTTTGACAACCTTATGTCCCTAGGTGTTTCTGTTACAGTTAAGACTGAACTTTTTTTTTTTTAAATCTAAGGTTTACTGAGGTATTATATACATAAATAAAAATCGCCCACCCTCTTTTAGATTACAGTTTGATAAGTTGCTTAACTACCAACATAATGAATACTTAGAAAAATTATATTGTCCCAAAACTTTTCCTCCTCCTTTGTTTGCAGGTATTCCCTCTTCCTTCCCAAAATACTTGCCAATCACTCATTTGCTTTCTGTCAATACAGTTTTGTCTTTACCAGAATGGCATATAAAATGAGTGAAGGTATATAAATACTAAGTGCTCTACTTTAACTTAGCATTATTCTGTTGAAATTCATCCATGTTGTTACATGTATCAGTAATTTATTTCTTTTGCCTGCAGAGTAATATTTCATTTTATGTGTGTATGAGTGTACCACACTTTTTTTCATTCAGCCACATTTTTATTCTACGTTGAATTTTACTAATCAATATATAAAGTTTTCTCCCTCTTAAATTTTATGCTTCTTTTAAATTTGAATATATTTATTTTATATCTTCTTTCTTCTCTCTCTCTCTCAAGCTACTTTATTGAAATATAATTGATATGTATAAAGCTGTAGCTATTTAATGTATACAACTTGATGTGTTTGGACATAAGAATATACCTTTGAAACCATCACCAAGATCCATGTCATAAACCTTTTACAGATTGTCATATTAAGGGACTGGTATAGTATGTACCCTTTTCAGATTGACTTCTGTCATTTTGCAATATGCATTTAAGATACATCCATGTCTTGTGTGGATTGATAGCTCTTTCTTTTGCATTTCTGAACAATAGTATGGATGTACTTTACTTATGCATTCGCCTGTGCTTAATGGTCATTTTAATTTTTGGAAATTATGAATATAGCTGCTATAAATATCTGTATGCTAGATTTTAGGGAGACAGTTTTCAAATTAATTGACTACATAAGAATGTAGTTGCTGGATTAAAAAAAATACCATGAGGACAAATAAATAGATGGTGATATTATTGCTTATGAGAAACAATACCACATCTATGCACTTGTAACTTATTAATGTGGACATGTGTCACTGAGTTTGGCACAGAATCTTCTTTGATGTACATAAGACTGCACACTTTGCAAGAAATGGCCAACTTGTCTTCCAAAGTTGCTGTAACCATTTGATATTCACACCAGCAATGAATGAGAGTTTATTTTGCTGTGCATCATTGCCAGAAATTGCCACTATCAGGTTTTGTTTTGTTGTTTTATTTTGTTTTGTTTTTTAGCCATTTTAATAGGTGGACAGTGGCATTTTATTGCAGTTGTAAGTTATTTCTCAATGAATAATGATTTTTAGCATCTTTTCATATGTTTGTTATCATCTGTACATCTTCTTTTGCAAGATGAGTATTTAGATATTTTGCTCAGCTAAAAATTGTGTTCACTTTCTCTCTTTTTTTTTTTTTTTTTTTTTTTTTTTTTTTTTTTGAGACAGAGTCTCACTTTGTTGCCTGGGCTAGAGTGCCGTGGCATCAGCCTGGCTCACAGCAACCTCAAACTCCTGAGCTCAAGCAATCCTTCTGCCTCAGCCTCCCGAGTAGCTGGGACTACAGGCATGTGCCACCATGCCCAGTTAATTTTTTTATATATTTTTAGTTGTCCAGCTAATTTCCTTCTATTTTTAGTAGAGACGGGGTCTCCCTCTTGCTCTGGCTGGTCTTTAACTCCTGACTTTGAACGATCCTCCGTCCTCGGCCTCCCAGAGTGATAGGTGTGTTCATTTTCTTATTTTGAGTTTTAAGTATTCTTCGTTGACTTTGGATATAAATCCTTTATCAGAGATGTGATTTTTCAAATATTTTCTCCTAGTCTATGGCATGTCTTTTCATTCTCTGTTTTAACAATGTTTTTGCAGAGCAAATATTTTAAATTTTAATAAAGCCAAACTAATCAATTCTTCCTTTCATGGATCATGCTTTTAGTGTTGTATTTAGGAACTCATCACCAAACACAAGGTCATACATACTTGTTACCTAGAAATTTTATAGTTCTTCATTTTACATTTATGTCAATGATAAATTTTAATTTAGTCTTTATAAAAGGTATAACTTCTAGGCCGGGTGTGGTAGCTCATGCCTGTAATCCTAGCACTCTGGGAGGCCGAGGCAGGTGGATTATCAATTATCGATTATCAATTATCAATTAATCGATTAATCAATTGTTCTTATGTAGAAGAACATTACAGCATTTCTTCTATCTGGTTTACATTTAATTTGTTTTTTTTCTAATTTGACAAAAACATTAGCTCAGATCATTGATTTGAGACATATATATTTTTTTCTAATACAACCATTACAGGATGCAAAATTACTGAGCACAGCTTTGGTTGCATCCTCCAAATTTTGATATGGTATATTTTCATTTAATGGAGTAGGAAATATATTTAAGTTCTTTTGCAAGTTTTTCTATGATCCATAAGTTATTTTAAGTTTGTGTTTAATTTCAAAATATTTTACTGATTTGTTTGAATTCTCTGTAGATTCTAGATATTAGTTCTTTGTCAGATGTAGAATTTATGAATATTATCTCCTATTCTGTTGGTTGTTTATTCTGTCTAATCAACAGAAATTACTCTGTAGATTATTTCTCTAGCTGTGCAGAAACTTACTTTAATTAAGTTTCATTTATTTATTTTTGTTGTTGCTATGCTTGCCTTTGGGTTCTTACTCATAAATTCTTTACCATGCCAATGTCCAGAACAGTTTTTCCTACATTCTCTCCTAGAATTTTTATGGTTTCAGGTTTGACATTTAAGTTTTTAATCCATCTTAAGTTAATTTTTGTATATGGCAAGAGATAGGGATCCTGTTTCATTCTTCTGCATGTGGCTATCCAATTTTCCCAGCACCATTTATTGAATAGGGCATCCTTTCTAAGTGTATATTTTTGTCTGCTTTGTCAAAAATCAGTTGCTTGAAGCTATATGGCTTTATTTCTGGGTTCTCTATTCTATTCCATTGGTCTACATCTCTACCTTTATACTAGTACCATGCTGTTTTGGTTACAATAGCCTTTTAGTATAATTTGAAGTCAGAACTCAAATAAATAAGCAAGAAAATAACAAATCCATTTAAAAGTGGAGACAAGACATGAACAGAATTTTTTCAAAAGAAGATAGATAAATGGTCTACAAATACATGAAAAAATGCTCAACATCATGAATCATCAGGGAAATGCAAATAAAAACAATGAGACACTACCTTACCCCTATTATAATGGCCATTATTAAAAACTAAAAATCATAGATGTTAGTGTGGCTGCAATGAAAATGTACTCTGACTTATACACTGTTGATGGCACTGCAAATTAGTACAACCTCTATGGAAAATAGTGTGGATAGTCCTCAAAGAACTAAAAATAGACCTATGATTTGATCCAGCAATCCCACAACTGGGTATTTACCCAAAGTAAAAGAGTCATTATATTAAAAAGATACCTGCACTACATATAAGAATAACATTCATTGGGTGTCAGGCAGATGGGAGGGGGGAGGAGGGGATGGATATATACACACATAATGAGTGCGATGCACACCATCTGATTGATGGACAGGCTTAAATCTCTGACTCAGGTGGAACAAGGGCAATATACGTAACCTAAACATTTGTACTCCCATAATATACTGAAATAAAATAAATAAATAACCAAAAAAAAAGATACCTGCACTCATATGTTTATTGCAGTGCCCATCACTGATGAGTGGATAAAGAAAATGTGGTGGGTGTGTATGTACTACTCAGCCATAAAAAGGATTGAAATAATGTAAACATAGTAAATTGGATGGAACTGGAGAACATTGTTCTAGGTGAAGTATCTCAGGAATGGATAAACACCAGAATTTCTCACTAATAAGTGGGAGCTGAATGATGAGTATACACAGTCATGTAATGATGTAAAGAACATTAGAAACTAAGAAGGGAGAGGCTGAGAAAGATGAAGGATAGAACCTTATCCATCAGGTACAATGTACACTATTCTTGTGATGGGCACACTAAAACCCATGACTACAGCATTATACAATTCATGCATATAACAAAAAAAGTGTACCTCCTGAATAATGTTGAAATAAATATTATTAAATTAAAAATGTTTTATATCCAGATATCTTTCTGTTATTGATTAATAAACTAATTATTTGTTGCTTACGTATATGTTTTGTATGGATGACATTCTTTTAAATATGTTGAAACTTTTATTTTTCTGAAAGAGGATATGGTTTTACTCAGTAACTGCTCACATCCACTTGAAATGGATGTGTATTCTCTCATTTTGTGTGTTATTCTATAAATACTTATTAAAGCAAGTTGATTTACTTCTTACTGATTTTAAGCCTACTTGTTTTATTAAAGAACTGCAAATGGGTGTTGAATTCATCAACTATATAGTTGCTAATCATTTTAATTATTCTTTCACTTTACGAGTCTCTACTTCATCTTGAAGCTCTGTTTTTAAGTAAATATTTATAATTTTTAAATATTACTAAATTATCATGTTACCATTAAGTAGTAGACATCTTAGGTTCCAGCAATATTTCTTTGTTTAAAGTCCTCTTTTATTCTTATATTAATGTAGCTATTACAACTTTCCTTGAATACTGTTTGCATAGTATATCCTTTTTTATCCTTTTATTAATACAATTTAACCTATCTAATCACATAGTATGTTTCTTACAGATAGCAGCTAATTGTGCCTTGAGTTGTTTTCTCATCTGTCAATTTTTGCCTTTTAGTTGTAGTATTTAAATCATTTTTATTTAATATAATTGTCAGTACAGTTGTAACTAATTAAGTATTTTTCTGATTTCATTTCATTCCTTCATTGGTTTGTTTAATAGTTTTAAATTATTTTTTGAATTAAAATATTGTTATAATATCTGTAGTTTATCCAGCCATCTTCCAATAATTTTCACTACTTAATATAAAGTATAACAACTTTACAACAGAATACTGTCTTTTATCTCTACAACTTCTGTGTTACTGCTGTTATACAATCTAATTCTATGGATGATATTATCCACACAACACATTGTTCCTATATTTGTTTTAGAGTCAAATATCTTTTAAGATGAATGAACATATAAAATTAATTAAAGTCTTCGTGTTATTTCCTGGTGTACATCAAACCTTTTACCCGATATCATAAATCTTCCATCTGAACAACTTTCTTTAACGTTATGGCAATGCAGTTCTCCTGACTATGAATTCTTCAGTATTTGTTTGTTTGGAAAAAAATATTTATTTCATCTTTACTTTTAAATTATATTTTCTCTGGCTCTAGAATTCTGTGCCAGTAGGTTTTATAAAAGTTATTTAAATAATTTAAAGATCTCATTCCATTGTGTTCTTGCTTCTACAGTTTCTGATAAGAATTCTACTATTATTTTTATTTATTTCCCATTTTACATGTTTTTGCCTTTGTTCTATCTGGATGTTTTCTTTTTTATTGGCTTTAATCAATTTGATTATGGTGCACTTATGTGTATGTGTGAGTTTTGTATTTGTTTCATTTTTTTATTGTATACCTGTGCACACATTGTGTATGTATCCCGTTTCCATTTGATCCTTTTTATATTTTTCGTTTGTTGATAATTCCCACATGCTCAGGAATGTCATCTACCTTTTCTAGTAGGCCTGTAATGTATCAATTACAGTTACTTTAATCCTTTTTAATAGTAATAAAAACTGGATTATCACTAGTTCTGGCTGAATTGATTGCTTTCTCTCTTGAAAACAGGTAATATTTATTGCTTTTTTGAATGTATGACAGAGTGCTGGACACTGTTGATAAAATTACACTAAAAACTGAGGTAAAATATTTATGCTCCCAAATGTATGATTCTCTTCTGTGAATATGGGTAGCTGAGTCAGTATATTTGTAGTTGAGCTAGGTTTCAGTTTATTATTACTTGAGTTACCTTAAGTGCACCACAGACTTCAAATTTCTCCAGAGTGGACTGCTGCTACCTTGTACAGAGAGTGAGACTGTAGTGCCATAATCATATTTCTCAGTGCATCTCCATTCTCCAATTTCAGCAAGACTGCATGCCTGCCTGCATCACAGATAATGATCTCTCTAAATGGACCTGCTTCTCCCGTACCTTTTTGTAAACTGCTGCTGCTTGTCACTTACACTGGCTATAGGAGGGCATTCTAGTGATCTTCAGGAGTGAGTTTTTTTCAGTATCCTTAGCCCTCCAGTATGGAAGCTAAAGAGTACCTGTGCCATCAAAAATCTTGTGTTCCAAGTTTACTTACTGCCTGTTTCCTAGTGGCAGCAGGTCACTGCTCCTGGCCCAGGAGCAATGGGTTTTGTGTAGTACCTGTGGTGATACAGGCTATTCATAGGTTTTCTTCCCTCCGCTTAGTTTTCTTCCCTCCCCTAGATTTTGCTTGGGACTTCTGCTCTGGTGGTTTCCTGCCCACCCTCCAGACACAGATAACTTTTGCTTTTACCCTTAGCACATTGGCAAAAGTTTAGAAAGAATTGGAGAGTGTGTGTATGGTAGGGAGGAGGGGGCATGATTGATGGTGAAAGGATTTCTTCCATCCTTTGGTGGCAGAAGGACTTTTTTCTTTGTATGGAGGAAGAGCAATAGCTTGTGCTTATACTGAAGCAAAAACCAGCCGCCATATTTACAGTTGCAACACCGAGGGAAGCTCTCTCAGGTCTCCTGACCCAGACTTGCTCACGTGAATCTGGTGGAAACTCATGGAAGAGCTGACAAGAGGTTGAGGCACTCTTGTGTTTGCAGCTATCCAAAATTCTAGCCCATAGTTGGTGGTCAAAGTGTTGTGTATTTTTTTTTTCTTTTTAGTTTTTTCTTTCCTATTTTTATGGCTTCCACTTTTTCCTCTCATACTCCTCCAAAAGCAAAACATACTCTTGTGTCCTGTTTCTCCTATGAAGACCTTGTGAGCATTTGGATTATGATTTCATAGATTATCTGCATCTGAAATAGAAAGTAGGGGAAGAAAAGCTAAAAAAAACAATTGAAAATCATAAATATTCTCCTCTAGTAAAAGAGTAGCAAGACAAATCATATATCTGTCTATATCTTAAATATGAGTAGATCTAAAATGTATGTAAAGAAGCTTTTAGTCATAAAAGGCTTTCTGATACATTCTCTTTTTTTCCCCTAACCTGTCTTGATCAGGGAATAAAATTTACGATGTCTTTATTCTCTATAGGGAATTCCAAACCACTAACAAAAATACTTTAGTTTAAAAAGGAACCAACACTAAAATGGTTGTGGAGATTAAAAGAAAAAAAAAAAACTTTCCCGAGGCTAAATAGTGAAGATGCCTATTATTTTTAAGTAAAGAACCCAGTAGGCCTCAATGCTGACCAGAGATGAAATATTTCATGGGTGAACAAAATGCTCATATCAATTGTAGTTTAGTATTATTGTGCACATGTACCCAGAGGTGATGAAAGTGTTTAGTAAAGGAAAAATATAAATAAATAAGTACATATTCAATTTTTTACCGTCTCAATAGATTGATAAAACAAAAACCTAGTTGAGCTAAAAGTAATTACATAAAACTGAACCAAAAGGAATTTCATCTCCATATAAAGGTGAAAATAGCAGACAAATTTATTAAAGTATGCAGTAGTTCCCCTAAGAGAGTGTTATAGACCTAACATTCTGAATCGTTTAAAAATGGCCTGGGAAAACGTATACATACACCCAACCTTAACAGACATGGTAAAATGACGTATTTGCACTAACTGGCAAACAAAATAAATGTTTACTTATCTTCAATACTTTTGAAAAGCAGTGATCACAAATAAGTTTTATAATAAGTACCTTTGGAAAATAAATTACAGGATTAAAATATTAAAACTGGATAAGATATGATGAAGTTTGAGTTTATTTGTATGTTTATCCAATAAAAATATATAATGTTAGAAAGGTAATGTTCTATTCATATCAACATATAAAACAATTTCATAATAAAAAAGCGTGGTAAACATTACTAATTTCAATATTAAATATTTTAATAATTTACATCAAGAATGGGGCAGTCAATGAAAAAAACTGCTAATTAGATAATAATCGTAACCACAATATGATATATATGGCATTCAGATAATTAACAAGAGCCAATAGTTAATAGATTATTATTAAATGCCAAGCTCTGTGCTTGGCACAGAGGACCACAAGAGTATGTTTTGCCTTTGGAGGAGTATGCGAAGAAAAAGTGGAAGCCATAAAAAATAGGAAAGAAAAAACTAAAAAAAAAATACACAACACTTTGACCACCAACTATGGGCTAGAATTTTGGGTAGCTGCAAACACAAGAGTGCCTCAACCTCTTGTCAGCTCTTCGGTGAGTTTCCACCAGATTCATGTGAGAAAGTCTGGGTCAGGAGACCTGAGAGAGCTTCCCTCAGTGTTGCAACTGTAAAAATGGTGACTGGTTTTTGCTTCAGTATAAGCACAAGCTATTGAGGTCTTCCTCCATACAAAAAAATGGGATGGAAGAAATCCTTTCACCATCAATCATGCCCCCTCCTCCCCACCACACACACTCTCCAATTCTTTCTAAACTTTTGCCAGTGTGCTAAGGGTAAAAGCAAAAGTTATCTGTGTCTGGGGGATGGGCAGGAAACCATCACAGCAGAAGTCCCAGGCAACTCCTATAAATACTACTTGATTAAAATAACCTAACTACTAAATGAGGTATATTATATCAGTGTTTACATTATGTAGCTGTAGAAACTCTTGCTTAGATATATTGAATTGCCCATGTTCACATAGCTGTAAAGTATTTATGCAGTGTAACAAGATCACATCCTAGGCCTGTGTATCCTAAATCAGCACTTCTCAAAATTTAATGTGCTTGGATCAACCAGGGATCTTGTTAAAATGCAGATTATGATTCAGTATATCTGGGCTGGGCCTCAGGATTCTGTATTTCTAAAAAGCTCCAGGGTAATGTTGATGCCACCTGTCCAAAAACCACACTGTGACTAGCAAGGATGTTGAGTATTACTTTCTACTACTACAACATACCTTGTCATATATGGATATTAACTAAATTAATCAAAATAAATGGTGGTAATTATGGTGTTTATATGGCATAATTATTATGTGTTTGTGGATGATGAGCGATAAGGCTGGGATCAGGAATTCTATATAAGACAATAAGACTTAAATTATAATAAGTACTTTTGGTACAATATGGCAATGTCTTCTAAAATTTAAAATGCAAAAGTAATTTATATTCAATTCCTATCTATATGTGTATTTTAGAAATAGATTCTCACATATGCTCAAATATATATTTTAAAAAGTGTTCATTATAGCATTATTTATAATAGCCCCAAAATGAAATTCTCCAAGTATGTAACAATAGGAGACAGATTAAATAAAACAGAGTTAAGTCTATACGATGGGATATTGGACAGCATTTGAAAGGATGATATATATCAAAATGAGATGATTGGAAAATATCTCTATTTGTTTTGTATGTCCAGTGAAGATGGGAGCCATCTGTTTTGTTCATGTCTATAACATGCACACAAATGAACCATTCCTTTTACACAGCAAGTCTTCAAAACTTAATAATTTTTTGTTGCATGAATACATGATTTCTTTGGTATACCATTGAGTGAAAAAAAGTGTAATAGTATTCATAAGGGTTTTGGGGGAAGAAGTCTGTAAATTTTGAGTAGAGGTAGAATTGGACTTTTATAGTTTTCTCTGTGATTTGATTATTTAATGTATGCTTTGCTATAATTTATAAAACAAAATTAATTAAAATATACCAAAAGGAGCCTCAGATATATCAAGAAGTTGGCATGTTAGTTTTGAGTTTCTAGTCTATTTTTTCTTGTGGTAAAAAGTACATGACCAAAAATTTACCATGTTTGCCCATTTAAAATGGCACTAAATATACCCACATTGTTGTGAGACATATCTGCAGAACTTTATCTTAGATCTGAAACTATACTCATTAAACAACTCCAGTCTCTTTTAAAGGAAGAGTTTCAAGCTGTGTGACAAAAGTCATCCCAACCTAAACACTAACACGTGGTATGGCCAGTTCTCTATGTTTCCATTTATTCTGTTTTTAATCTTGTAAAATTTCTACTGAAATCTGACTGCATTACACTGTACTTGTCACAAAGGGGTGCTTCAAAGGGGGAATCACATCATAGGTAGAGAGTATAGACTGTTGGTCTGGTCTACAATGAGTGCTTGGGGTACCAGATGTACTCATGGCCAGAGTGGTTGACTCCACAGCAATCTCTGATTGGTAACTGTGGCCCTGTTGACAGCTGGGTACTGTGGGTGTCAGCTATCTATGTTGTCCTCTGCAGCCATTGTCCACAATTAATCTAGAAGCCCCTTTCTTATGTTCTTTGCATTGTAATCTGCCTTATTTGTATCATTTATTTGAACAATGATTTATATAATCAGCAGACTATATACAAATACCAAAAGCCTGTATATGAGTATAAAGGAAAAGAGGCTGAATTTTAACTTTCTTTTTAATTTTTAACACTGTGGATAAGTCTGAAATCTTTATTTTAGAAGAATAATATGACATACAGAAATTATCTGGATTAATATGATCATAAATCTTTACATGAGAGATTTATAACTGAATAGAAAAAATAAACATATTCAAAACTGCCAAAATACGTGAGTTTGCAAACTAAAAATGAGCAAGGCTAACCAATTTTAATAGTACAATTTGACAGAACACTTTAAGGCAATAATGTTTTAGGCATGGTCTAGGATCTAGGAGCATCATGGGAGACTTTTAGAAATGCAAATTCTCAAGCCCATTAAAGATCTACTAAATCCAACAGGGTGAAGGCCCACCAATCTGTGTTTTAAAGACTCCTCCAAGAGATACGTGATACACTTTGTGAATTACTGCCATAAACTATAGTGTTAAGTGTGGCAAAACATTCATGATTCTTTCATCAGTGCAAGTATTCTTAACTTAAAAAAGAGAAAAAAGAAAATACACTGTACCAACTATATATTTGAAAATTCCTTTTGTAGTACAAATACATTTTAAGTGATATATAATTTAATCTTTGTTTTCTAATCTTTGTAGCATTGATAATAGTTCCATGAAGTTTACTATGTATTTGTATGTGCATTTGAACTGAGCATTCAATGATCTTAGTTCATCAAGGTTAATTGTGACAATGATAATTTCTATTTCAATGCTCATCATTTGTGAGGCTGCAGGTGTGGCTGGTTTCTGACTGTGCTCCAACACCAAGTGCCCTCCGCTCTCCAGCTGAGCCCAAGATGCTGACAGTACAGGTGCAGAAAGGGGTCATTGTGGGAAGCTAATTTCAGGTACCTTTGTGAGGCAGTGATTCTTTCTACAAAGTGGCTAATTATGAAGACTATGACACAGTTGATTCTCTTTCTGCTGTTACCTTACTCCAGTGCTTGTGACTGTGTAAGTACCTGTACTATTCATGGGAATATGATATAAGGAATCTAGATGGCTGGAAGGAAATGCAACATTTGATCTAAAATGTCCATGAAATTGCTGTGAAGGCTAATTTGGGAGTGGACAATTTCAGGCAAATGTTGAAAATGTGAAAACAATTTTTGTGCTGGTATGACTTTTATAGGACTTATATAACAGAACTAGACTAGGGCTTGGGATGGGTTTGAGAAATAATTATTTTCTTGCATAAAATATAGGCAGTCAAATTAACCTTTAAGAGATGAGCCATGATGTTGTTTATTTAAGTGGATACATATAATTTTGTGGTATATGAATGTGATTGCATGTTTCTGCATTCATAAAATTCATAATCCTAACATTCTTTTTCATGGCATACACTTTCAGGTCTTCTTTGTGCATTCACTAGCTTTTACAGTGACGATCATGTTTGCTCTGTTTCATTTTTCGTCTTATAATTTAATTTGGTGTGCATATTGTGAATTTGTGAGATAGCCAGCTGGGGTTAGATTTATAAAAATTTTAAGGTGATGTAGCCCTAGTCAATGCTAATTGGCTTATGCAATAACTAAACTGACTTCCATATTACAGCACAGAAATTTCATTAAAATATAGAGGATGTAAACAGGTGGAAGAATATACCATGCTCATGGGTCGGCAGAATC
>VBSM01000605.1:23635434-23668535 GCA_008086735.1 Cheirogaleus medius | reverse complement strand
GATATTTGTACCCCCATAATATGCTGAAATAAAAAAAAAATTATAAAAAAAAAATATAGAATCAGCCATTCACTTGAGTAGAACCCAAAGATATACTAAGGCTTGCTGCCCAAAGTTTAGTCTGCAGACCAGCATCATCTGTGAGATTGTCGGAAATGCATAATCTCAGGAACTACTGCAGAACAACTGAGGCAGAATCTGTATTTTCACAAGATTCCAATTGACCAGTATGCTCATCATAATTTTAGGTGCACTATACTGGGGTGAAATCAATAACATCTGATCTATCCAATATATTGTTCTTTGTCACCAAAAATGAACATGCACTCTGATCTACTAGGTTTTCAGTAGCTACACTGGGAGATAAAATGCACAGAAAGTATCATGCCATCACCATAAATCTTGCAGACAGAGGCATTTCTCACAAGTATGTAACTAATCCTTTGTTTTTATATACCTACTATGTTAGGATCCCTTTAATAGTTATTTGACATTAAACAAATTACTTAATTTTTCTGTTCTTTAATTTCCTCATCTGTAAAATGGGGACAACAATGATGTTTTCATTACAAGGCTGTTGTGAGGATTATATGAAGTATGCATGTAGCCTACTTTAGAATACTGTCAAGCACATAGTAGGCGTTCAATAATCATTTATTGTTAGTGTTTTTTTTATGTTAGGTACAGAAGAGTGAGTCTCTTTCTTCAGAGCAAGTGAGAGAGGAGGGATAGGTAACCAAGATAGGTGAGTGAATGAGTAAGTGTGAATTTAAAGATGCTGTGGATAGGATATTTGATTGGCCTTGATTCTTCATAATACCCCTTTCTCCTGGGGGTTAATAAAATAAAGTAAGGCCAGGCCACTTGAGCTTCATCAGTCATCATAGTTTATATGAAGTTTTTGATCATAGGCTATAGAGAAATGCACCTGCCTCCCCCGAAACTGGCATAGCTTAGCCAAGTTCAGCAAAGGCAGCAGAAGGCAGAGCTAAAAGCACCCACAGTCAGCATTATTTTTTAGCACCTTTCATCAAAAAGGTATAGCACACCCCCAAAAAGGCAGTTAGTGGCATCAAAGATAAAATATGAAAGAAATAGAACTTTCTAGAGGATGCCATTTTTTGTCTAAAAAGAATTTATGGAAAGAATGATGTACTAGAAGAAGAAATCTGACCAGAGGGCATAAATCTCACTTGGTATTATGGCCACTCCAAGTATTGACACACTTGATTTTTAAAATATCGTGCTTTTACTCAGAATCATAATTTTGGAAGATTAGTTAGGATCAAACTTCTAAAATTATTATTACTTTAGGATAGGTGTATCCCTTGCTTAAATGTAATAGAAGGAATAACAACAACAACAAAAAAGAGTAGAAAAGTCTCTACTTTCTCTGAAAAGGCAATTTCAGATACTGTTTTACAGACAGTTATAATGAATCAGTGTAACATTCCTTTCTTCTTAAAAATAATGAAATAGAAAAAGACACAACTAAAAATAATTCTTTGAAAATGAGAATTTTTTAATATATTTGCCATGCAGAAAGTGACAAAAATTTATGTCAGCATTTATGGAATACACAAGACTGCATAAAAATCCAAAGTGAGTAATAATAATAATTATTGTATTAGAAATAAATGCTATTATATTTGGCTTTTGTAAAGTGCAAATGGCTTTGATGCATTTCTTCTGATCTTAACAGCAAACTATGAATACAAGATAGAAGTTATTACCAGGTAGTATTATTTTTATTTTAAATATGGAATAAATAAACAGGAATACATGATGAGGGGTATTACATAACTTGCTCCAGGCTGAAGAGAGGGTGGTGCTAAAAGGTAACTAGGTGGGCTACTCTCCTTAGTCTACATCATAATCTTCATTTAAGCCAGACCAGAGAAATTTCCCCTCTAAGAACATTTCTGGTTTTCTCCAAACCATGCTGTTGCACTAATTCTTATATTGATATCCACAGCCTATGTTGCACTGGTAATAGAGTAAGCAAGCATTTGACCCAGGTGTGTATATATAACTCTAAAGTCTCTCAACTTTAAAAATTCATTATCCCACAATGGACCATTGTGGACAGTGACCACTGTGAACATTCTCATATCCTAGAAAACAATTTCCATAGAGAAAATGAAATTCCTATTTTTATTAGTATCACCTATACAATAGGGTAAGGATATCTCAAACAACATTAATTTGTTTGTACACATCAGAGATGATGTGATCTGATCCTCTTCCATGTTTCTTCTGAAAAATCCATCTCCATAGTGTTTTGGTGCTTGATATACATTTGCTAATGATTAAAAGAAATGACTCAAGAAAATCTCTTCCCTTAGAGGTATACAGGGCTGCTGAGAAGGGGATCTCCTCTTACCAAAACAAAATAAATAAAAGATGAGTGGAAGGAGGATTTATATTTCTCTGGATCTTAGACCATATCAAAATCTTTTTTTCTTCCAGAAAGAAAGTGAAAGTTAAACCCATAAAGCTTGAATATATTCTTAAAATTGCCAGGTATAAGGAACAAATTGCCATTTGCATCAGAAATAGTAAACATAATTGTTTCTTTCTAAGTTCTTGCTAAGACTAAGTTCAGGGCAGCCATCTTTCTAAATCTAGATAGTTTTTATACAAATTACTTTCTATCTGCTCTCAGGTGCTTATTACTCTGTGACTTTTCTCAATAATCTTTTTTTTCTGTAAATTATTTTTATCATGTTATTCTTGTAGTTTTATTACATTTTTTATTTACTTTGTTTCTCGAAAATTCAAAACCCCCTTTAGCAAAAAAATTCCCAATGAATTCAAGTAAACTTGAATGCAAAAAAAAAACCTCAAAAAAACCCCACCTAAATGTATTACCAAACGGGACAATATCCACAGCATCAAGCACATGATTTTTGAAGGTAGGAGATATGTGTTAAAAAAAACACCCAGAAAGACAATATATACTAACATTTATAGAAAATATTTATGAAACTTAGATAAGTGTTTTTAGAACAATAATCCCTGAGGATTGATAGTCCTAAACCCACTTCCCAGGAAGCATTATAGTGAGTTCCAAGGAGGTAGCTTTGTTACCGGCATGGAAGAGAGAGCATTCTGGCAGATCTTACATACACTGTAGGACACAGTAGTGTTGTGTGCATGCTGTCTCTGTGTAGTGTACCAGGTGATAATGTGACTTTGATAAGGAAACATATAAGATACAGATAACTAAGTTGGCAGTTAACTGAGTAGAGACTCTCTTTTCAGGAGACAGAAGACATGATAAGAATACAAATGGAAAGCTTGATAGGTTTGGTCACATATAAATATAAAATGTCTACATGTTAAATCACATGGAAAGGGGCATTGCAATAGAAAAATAGGTAAAAAAATATAACCTCATAATACTTGAGACAAAAAATACAGCCAATGAACCTATAAAACAAATTGAACTTCACTAGTAATCAAACAAAAAGGAATGAAATTAGAATAACAATAAGGTACCCCCATTGTAAAAGAAAAGAAAAATTTCTGGCAACAAGTGAGTTTAAATCTGTTATCCATCCTGAGTTGATTTTTGTGAGAGGTGAGAGGTTAGATCCTGTTTCAGACTTCTAAATATGGCTATCCAATTTTCCCAGCACCATTTATTGAATAGGGATTCTTTTCCCCAGTGTATGTTTTCGTCTGCTTTGTCAAAGATCAGATGGCTATAAGATGATGGTTTTATATCTGGGTTCTCAGTCCTGTTTCATTGGTCTATGTCTCTGTTCTTGTGCCAAGACCATGTTGTTTTGGTTACTATATTCTTGCATTATAGCTTGAAGTCTGATAGATTGATGACTCCTGATTTGTTCTTTTGCTTAAGGTTGCTTTGGCTATATGAGGTCTTCTCTTGTCCCATATGAAGTGTAGCATTATTTTTTCTAGATCTGCACATTTCTTAATTCGACATATAAAATTGTATGTATTTATTATGGACAACATGATGTTTTGAAGTGTATATACATTGTGAAATGTATAAATCTAGCACCAGCACAGGTTTAAACAGTTCCTTTTATATAAATGAGTCTCTTTCAGATTGTAATTGTGACATATAAAAATGCATTACCAAATATAAAACATGGTTATGTCTGGATGATAAAATTATGATTCAATTTTTTCCTTAACTTTTTAAAAATCAAATTCATATAGGTAAATGTATCTAATGTGCAGAAAGCTCTATAATTAAGAACAAAAATTCCTAAATCAAACCTTCCCAACCTTGAGGATTACTGACCAGGAATATTAAATGAAAAATAGGTTTTTTGGTTTTTTTTTTATTCTGGTAGATACTTCCATAACACTAGATAGCATTCTCATGTAACTATCTCACTGGTAGCTTATTTACCTCATCCAACCTACCCTTTCTCTTTGCTACTAAAACAGTCATATCATGCAGTGTAATTTTTCTGTTTATTAACTCATTAAAGTAAATATAACATTTAAGCCACATTTCTTATTTGCTATGCTATAGACATGATCTCCTGACTTCTCACCTGTTTGATGAGACTATAGCTATGCTATTCCTTCATTAACATTTTTGCTCCTCTTTTACCATTTTATTTCTGATGTTTATAACATGATGTTTGCATTTGTAAGGCAATAGTTATTCTGTAATGTGTTAACTTTTATAATTTGTATGAGATTGATTTTTATATTTTAAAACAGTTAAAGAGGATTAACTTGATTATGACTGTGTAATACTTTTCACAGCAAAGCCAGGTGGGTGCTGTGATTACATATTCTTCCTTGATTACCATGTCATAATCACTGGGTCAGTCAACATAGAATATTCCTAGGATCAAATTATTTTTATTACATGCTGTCACAGTTGTGAGGGTGAGCCTTGTAAACTTTCAACTGCAGGGAGCATAGCAAGCAAGGACTCCAGCTACTGTGCCAGGCTCTCAGGGGCTGCTCCAAGGCATTGACTGAGCATAGGATGGCCACCAAGGCAGATATATTCCTGGGACTCATAGAACTCTTCTACTGCTTTGGCTCAAGGACTACTTAAAGGTCTTGCTGGATCTTCCTTTAACTGATCAGCAGTAAAGGATGCTCCCACCAACCTTTCTCCCCTCTCTTGTTCACTCAGAATTAGACTTGCATTACCCTCTGAATAAAGCTATTTCCAGCTTTCTCAGCTTCCCCCTCATTTCCTCTTACAATCATCCCCCTTTTAAAATTCTTGCAGGTTTAATCCTGTCATGGTATCTACTTCTTTGGCCACCTGGACTAACATAGATACTATTCATTTTTCAAAGTTATGCAGCACTTTAATTTGCTTTATATTTTAACACTGAGTTTTGTGTACTTTTCTCATAATAATTATTAAATCAATTTTAGTTATATTACTTTTTTTTTTTTTCTGAGACAAAGTCTCACTCTGTTGCCCAGGCTAAAGTGCCATGGCATCAGCCTAACTCACAGCAACTTCAAACTCCTGGGCTCAAGCAATCTTCCTGTCTCAGCCTCCTGAGTAGCTAGGACTACAGGCATATGTCACGATGTCCAGCTAATTTTTTCCATATATTTTTAGTTGTCTGACTAATTTCTTTCTATTTTTAGTAGAGACAGGGTCTTGCTCTTGCTTAGGCTGGTCTTGAACTCCTGACCTTGAGCGATTCTCCCACTTTGGCCTCCTATAGTGCTAGGCTTACAGGCATGAGCCACCATGCCCAGCCTATATTACCTATTATATAATACACATATCAACAATTTATTAAAATATTAATACAAAATAAACACATTAGTAATTATTAACTAACCTGTTTTTATTACACAAATTTTAATTATATGGTAAATTCTGATGCACACCATTTTTTTTCATGCCTATGATCTCCTTCACACAGAACTTTGCTTTTCTACTTCAATTCTTATCCTGGAATTTTCTTTCAGTGATCTCCAGGTTTGAGATTAGTACTGATTGATTATATCTCAAAATCTTTTTTTGATTATTCTTTATCTTTTTGAGGGGCATAATTAATTTACTAAGAAAGGATGTGCCAGAAATAAATTTTGGGGTTTTGGAATTTTGCAATGCCTTTGTTCTGACTTAGATATTATTTATAACTTGTCAAGGTTTTCAATTCTAGGTAGAAAATACTTTTCCCCCAGAACTTAGAATTCCTGTTCTGTTGTCATTTGAACACTGGTCCCTGACCTTTTTGACAACAGGGACTAGGTTCATGGAAGACAATTTTTTCACAGACTAGGGAAAGGGGGGATGGTTTCAGGATGATACAAGGGCATTATATTTATCGTGTACTTTATTCCTGTTATTATTACATTGTAATATATAATGAAATAATTATACAGCTCATTGTAATGCAGAACCTAATGCCACTGTTGATCTGACAGGAGGTGGAGCTCAGGTAGTGATGTGAGCAAGGGGAGCCACTGTAAATACAGATGAAGCTTCAGGCTCGCTGGCCACTCTTCATCTCCTCTTGTGTGGCCCAGTTCCTAACAGGTTACTGACTGGTACTAGTCCACACCCTGGGGATAGGGAACTGCAGATTTAACATGCATTCTTACTGATAAGAATTCTGAAACAGGTCTTTTTTCTTTAAGTTGTTGATAATCTGCCTTTTCTATATGATTTCTCTTATAATCTTTCCTATATTATTCACATACTGAATTTTACAGCAATATATAAAAGCATAAATTTTGTGGGTTTGTGTATGGTTGGCAAAAATACTTTTAAGACCATCTTTTTCTTTAGCTTTTAGAAATTCTTATTTTGCAAAATTTCTTGGGTTCCAATTTCATTGTTGTTCATTTCTCAAATACCTTTGGTCTGTGATTAGCTTATCTGTGTTTATTCTCCGCCTTTTATCCCTACACTACCCCCATTCTCAGTTTAGTTTGTATTTAGTCAATACGGAAAATGTAGCTTCTATTTATTCCATAGCTGATTTGATATTTCTTGTGAACCTCATGCTACTTCTAAGAGCACACATTTTAGTTAACCATATCACACAGTCTTTTCCTGTTAACATAGTTCATCTATTCATAGTTCAACTCCCCACCAGCACTGGTTTAAACAGTTCCTTTTATATAAATGAGTCTCTTTCAGATTGTGTTCCGCCTTCTCTTCCCCAAAATGGCAACTGTCTATGTCAGAGGTCTTACTGTGCCCTTGTTGTGGTTTAAAAGGATCTCACATTTGTGAATGTCCTTTGGATCTGTGCTATTTTCTGCTGTGAGGGGCTGGATAAGTAGCCATTGACTTTAGAGAGGTCTTGTTTGGCATTTTGAAGAACATGCTGACACCTTCTGCTAGGATATGTGGTTCTTCTCCATTCACCTTTGATCTTAAAGTCTTCATATTCATAGGCTTCTTTTTCTCATCCCAGGACTCTAACATTTTACTTATGCACTCAGCACTTGCTGTTTACTTTGTGATGCAAGGCATTATTTCCAGGCTGCCTGCTTACTACACACATATTGGGACTGTGGATGGAGAATTGTATCTGTATCTTAAATGTGTTCTTCTCCCAAAGGTTCTCATTCCTTATGTGTGTACTATAACAGGTGTGGCACTGAGGTAGAAGCCAAGGTACCTCAGTGGACCCAGAACCCTTTCCTGTGTTGGTTCAAAGGAGACAAGACATTTGTTCTGGTTCTCCTTGCAGATTTGGTTACATTTAAACCTCATCGCTTTTCCACTATCTTCCTCTTCCTCTAATAATCCAGAAATTTGGAGGAAGGAGCAGCCTATTTATGATTTCTTCCTCCCCAAGTCTGGTCTCAGCCCAATTACAGTTAGAGTCAGGAGAAAAAACATTCATTTTATAAAGAACAACAAATCAGGAGGCATTCTACAAATATTTCATTTACCACCGATCTTTTAGGTGGTTACTAATGAACACTTCTATTTTCCCTCTCTGAGTTTGAAACTTTTTGAGTAAAAAGACATAGGTATTAGAGAGATAGAGAGAAAATGTCATCTTTATTACTTATAAAGCTATCCGGTAAATGTGGCTTTAAGAATATGGCTACCTGGATTTGAAATGCTTCACCCCAGTGTTAAACAGACTGATCCGCCTAATATTGACAGGACTGAATAGTGATGGCCTTCGTGACCAGCTAAAGCTTATTCTGCAGAGTGGAGAAAGCAGAACTCCTGCAGGGTAGGTGGCATTACAGGAGACCTAGGAGTGCTCTGAGCCAATCAAACAAATGTGTCACTTCTCTGCTTATTGGTAGAGGATAAGGAGAAACAGAGTGTAGCTGAACGTGTTCTTTCCATATCTTTATTCTTTGGGTTATGAGATAGTTATATACCTACATATGTTCCTCTTTCATGAAAATACGAATAAAAATTAAATATTCTTTCATAATACTCCTCAGATTTTTTTCTTGTTGGGCTAAACAATTAATTCTATGATGACTCTGGTTGTGGCAGCTCACATTAGTAGATGAGAGGGATGATTTATTAAAATAATCCCATTCCTGGCTTCATGAGGCCATTCCCCTAATGCCAGCAATGCTTCTCTTAGTCCTTCTGAACTTGTTGGCAAGAAGTTAGCTTTTGACCCAGAGAGTTTTGAAATGAATTAGAACCTTACCATTGCAGACAAGAAGCTCAAGCATCACCTGAGGGTTTGTTAGAAATGCAGAATTTGCTAGAAATGCAGAATTTCAGACCCAGTCCAGCTCCACTTATTCAATGGCTTAACAGGATCTCCAGGTAAGTCTTATGTACATTAAAATTGGAGAAGCACTGGGCTAGAACAGGTCATTATTTAAAGCATCTTAAAGGCTTTGCTAACCCCTAAGCTGAATATTTCCTCCCAGCTTTTTGACACAAATTATGCATGATCACTATCTTCAATGTCCCTCACTAAAGATTATGAGATGAAATTAAATGGTAGTGGATGAAATAATAGATGAGATTAAATAATAACTATTATAATCTGATAATAGTTAGCCACACATTCTTTATATTTGAATTTAAGCTCCTTCCCTTTATGGAGTTCTTAAGAAAAGATTACAGTCCAAAAATTGAATCCCTTTACTCCAATATACATATAAAATATGAAAATACCAAAGTCTATAGATCTTGTTAAAGTAAAAAAAAATAAAATTAAATGCTAAAAATTAAACTCTTTGACATAGTGAGCTAAAATCCCTTCTGGAGATACCTGAGCAGATACCCACTCGGATAGATCTCTCTCTTCAATAGCTAGAGCAGGGACTGTCATCCACTTACTCAGACTGTCTCCTTGCTCACAGAGTGCCATGTGAGGCATATGTTCCTGTTCCCTTTAGCAATGTGCAGAAATTTGCACTAATTGTGGCCCAGTTCCCAGATCTTGAGATCTTGAGATTTCTTTCTTTCTTGTGCTATTGGGCATAGCACCAAAAAAGAAAAAAAGGCCTTTTTGTGACCCACTGTCTCTATACAACACCTCGGGTCCCTGGCTATCTTTCTTTAGCTTTTGAATATTCCCATCCTTGAGTAGCATTTATTTCTACTCTCTCTTTCTGCAGTAGTGAGCTGCTCTGATTTGTTTTTTCTTATTTTTACCCCCCTATACTTTGTGGAAGGCTCAGCTGAGCTTTTAGCAGTTTAATCTGAATTTACTTTATTTTTTCTACCACATATAATGCTAGCAATTTTGTTAGATATAAAGACTTATTTTTCCCTTTCTCTGAAGGTAGTAGACATTTTTATTTCCTATCAAATTTTCTAGCTTTTGTTTTATGAGGTCCCCTTAGTGAGACAGAGCAAATGAACAAGTTCTGGGGCTGTAAAAATCTATGAATATTCAAAGAAATATTATGCACCTTCACATCCTTGGTCTGAATCTTTCCACTAAGGGGACATTTTCCCATCAGAGTAGGATGGACATGATTTATTATTGTTCTTTTTTTTTCAGGATGTCTCATTTCCTCTGTGCCTATTTCCTCAGAGCACAAGCAATGCTTCCCCACTTACATTAACTGGGTCACCTTGAAACTCACTCAGTTATCTCATGATTGTATGATATAGTGATCTTAGGAGTCTTCCCCTCTCAAAATGGTCCATATTTTCTCCTACTACTTAATATTTCTAAGCATTTGTCTAACTACACAGTCCTTATATTCAAATTGTGACTAACCATTTTTTAAAATGGCTGTTTATTTAATTACATCATTAAGAGAATACTTCTCAACATAGTTTGGTCTATTTCTAAAGTGAGGCTACCTACAATAAAATATTGACTTTTTTCTGCTATTTTTTTTAACCCAGCTGCTGTTTTTGATCTAGTAGAAACTAAAACAGGTATCCTTTCTATGGTTTGACATCCAAAAATCTCATTTTACCCCTTTTCTATGTGTATATCCTTCCCTTCAAAATCACAAACTTTTCATATGAAAATAATTTTCTTCCCCAGTGTAATTAGCTTATGTTTATTATGTTTTCACTCTTCACTACTCCTAATATCAAGACCAAAGCATATTTTGAAATCAACCCAGTCACTTCTAGATTTCCAGAGAACAGAGATTCCTAGAGACAGAATGTTTTAGCTCAGGCTTTTAAAATTGCCTTCCTCAGTCTTTGCACTTGCAATAATTTTATTGACATTTTTTTTGGCCTCAATCGAAGTTGATGGCTAACTCTTTGTATTAATAAATTAATGGCCTTTCTTCCTTTCATACTTTATATAATGTGATCTACTGAGCTTATGTGGATGGAACTGCAATCTGGATCAATGAAATATAAAACTTTAATCAGAGTTTTAGAAATGACTCACCCCAAGTCCAGTTTGAGACCAAGTGAGAGGGTCTGATTTAAGACAATGTATATGTTGCTAAAGATTATTACCTTTAGATTTTTTTCTCTTTACCTTTGACATAGTTACAATCTACATAATGACTAACAGAATGTGGGATCAGGGACTGTCTAGTTCACACTTTGGTTACACTCTGGAGTTCTCATTTGGAAATCAGCAGCTTTTGGAATTATAAATTCTAATACAAGGTAATGGCTGACAAGCATAAGAAAAGCAGGAATAATTAATTCATACTTCTATGACTTAAAAGTGTGTCTAATTATGTTTTGCTTAGTTTAAATGAGCATAAAGTAGGTATCAAATTCTCCTTTTATTAAATATAATTTATCTGTGAGGTGAAATCTATTCAGCTGTGGTGGGGTATTGTTCGGTGATGAGGAACCATCTCATGCCTTAGGTCTGATCAATGTCAACTGCAGAGAACAAACACTAGGCCTGCTTTTTAAGGTTGTACAACCTATACTTAATAATGCAAGGGCTCATCTAAAACAGCATCTATAAACAACTGATCTCCTAAGGATAATCCACTGTGAAAAGCTAAATTCAAAATTCACCATGATATTCATTCTCTAAAGCCTTTCACTAGTACTATACCAGGAACTTCAATCATATTTCGTTCCTGAATACCAGTTATTTCATATCCTCAAGACACTGTTAATACAACAGTGCTACATTAAATAAGTAGAAGGAAGTAGACAAACTGAAATCCAATTTATGAGTGTATTTTATAAAAAATGGACAAGTTTCAACCAATCACAAGCAGCTGAGCTTCAACTAAGCACAGACTGCAAACTCATCAGACCATGCCCAAATAGGATCAAACACCTAGTTTTAGTCAATCAGGTGATCTCTCTACTTTGCTTCTGTGCTCAGCCTATAAAAGCTCACCCCTAGCATCTTCTAGTTCTGAGTACTGCCTCATTTTATTCATGGATTGGTTTTGCTCAAATAAACTTTGTTAAATTTAAGTTGTCTAACGTTTTTCTTTTAACAATAGGATGCTGGGCTCTTGTTAGGCAAAAAGGAAAAGAAAAGAAAAGAAAAAAAGGAAAAGAATGAAAAGAAAAAACACAGATTTCTCAGGTTTGAAACATGGCAGAATAGAAAAATGAAAGGTGAAATACTAGATATATTACAAATAATGCTGAATAGAGAATAGAGCTTTAGTTAATTCGACAAAATGGACCTGATTGTCTTTCACTCTAGAATTACATAGACTTAGTCATATAGTCCCTAGTGCCAGTGGGCATCTGCAGACCTCTCCTGCATGGCAAGAGCTAGACCCTAAGCTTATTGTATGGAGCAGCAGAATATGCATATGTCTTGCAAAGAAGCTGGGTGCAAAAGGAAACCTAGGAGACACTGAGTCAACCACACTCATTTCTTTTCTTAAATGCATTAGTCAGATATGTTTCTCCCACACATTTATTTCCTGGGGAGAGGAGCATAAAGTCATTCCTTTCTAAGAAACCAAGATAAATCAGGAATAAACACCTCTACTGCATAAATTAAATGTGGATGGAATCAATGGTTTCTGCGTTCAGTAGATTAGTCTTTTCATCTACTTTTTAGCCAGTTATTTTGGGAAACAATTGAAAGGAACAAACACTGTCTTCCCCCAAACATGCAAACATTAATTGTTCTTCTTTTGGCAATTAGATAATTGCATTCTTACACATTTCCCAAAGCTTCATCTATTTAGAAGGCATGCTGACCTAGTTTTAAAATCAAATTTTCTAATAAAAATATTGATTATTGTTTCAGTTGATGTTCATCGAGTAAAGAGTTTAGTGACTTTCTAATAGGCCAACTAGACCATCGAGCAAATTGGTGTTCTTCTGGGTGAGGATGGGAAGGGGATTCTTCTTTATGAGGTCAAAGAGATACGAGCCCCAGTCCCAGCTGTGCCTTTGACTTTAGACAATTGACAATCTCTTTATGTTGTTTTTTCCACTTATTTAAAATGAACATAGAAACTTTATCAAGTTATTATTATGATTAAATGAGAAAATATATGCAAATTGCATAACATATTGTCTGACATCATTTCAGTAAAGTTAGCTCTCTATTAATAATTGTCAGCATTATTAAAAATAAAAAGTTATTCTGTGATCTCACCTATAAATGATAATATTTTCACATATATATTATATGTACAGAATGGATAATTATCAAATTGATCTTAATTTTCTCTTTTTATTCACCTGTACAAGGTATTATTGCTATTAGTCACAAGTTTGTCTTCCAATGAGAGAATTTATCCCTACGTTTTACTCTCAAAGCAGCCAGATAATAATTAAAATATGTCGCATAAGATCTTGCTGTCTATTAACATCATTGCAAAGAGAAGGTAATAGCTCCTACAACATTGATAAGAGTAGCTGTGAAGCAGTGTGTGTCTCTGTGTGTCTCTTTTAGGAGGCAATGATAATTATGGTGATATGAATAGGGCATGGGGAAGAGAGCACAACTCAGTCATAAAAAACATATTCAATGTTCTTTGGAAGTTAAAACATACGTAAACTGCTTTAAAGGGATAACTACAGGATGAAGATCATCATATTTCCTAGTTTCCCTGTGGAAACCAGAGACATAAAATTTCCAAAAGTTATTTACTGGGCTGCCAATTAGATTGACTATTATGAGGTAAACTTAGTTTGGGTACATCTCCCTGGAGACATGAGGTGGCAGATAAAGTGGGAGTTTTAGGTTAGGATGTAAACGGAATTTTGCAAACTTCTTCCAGATACAGGATTACAAGACAAGATGATCTTTGTCACTGCCTGAGGCCTGGATATCCTTGACAAAATATTAGTTCCAGAAATTGTGAGTCAGTGATGTTGGTGATTATTTAGAGCCTGTGGTCAAGTCAAAGGTGTTGTAGTTAGTAATGAACAGACAGCTTCAACACTGCTTCAGGCAGTCATGTTTCTACTCAAACAAATACGTATTTGTCAGAAAATAGAAGAACTATTTCAGAGATTTCTGTTATAACTGCTAGGAATACAACCTTGAGAATATGTATATTACTAAATCAAAATGTAGATGTAGGTGATTCCAATTGTTCTTAAAAGTGCATGCTATTTTACATTTTTGAGAACATAAAGGTTACATAAATAAAAAATCTTTATTATTATTTGAGAGACTTCAGAAATGGAAGGACTTAAAGATCACATTTTTTCCTTACTATTTTCACATCATTAAGGAAGCTGGAAGAGCTGCCTGCCTCTCATCATATCTGCCAATAATAGTTTATGATGAGAATAACAGTGACCTAACAAAAGTTATATTGGTGTTATTTTTCAAGATCAAGACATAAAATGCAGAATGAAAAGCCATTGCATACATGTATAGAAAAAAGCTCCATTATGTGCAGGCACTCTGTTTTAAGAGATCTGAATCCAATTATAATAATCTAGTGTTCTTATAAAATTTCATCAGGAAAATGTAAACCTCTGTCAAAAATTCTTGAACGACTAGTTGTTGAGATGGAACATTATGAAATAATTGCATCGTGGTGAGAATTCTCATTAATGAACCCCTTTCTGAGCTTGCCCTTTCACTAAAGGTACGCACTATTTTTTCCATTATTTGGCAATGTATTACAGAGTATAAGTCATGACTTGGTGTTAGTCAAAGTTTATAGTTCCAAGACTTGGATAATTTTGTTTAAAATTAGATTTCAAATACTCAGATGCAAATGACAAAGCATGTTGATAGCATTGCCCTTTAGCTCTAGTTATTATGCTAAGGAAACAAGTCATCAAAAAAAGCAATTGCTTTGGGTAGAGAAAAATACACCTGAAATCTAGTCTGTTAATTCATTTTTACAAATGCATTATAAAAACATCATTCAAACTGATTAAAATCATATAGGAAATAAAACAGTTCATAGTATGCTAAGTAATCTGCCATATGATATATATGGAATAATGCTATTTTAGTCAATAAGTTTTCTTTGTATTTTATAGCAGAATGTTTTTTTAGTATGACGAAAGGATGCCACTATTTTCTGATATATTTCCTAATGTTCTGTATAAATAAACAAGGACATAAGTGAAAAAGTTATCTGAAGTCCATGAATTTGCATATGAAATTTCTAAAATATTTTAATACATTGGTTAGGGACAGTGGAATGGTAATTCAAATCATGCATTTATTATTTTTTTATGTACTTGTTATCAACCAAATATCTGCTTTGTGTAAGTTATAAATTCTACACATTTATAAAACTGGTTCAATGTTAGGTTAAAGTTGGTATTTATGCATGGTTCCTGGGAAAACTTTAGTTTAAAAACTAGGGAATGTAGAGTTGACTCTGAGTCCATTCTGAAGAGACTGCAGATTGCTTTGGTCTGGACTCTCCGCAGTTTTGGGGCCAGGGAAGTCAAATAGGCCACTCGGATCTCACTGAATTCCCAGAGGAACCCAGAATAACTCTCACAGTATTGCCCGCAGCAGCAGGATATAAGCTCCTGGCTGGCCTCTAATCATTCTGAATGCCAAATTCCTTTACAGTACTTCAAATGCTGCCCCATAAGGATCGGTCCCCTGAATTAAGTTCTGGTTGGATTGGTGGCATTATAAGTATAAAGAAGCTCTAGTATTTATAGTAGCAACTAAGGAAAAATGGCTCTGTTGGCTGGATTATTATTATTATTTTTTAAATAAATCAGGGACAAGAGATCTCTGCCTGAGATCTCAGGATTTAAACATTCATATGGAGGAAAATAAGACAGAAAAAATATTCTGAATTTAATCTATCCAACTCTCACATTTATGGCTATAGGTTCATCACATAGTCGATTATCTCTGTCCACAGGTCATTTTCAGGAAGCTTTCTGATCTTCATGTCAATGCCCTATAGTTCTGTAAATTTAGGGCTGTCTTCTTTATCCCTGTGTCAGAATGCTTACTAACATAGGCAGGCTTTCATTTGTCCTCATGAGGATCCTCTTACAGAAAGATGACAAATATTGTAATTTGTGACAATAAAATTGTGGAAGCAAATGGAAGATAACTTTTAGAAAAATTATAATAATATGTGAAAAATTTTACCTCACAAAGTGGGAATGTTGAAAGGAAATGTTATATGATAACTATGACCATCAATCACAGAAAAGATGAATTACTTTAAAAATTTTAGTGGGATCTGAAAGCCTTAAGGGTGGTTTATAATTAAAGAAAGAAGAAAAAAATCCTGAATCACAGTGGCAGTCTTAACATCTTGTTCAAAATAACCTAAAAATATGAAAATAAAAGGAAATAAAAGTTATTAATATAAGGTTTTGTATCTGGAAATAGAGTTATATAGTAATTAAATATTATAGATATAGATTACAAATAAGAGCTATTTTGATGAGTCACATTTGACTTAGTAAGCAATTTTAAAAATGTTTAGTGGCACAGGATTAACCACAATATATCAATATATTTTTTATCATTCATAGACACTACACATAATCATATTTTATCTAATATTTTAGCACATTATTATATTATTATAAAAAGGGATTATATTGCATATGAATATTTGTAAATATCAGCATATCAGTTATAATACAAGTTTAACAAAATAGATCATTAAAAATAATATATAGGAAGTAAATAGCTTTATTCACTACAAAAATCCTCTACTTCGTGATTATAAGGAACTTGTAAGGAAACTGATGACTTGATTAATAATGTGAGATTTAAATAAGAATGTTGTGAAATGCAGTAAAACAACAGTATGATTAGTGTGTAACTTGGAATTAAAATATATAGAATATTTATTCAGTGAAATAAATTTAAATTCATACAGCAATAAAGATTAGAATTAATTTTGAAGTTAATTAAAGACTTATTCATAAGATGAATATTAATGTTTGAAAGGCAACTGAGAGACGGAATTCAGTGCTTGCCAGGTGATTGAAAGTGTTCTTGGCAAAAAGAGAAAACTTTTGAAAATGCACTCCATAGAAAAGTCTTAGAGGATAAAGCTGCATTATCTTTTCAAATAGCAGAAACCTTCAAAGTACCACATGCACTTAAGATTTTAAAATGTATTTTAAGTTTTAAAATATTTAAAACTATCGAGGACATATTTTTTAAAAACCTAATTTTGTCCTAATAGCAACAGTATACTGGGAACAAAAAGACATATGAGAACCTCAATACAACACCTTTTCATTTATTTTCTTTTTATGTAAACCCAGAAGAAATACATTAATTTTTTTCAAAATACATTTTTATTTTATTTGTGTTTTCAAAATTATTCATATAACACCTCTCAAGGTAGAAATAAATATGTCATTATCTATAGAAATTTATATCTGGATCAGCAAAGTGTCAAGTAACAGTAATACTCAGACATGGTCTAGGAATAAGAACATTGATACAGGTTGTACTTAGGCTCTTCCAAATTTAAACTCAAAATTGTTTCCTTCTTTTTCTGATACCTTAGTTAAGGTACTGAACATCTCTTTTGGAGCTGACATGAAATTTAGATATAATATATGCAAATATACCTTGATTTATTGTTATCCTAAATCCATTGCTGCCTTGTTTAATGACCTGGGAAAAGCTGCTAGTTTCTCAAGACCAGAAGTTGGAAAATGACATCTATCTTATATGATGCCATGAAGGTTAAGTAAAGTAACATGTAAGCCTGCTTGACCTGAAATGGTGATGTTCTTTTCCTGTGTCATATTCCTGCCCCTTCTCCTTTTTGCCTATTTTGAGTTCATAATTAAGAATTCCTTCCCCTCTAAGACACTTATTCCTTTCATTTTTTTTCTTTACTAACTAGGAAATAATGTTAAAAATAGAAAATAAGAGTAGATTAAACAATTTTATTGTAGAATAAATCTCATTCTTGTTATTCTATGTTCTCTGGAAGTGAACTGTATTAGAAGGGCAAATAATAAAAAAAACATACTAAGTAAGACAAGTAAGTTCTAGTTTCTCTGTGATTCTGCCTTTAATCATTAGGGGATGTGTACCTTAGAGTAGGCTACAGATTTTGTTTAGTGTGGGAAGATCTGTTTTCTAATCTGTTCAACTGGTTAAGTAGATCTTGGAGACTTACTTCATTTCTAAATTCTCTATTATCATCAGGTCAGTATCTACATCAGTGGATATCTATTTTTCTCTTCTCTACTATTCACAACTTCTCACCTGATAATGTTGTCCTCAATTTTGTTAACTTTATTAATAATATTCTGATGTAAATGAAACCACAACTGTGATTTGTAACCTTGAACAGGCAATGGGTTTTACTCCATTCCTGAAGTTACCACTAATGTATCCTTTAACAAGAGAGAGAGACTGATAAAATATGGATGGATCAGCAAAAACCCATTCCCAATTCTGGAAAAAAGATTTAAAGTGCATGCTGTGCTATGCTCGTATTATCTTTTCTTACATAGAATAATTGCATACTCATTATAAATAATGCACTCACTTCTCATCTTTGTGTTCTGCATTCCTTGGAATCTAAGTGTTCTCTATGAATATAACAATAAAATAGCTATGATAAACTATATATGCATACACATATATAATAGTTAAATTTTTAATGAAGAAAATTGTTCATTAACTGTGTATGTGTAAAATGGCTTGTTATATATGTAATTTAAGCTTAATACATATGTCAATTATTGGTTAACATCTATGCCAATTTTCTTCAGTGTGTGTAACTTAATGAAGGGAGATACGTTACTTCCTTGAGTAATATCAGTAAACCAATGCCGATTTGCATTTCAAGCATATACTGAGAATATAGATACCATGTTATGGATGCCATTAATAATATGGCTCAAGAAACTAAATATTATAATTATTACTATTTGGATAAAGATAGAATAATTTAAGTGGTGAAAATTATAGGATTGATTCCTTGCCCCACTTTAATATGATGTAAATTTGAATTTTCTATGGCTTGATTAGAATCTTTTGGATTTAAAGGGACAAAAATGTAATTATTTCTCTATTTTGCTGAGGATCCAGTGTCTGAAAAAATATATATACTGTGTGATCTAACACTATTTTATTCTAGGATTAATAAGCAGATGTCCAGGCAAATAAGTGACCAGGAATAAAAATGGAGCACAATTTAAATAATCAAATGAGAATAATTACATAAATGATATCATTTATTCATCCCAATAATTTTAAAAATATAACCAAGAAACTCTTCTAAGATAAATGTAAATGCTTTTAAAGTTGGAAAGCTAAATATTATTTGTAGACAAAACCCAAACCTAATGTGACATTCCTTTTGGAGAAAGTTGTCAAGATTTTATTTCAATAAAAGACATAAGGAAAAACAAATACCACATGTACTCACCATTAAACTGGGATTAAATGATCAACACTCATGTGTACATATGGTAGTAAAATTCACTGGAATTGAGCAGATGGAAGGGGGTAAGAGGGCATGGGTAAATTCACACCTAACAGGTATAATGCACACTATCTGGTGATGGACACACTCATAACTTTGACTCAAACTGTACAAAAGTAATTCATGTAGTCAAAATGTTTGTGCTCATATAATATTCTGAAATAAAAAGCAGTTGATAAAATATCAAAAAAGTACATAAATCTATTCAAAGTAAACCTAAATAATTGAGATACCTAAGGTGAAAAGATGTATAGAAGAATGCTGCAATGTGAGAATTTAAGATATGATGAAAAAAGAATAAAATTGTCTATCTCTACCACTGATGCAGGGTCCTGATCATCTGGGAGCTAAATTACCATATAGTGCTATGGAGTACAGGAAGCTTATACCACTCCCTTAAGAGAGGCCATGAACAGATATTTTCATATGATTATCTCAATTAAGGTCCATAATAAATCCATGTGGGTAGGTATTTTTGTCTCTTTTGTAAAAATATATGGAAATAGAGGTTCAGTCGTTTGGATGTTTTGCATTATAGGTAAAATTTAAATTCTAATAAGTTGTCTAAGTCTAAAGTTCATGGGATCTTTGCATTCTACTGACTTGCTTCATTTGACAAGAGTAGAGACATCCTAGAGTAAAATGTAACATAAGCTCCCCTAAATATTTGCGCTGCATTGCTTAACCAAGATATATAAGCAAAATACCTAAATTTCAAAGGAATTAGGTTATGAAAAGCCTCAAAATAAAATAATATTCTATCAATAGGAAAAAAACTGAAGATTTCATGAAACAGAAAATAAAAATCAAAGAAATCAATACAAAATTTATATCTGCATACTCAGTTGAAATATTAAAGTGTGCAAAGGTAAATCTTATAACCCAATAGCAGATAAAACAATTCAATAAAAAAATGGGCAAAGCATTTTGTGGACAAAGTTCTCTGAAAAGGAATTTGGAGGAAAGAGACTTTAGTCCAGTGAACAGTTTGTAAACTGGGAAGCCACCCCTTTGGTGTAAAACGAAGGTGCATTCCAGAGAACAAAGGAAAGGTTTGAGTTTCATAGTAAAATCTCTCACCACTTGGAATCCATCTTGAAGGACTGATTGGGTCTTTCAGGTTCATATTTTTTCTGGTTCATTATGTTCACAACCTGAACATCAATTTTTTCAGAGAAAACATAAAAATGGCCAACAGACAAATGAAAAGGTGCTCAACACCATTAATCATAAAGGAAATGCAAATTGAAACCACTATAAGATGCCACCTCAGACCCATTAAGATGGCTATTATCAAAAAGACAAGCTATAACAAATGTTGGCAAGGGTGTAGGAAAAAAAGAATCTAGTACAGTGTTGGTGGAATTATAGATTGGTACAGCCATTATGAAAAACAATATGAAGGTTCCTAAAGTTAAAAATAGAACTATCATAAACCCAGCAATCACTTTTCTGGACATATACCCAAAGGAAACGAAATCACCATCTTGTAAAGATATCTGCACTCCAATGTTCACCGTAGCATTATTCACAGTAGGCATGATATGGAAATAACCTAAGTGTCTGCTGAACAAACGGATAAAGAATATATGGTGTATATATACACACACACACACACACACACACATATATATATATACACTCAGTGGAATATTATTCAGCCTTAAAAGAGGAGATCATGCCATTTGCCACACATAGATGGAACTGGAGGATATTATGCTATGTGAAATAAGGTAGACATAGAAATAAAAATATTGCATGATCTCACTTACATATAGAATCTAAAAAAAGAAAAGGAAAATATACAGAGATAAAGAATAAAACAGTGGTTACCATGGGCAGCGGGCAGGAGCTGTGAAGGAAATGGGGAGATAAGATTTATGCCAAAAGATACAAAGTAGTAGATATGTGAAACAAACAAGTCTGTGGGTTCTAATATACAACATGAGGATTACAGTTAATAAAATTGCATTGTAAAGTAGATTTTAGCTGCTTTTGTCACACACAAAAAAGTAACTATGCGAGGTGGTAAATATGTTAATCTACTTCACTAAAGCTACTACTATCTGTATGTATCTCATAACATCATTGTAAACATCAAATATATACAATAATATTTATTTTATATGAGTAAATAAGAGAGTAAAAGAATAATATTAACAGAATATATTTTAAATGATTTAATATAATAACTGGTATTTGTTGAAACTGACAAAATATCATATTTTTAACAAATTTTGCACTATGCTGAATATAAATAAAATGAGAATAAAGTAATGAATACACAGCTTTTCCACACAAAAACATTTATAAATCATCCTGCACTACTGAAGAGAGTACACTTTTTGACATACAATTTCTAATAAGTTAAATAACATATTTCATGCATATCAGGTCTTCTTGTTCTTTTAATTACTAATGAAAAATTAAATATATTGGATAATTGGTTAAAAATAATAGAGTAGAAACTCAAAGTAACTAATAGTATAATTGTATATTGTATTTTTTTCTTTTCTTTGTCTTTCCATCTTCTTTCCATCTGCTGCTTTTTCAGAGAAGAGTGTTTACTTATTATTTTTACTAAGTTTTGAAAATGCAACACACAAACAAACTGAACACACAAACAACACACTGAAACAAACAGTTAAGGACATTTTTTTCTTATATTACTGTAGTGTACCTCAGCAAGGCTTTATATAGTTAAATTGGCATCATTAATTAAATCAGTAAAATTTAGTTATAAATAACTCTAGTAATGTATTTAAAATTAATTAAAGTCAAATGAATCAACTAAGCTGCAATTATATATATATGTGTGTGTTTATATATATGTTATATATACAGGTATATACACACACACACATATATATAAAACAATGTGTATATTTTAAATGTTCAAAAATATTTCTTTAAAGAATGAATGAATCCATGTATAATTGTATAAAGTCAGCATAACCGACAGTGCTAAATAAACTAAAAAAAAAATAGTGACGTGTGTGTTATTTACTATTGCTTTTTCAAAATATGAAAAATTCTCCAGCACTTTCCAAGGCTAACACATTTTAAAAATATATCTTATTAACAAAAATAAAAAATCAAACCAAAGATTGAATGATTCAAAGAGAAAATATAATTTTTAAATGTATAGAAAAACAAATTTTGTATACATTTTAATTAAATGTAAAAAGGTTTTAAATGCCAATTCTAAAAATCTAAAGTTTAATTGAGAATTGTATATACATATGTATATATTCCATTTTGAATTAAATTATATACATAACTTTTATTAATTTAATACATACACTAAAAACCCATAGAAATTTTTCCTTTGATTTTTGTTGTCTGAGCATATCATTTATAAAATTGCAAAGACAATGATAAAAACTGGTGCCATATTATTTTTTAATGGTTTTATATATGTATATATGAGATATATATATGTTATATATATAATATGGTTACCTTGAAAATTCTTAATCCCTTGAGTGTCTGCTTACTTTGCAGTAAGATATCATACACTCATGAATTTGTAATCCAAATTGGTATTTCTATATAGAAAAATTGATACTTTCATAAATAATTTAGTTTTTCTAGCCTTATAGATACAGAGTTGTTTGCACACTATGGATTAAAAGTGTATTTCCTGGCACTATTACTTGATGTTAAGTTTTCTAATTTGGTTCCCAGAAAGGGATACATTTTCACAATATCCTTGGCTTATTTATGAGATAATCGTTTTGTTGATAAATCATTGTCCCAGGGGTGCATCACTACACTAAAGAACAGATCTCTAAACCAATACAAATTTATATTTTAGTAATTTATTATTGATGAACAAGAAGTTCTCCTCATCATGTTTATTTTTTTTTCCTTTAGGATTTCATATCAGAGGTTCTTGATGCACCTAGTAGGAAAATTCCATTTTCCCTCAATTAATTATTACAAAGGATTTATGTTATTAGTCACATACATGCTGAGAATTCCAGCTCCTCATAACAATTGAAGTTGCTAGACTGATATGAATGAACTGATGCAATGAATAATAAGCTTGGAGGAGAAGGAAAAGTTTAGATCATAGTTCCCTTTGCACAATGTATAGATCCTGGTATTGGTTTTTTATTGCCATATAATAACATATCATGTTTGTGTATAAAAATCTCCCAAAACTTAGTGGCTTAAAACAATAAGCATTATTTAACCTAGGACCATGTAGGTCAGCAATTTAACTGGTTTAACCTTAACAGGTGGGTTATGCTGGTTTCTACTGAACTCATTCGAATGTTAACAGCTGCAGCAATGGGGGTTTGAAGTGACTGAGTTATACATATGTCTTTTATCCTCCAGTGGGCTAACCTAGGCATATTTTCACAGAGATAGTGAAAGAGAAATTCAAAAACAATGTCCTAATCAAGCCAATTTAAGACTCTGAATCACATCCACCAGCATTCCATTGGTTTTAAACACACCTCATGGTTATGTAAATTATAATACAAAGTTACATAAAAAAGAATGTAGAACCAATGTAAAGAATTGAGAATACTAATGCTATTAATATAACACAGTCTTCTAAACTTTTAACTAAGATATAATAAAGGCCTGTGATTAAGATGGGACAAAGGATATATATAGGGAAAGGTTTTAAACATTATTATCAAGACAGAATTGAAAGGGTTCAGAATTTCAGTGGTTGTGAGAAGTCATGATGACTGTAAAGCAAAAGATGACTGAGATTTGAGATTTCAATTATAGGATGCGTTAGTTGTATAAGTTTCTTAGGGCTTCCATAACAAATTTCCAAAAATTGACAGTGACCTAAACAAAATAAATCATTGTTTTGTCAGAGTCCTGGAGGATAGAATGCCAGAATCAAAGGGTCAGCAGGGCCATGCTCCTCTGAAATCTGTAGAATAAAATCCTTCCTTGCCTATTCTAGCTTCTGGAGTTTGCTGGCAATACTTGGCTTTCCTTCACATGCAGATGCATCACTCCAAGCTCTGTAAATGGGGCTGTCTTTTGGCTGTGTATCTTGCTCTCTTCAGTTGGGTTTCCCTCTGTATGTCTGTCTCCCAATTTTCTTTTTGTCATAAGGTCACCAGAGATTGAATTAAGGGCCCATCTTACTCTAGTATGACTTCATCTTAGCTAATTATATCTGCAACAACCAAATTTTCAAACAAAGTCACGTTCTAAAGTTTGAGGGCCACAGTTCAACACATAACAGTATTGTCATTAATAAAATTATGTTGTTGATAGCAAAAAAAAAGTTATTCAGGGCATGCATTAACAAAAGATGAGTTTTAATCAGAGCAATTAGAATTCAAGCTTTCAGAATAATATCCATAATTTTGAAACACAGAAAATATTTAGAAATGTACAATTAGTTTAGAAACAAGAATGTGACTAGAGAGAGAACTATGAAACCTCTACCAAGGCAAAGATTTTTATGGTAGATTGGGTAATAAATCTAAAAACCAATAAAGAAAGTAGGTACACAAATCAAGAAGAAATTTTGGGGAAGAAAGAGAGATAGAAACAGATACAAAATTTGTACAATCATAGAATTAGGAAGAAAATGTTTTATTTAGTTAAAAACCAAGTACAGTATCTGAACAGACTAAGTGTTAGAGATTGTTCAGGATAAGCCTGGAAACAGTTAAGCAGAGTATAATCTTAATAAATTGCTAAAATATCGATACCACCCAAAGTGGTCTACTGATTCAATGCAATCCCTATTAAAATACCAACATCATTTTTCACAGATCGAGAAAAAAATAGTTCTATGCTTCATATGGAAACAGAGAAGACCTCATATAGCAAAAGCAATCTTAAGGAAAAAGAACAAATTGGGAGGCATCAATTTACCAGATTTCAAGCTATAATATAAGGCTATAGTTACTAAAACAGCATGAGACAAGCACAAGAAAAGAAACATAGAACAATGGAACAGAACCGAGAACCCAGATATAAAACCATCCTCATATAGCCCTCTAATCTTTGACAAAGCAGACAAAACAAACACTGGGGAAAAGAATCCTCATTCAATAAATGGTGCTGGGAAAAATGGATAGCCACATGTAGGAGACTGAAACAGGATCCACACCTGTCACCTCTCACAAAAATCAACTCATAGTGGATAACAGACTTAAATCTAAGGCATGAAACTATAAGAATTCTAGAAGAAAATGTTGGAAAAACTCTTACAGACATTGGCCTAGGCAAAGAATTTATGAAGAAGAGCCCAAAGGCAATCACAGCAACAACAAAAATAAATAAATGGGACCTGAAAAGCTTCTGCACAGGCAAGAAAACTATCACAAGAGCAAACAGGCAACCTACAGAATGGGAGAAAATATTCTCATGCTACATATCTGATAAAGGGATGATAACTAGAATCTATATAGAACTCAGGAAAATCAGCAAGAAAAAATCTAATAATCACATAAAAGGTAGGAAAAGGACATGAACAGAAACTAGGAACACTCATACACTGTTGGTGGGTCTCCAAACTAGTACTACCTCTGTGGAAAGTAATATGGAGATACCTCAAATAGCTATAGGTAGAACTACCATTTGATCCAGCAATGCCATTACTGGGCATCCACCCAAAGGAACAAAAGACATTCTATAAAAAAGACATCTGCACTAGAATGTTTATAGCTGCACAATTCACAATTACAAAGATGTGGAAACAACCCCAGTGTCCATCAATACATGAATGGATTCATAAAATGTGGTATATGTATACCATGGAGTACTATTTGGCTATAAGAAACAATGGTGGTATAGAACCTCTTATATTATCCTGGATAGAGCTGTAACCCATTCTACTAAGTGAAGTATCCCAAGAATGGAAAAATAAGCAACACATGTACTCACCAGAAAATTGGTATTAACTGATCAACACTTATGTGCACATATAGTAGTAACATTCATGGGGTGTTGGGCAGATGGGGGAGAAAGGGATAGGTATATTCACACCTCATGGGTGTGGTGCACACCATCTGGGCGATGGACACCCTTGACGCTCTGACTCATGTGAGGCAAAGACAATATATGTAACCTAAACATTTGTAGCCCTGTAATATGCTGGAATAAAAAAAATCTCAATGAATTATTAAATTTCAAAAGGAATCTAATAATTTAAAATCTAAATTATTACTTTCAAATTAAGAACTGTTTTATTTATGAATTTAAAATTACACTATAGTACTTAATTTGACCAAGAAGAATTTTAACTAATAACTTTATAAATAACACTTCTCTGATTTTTTAGTAGGAATCATGAAGTAACAGGGCTGAAGAAAGCCAAGTTAAATTATTCTGATTATAGAACTATAGTTTATAGAACATATGGCAGATTCTGAAAATTAAAGTAAATATTCCCTTGAAATGCCTGGTTTTGTGAAGAATTCACTGGAACTGGAGTTGAAGATAAAAGATAAAAAGAAACATATTTCATTATAGTTTTAAGAAAAAGAAAAATTTTTGGAAGGAGATAACCGTGTTCCGATTCTTTCCAACAAATTCTTCACTACTGTCTATCACTGGGAAGCAGATTACTCAAGGGAAATAAGAGCAAGGGATTTGAAGCCTGACTATAGAAAATAATTCTAAATCCTGGAAATGCTTTTAAAAAAATAAACTAATTAAAAATAAACTAAAGTGAGAAATAAATTTCAGCTCAAATGCCCACCTTTAGAAGTGATTAGGTTTTACAACCTGTCTATTCCAAGGCATTCCTTGAAGATATTAATAAATCTGTGAGTTGTGTTTTGTTTCCAAGCAATCCTATTTGGAATTTTGGCACTGAACACACGGCATTAAGGGATTAAAAAAGTAATAATGCCAGCATTATTTTTAAAAAAACTTAAAAGGAATTTAGTGGGAAAACAAGAGATTAACAGCCTCCAGAAATAATGAGTTGCCTAATTTAATGCTAGTTACTGTCTTACTTTATAAAAAGGAAGTACTAAAAACCTGCTTACACTATTGTTATCAACAGTAGCTGACATGATAGGTATAAAGCGCTGGATATTATAAGCCTCACAATTGTCATATTTGTACTCTTTTAATTGAAAAATATTGTCTCTGTTTGCTATTTTTACAAGTATAATGAAGTTATAGGATCATTTCTATAATTTACTTTTGTGTATGCTTATTATAAAAGTAGTAGAAGGCCACAATCTTACTTGGTAAAATTATATTATACTTTATTTTACTTATTATCTCCCAAAGATACCCATGACCAATATGCCTTTTATAAGTGGATTTTCCATGGTAGTTACAGTTTTAGGTTTTCCTTTCTAGCTTGGATTTATACTGGAGTTTTGATTTTTATGCATGCCTTTGAAAGCGAAGAAAAAAAGGGTTGCCTACGTCATTACATCTCAATCTCTAAGTAATTATATATATTTAATATTATTGCTATATAAATTAGAAAGTTAATAAATAGGTATTTATTTATAAAATCACGGGCATGAAAAGTGGGGCGAGAGGTCCAAATATCTCTAGGTCCTAAGGAATGAAAATGTTGAGTAAAAAAGAAATTGTATTTGCATTTGTACCAATTTCCTTTCAGCTAGAGGGTTTTCTGGGGATTCTGCTATTGGACAAGAGCCCAGGTCACTTTTGGCAGCGGCCCCATGACAGGGGCAGCAGCTGGTTCATATGCTTATATATTGATTACCCTCCAGATGGAATGAAAAGATGAAGTAATTATGAATTATTACAGAAAATTAGGTTTTAAAATTTGACAACATGATGAAAACAAACTCCAAATCACAGTATTTCTTAATTGAAATGATTAAGGGTTTATTTTTTATTCAATATCAATAATGCACGTATTTTAAAATAAATACCCAAATCCTATTGCCATACACTTTTTAAAAATATTTATTCAGTGCTATGAAATTAAATTTAACCCCCTGTCAATTCTTGTGAAGAGATGACAGATGCCCATCCAGATTCCTTCTGTCCTTGAAAGTTCTGTGACCTTATCTGCATTTGAGGCGACATAAAATTTTATTGCCTCAAGGTTTCATTGAGAAGGAAGACATTGCCTGAGATAGTCCTACTACATAACAACTTGGCTGTGAGTATTGATTATAACACACCTGCATATTTTCAAGGTTTCATTCACATATGCATTGATTCAGTAAGTTGAGAAGTTATTCATATGTATCTGATATTAGAGTAAATACAATACTTTGGGGAGCAAACTTTAATAAAACACTGCAAGAAATTTCCTTTCTATTTTTGGAAATAAACATGGAAACATGATACAACTGGATAGTAATTACTAAAGAAAACATTAAGAAGAGCAGTGTAGTGTATAGAAGACTATTTCCCCATTTGCTAAAAGTATCTTAGTGACCAGGTTATGGTGGATGATTCAGTAAGGATTTCTCAGGGAAAGAAAATTAACATGGCAACATAGAGAGGAGGGAATCATAGAATATTTTTATTTGAATGTGTTACATTTTTATAACCTCTATAATATGGCAACAAATCGGTGTCCCAAAACATTTTAAAAGTAAATATTACCTTTGTGAATGTGCAGTATAAAAAAGAAAATCACCCATTGAATAGCGACTATATGAAAGACTAGGTCCAGTGGATATAAAGATAAATAAAACACTGTCTCTCTCTTTGAGAAGCTCACTGTCCAATTGGTAGAAAAGACACAATAATGATAGGTTTACTGCTAAAACTTAAAGTACGAATTTAAAATTACATAAATATATGCTTACCCTTATATATGCATAACTATATCTTTGATATTGTGTATGCTTGTATATGCATATGTATCCCAAAAATGATGGTGACATTGTCTCAAATTTTCAAACTACATAATTAATTGCTCAGTCTTGATTATAACACACTAGCACTGATATTTTTTTCAATAATAGTTTTTAAAATACCATTGAGTAGAAGCAGCAATGTTACAAATGTACATTAACTTGTTCTGTTCAATTGCTTATGATTATGGCATTCTTATCTTGTTGGCCAGATTCCAAAAGCATATTTTATGACATGAACAAATAAAATTAGTATTCTATGCTTCTATTTTCATTTTTACACAAAACTGCATGATCAAGTTTTACCAATAGGATACAGATTACTTACTCTAACTGTAGTGGATTTCTCCGCTGAGAAATAATGTTTAGTTACAAAGATTACTTTATTTCAGACCACTATGTTTTTAAAGTCTGTACTGACATAACACTCTAATGACCATTTGTAGAACTGGAACTTAACCAGATTCTAGAGACAGTAGGTTTGTGTGTGTTAAATAACTTGTTGGAGGTCAGTACAAATTATTCTGTTCCTTGTGTGGACCAGACAAGAGTATGCTGAAATGCTCTGTTAATATTTGTCTTCTCAGAATTAAAGTATATTAATCTAAATATATTTTTCTGATGGTGAAAGCTATTTTAGAAAGTTTATGACATATTTTAGCATCTTCAGAAATGATAAATCTGTATTTGCATTTTTATCAAGAACATCCCTAATTGAAAGACACTTGTGTCAACAGAAAGGATATAAAAAGAAGAAAATAAACTTTTGATCTTAATTTTTCTATTATCTTACTAATTTCTTTAATATAAATAAATTATATATACTTTACTTTTAATATGGATTAATTACATTTATTCTAATCTAAAAACAGTCATTCAATGACATTTAATATGAAATCTCTATTTCTTTTTATTTTAATACTTTAAAAAAATAATTCAAGAAAAATATTGGGGTGATTAAAATATCTCCTGTAAAATTCCAAGTGGAAAACACAAAAGACAAAATTCATTAGTAGTAACTTATCAGACTAAGATTTTCTTAAACAAAACACTTAAAATTCTAGTCAAATTTAATTATTTTTTAAAAAAACTTTGGCATAATTTTACTAGTATTTCTTAGGTTTATTAACAGATGTCATTATGGCTCCATAGGTATTATTTGTTCTAAACTTTGAGATTCTATAAACATTTACCTTTCAAAGGCACAAGACACTTCTTTCATTTTGCACACTTTGTAACTCTTCCAATCTATGGTACAGATGATTGAGCATCATTAAGGAAAAATATGATTTTGGCAAATTTTGAAAGCATCCATCTATGTGGTATCCATTTATTATTATCAATTTTTTAAAATTTTTTATTTCAGCATATTATGGGGGCACAAATGTTTAGGTTACATACATTGTCTTTGCCCCACCTGAGTCAGAGTTTCAAGCGTGTCCACCCTCTAGACATTGTGCACCGCACAGTGTGTATATACCCATCCCCACCTTCCCCCTCCCACCTGCCCAACAGCTGATGTATGTTACTATTTTCTGTGCACATAATTCTTGAACAATTAATACCAATTTTATGGTGAGTACATCTGGTGTTTGTTTTTCCATTCTTGGGATACTTCACTTAGTAGAATGGGCTCCAGCTCTATCCAGGATAATACAATTTTTAAAACTATTTTAAACTATGCATTTAGGATTTCTAATTCAGATGGAAATCTGTTTGCTTTTCTTACATATGTGATTATATTACTTGTGTTTCAATCACTACCCCTAATTATTGACATACTGATTATAAAAAATTACATGTAATTCAAAGAGCTGTGTTAAATATTAAGACAAATTTAGCCAACATTGATTCAAGATTTGATATTTCCAAGTCATTACCACATGAAGGATAATAAGTAGATTATGGTAAATAAGTTTTACAGGGATATTTTATCAATGACTTGTTGGTATATTTCTGTTAGTTAATTGAAGTAGCCACCTAAAGTATTTTCTCTGTTCCTCTTGTACTCCTATAAGGCGAGTAACAGAACTATGCCAAAAACAGTTCTTTAAAACAAACAAACAAACAAAAAACCTGATTCTGTAGTAAGCAAAGGAACTGTGAACTAAAATAAAATTTTAAGGCTCACCCCACCCTCCACCAGCTGACCGAATGGACCCCCTTGTGTCCAAAGGAATATCCTAAAACTAAATTGTCTGCCAGGAGGAGGGAGGTCAGACAGGCCTCATCATGCCCCCCTCCTTTCTTGGAGACATCCTTTGTAACCCATTAGTACACCTAAGAGTATGCAAGACAATCCTGCAGGTCCTCAATTTACACAACAAATCTATGTCCAGTGGCTTATTTCTGATAACAGTTCCTTATGTTAAAAAATTCCAAACCTTTAGACAAAGCTTCATGTCTTTAACCAATTACAATCCAAAGAATCTTTAAACCCACATATTACCTGTAAGGCCCTCCGCTTCGAGAAGTCTTACCTTTTGGGGCCAAACCAATGTATGCCTCTCACGTATTGATTTATAACTTTACCTGTAACCCCTGTCTCCCTGAAATGTATAAAAACCAAACTGTAACCTACTCACATCGAGTCCACTAGCTCAAGACCTCTTGGCAGTGGATGGTCCTCTAATTTGGCTCAGAATAAATCTCTTTAAAATTATTTTACAGAGTTTGGCTTTTTTCCATTGACAGAACCTTTCTAAAGTGTACTTTAAATCATGTCATACTTGAAGTAAAACCATAGATATATCCTCAGTGCTCTAGAGATATAGTTAAAATTCCTAATCATAGCTTACCAAGTTCTCATCTGGCTCCATTTTTTCTGTCTACTTTTTAGCTATTGGTCCTACAATATAAAACCATAGGAAAGAAATGAACTCTTCATTGCACTTTCCCTTCTCTGGGCCTATCTATGTCATTCTCTGGGCCTTCAATATTCTCTTTCTTCTTTTTTATTTCTTATACTTCACAGTTCAGCACACATGCCACTTTTTACAAAAGTCATCTCTAACCCACCCAAGTTCTAAGTGTACTTCCTGTCTATGAGTTCTCATACCTCCTTGTATCTTATATAGTTGACACTTCAACAACACAGGGGTTAAGGGCGCCCAGGGCCACACAGTAAAAAATCCACATATAACATTTGACTCCCCCAAAATTTAATTACTAATAGGCTGATGTTGACTGTTAATGATAACATAAACAGTTACTTGATATGTATTTTGTATATATATTATATACTGTATTTTTATAATACTGTAAGCTAGAGAAGAGAAAATGTTATTAAGAATATCATAAGGTCCTACTGGGTAGCCTAAACCGGTCTGACAAGCAAAGTCACTGGGCTGTCAATTATTGATCTGTGCCAAGGCCCTGAGGGAAAGTGGCTTTTATTGTCTTATCCTACTTTCAGGAGTGGAGCCTACCACTTCATTACAGGCTTGAAAAACGCTGGTTAGGGGGAGGAGGTGGTGCCCCAGTCCGCCCAGCGCCTGTAACAACCCTATCAAAAAGTGGGCTAAGATAGTCCCATGGACTGTTCTAACTTCTTGTAATTATAAGAAAACCATCAATATTGCATGGGACTATCTAAGTATCCACAAGGAATTTAATAATAAATGCAGTGTCTCACATGGAAACAGCAGCAATAATCTTTTAATACTTCACTGAGGAAAAAGTAGGTGGAAAGAAATAAGAAATAAAGAAATAAAGAAAATAAATTTAGTTTTAACATATTTAATAATGACTCAAGATGGTAAAATTATGAAAGTATCATGAAAAATAGATTTGTTGTTCAAATTACTAATATTTTTATGACAAATATTTTTGAGAGCGAAAATTTTTTTATAAATAAAGAAGTTTTTGTTTTAAAAAAATGTGGGCTAAGGACATGAACAGAAACTTTTCAAAAGAAGACAGAATAATGGCCAAGAAACATGAAAAAATGCTCGATATCTCTAATCATCAGGGAAATGCAAATCAAAACCACAATGAGATATCACTTATCTCCAGTGAGATAAGTACCAAAAGTACCATAAGTATCAAAAAGTACCAAAACAATAAATGTTGGCATGGATGTGGAGAGATAGGAAC